>JACCHZ010000165.1:0-600000 GCA_018907045.1 Wiebesia pumilae | reverse complement strand
TATGGTATAAAGAAATAAACGAAAGCTTAATAAAAAAATAATGATCCTTCTTCATAAAATTTCAGTCAGAAATTATTTAAATCAGAAATATATAAATCAGTCAGAAATATATAAATACCTATCATGGCTTAAAACTATTTATGTTTATCATAATTTATTTGAAAATTAATTAAACCAAGTATAAAATAAACCGAGTTAATATAGACTTTTACTTACTAGACATATTACATTTTTTTAATTACCTTAGTTGCAAATGTAAAAATGTCTATATCTTTGTTTTCATTTTTTGTAAAACTTTTTTATATTTTAGCTTTATAATTTAAATAATTCGTTTATTGAATTAATTTAAATAAAATGATTTTATTGATATTTTAAGCTATATATTACAGATACCTCATTTCATTTATAAAATAAAATTCATGGGTATATATAACAGGCAATATTGAATGAAATAATAAACTTGATTCATCAGAATCTTACTTTGAATCATAGTAATATCTGCGTAATGTCTTAATTTTGTTAACACACCATTGATAAATTTTTTTAATAAAATTTATTTAATGAAATATTATCTTAATTAAAATCAAGAAAAAGGAAAAAAGTTTGCAGTGCAATACATTCGTAAAGCAAAATATCTCATAGCTATCAGTACATCAAGAGACTCTACGGAATGTTTCTACTTCTGAATTAAAACGAGAGTAAAATAAGATAAAGAGTATGATCTACTTTATCTGAGTAGTCATTTCGAGATTTTATACATAATTTGTCCTTCATTAAACTGAAACATAATCCTGTGTTCGAATGTTTCTTTCGTTTTAATGCTTGACTTCTCGTGTTTGTAAATGATTTAAGAATAAATGAGATAAAAGTTTGAGAAGTGTATGAAACATAATATTCCATTAACAACAGGCGGATGTAACTAAACTGATATCCCTGCACCTCTTCAAGTGTAAACTTCAGTAAACATTCTTAAACAAGCATATTGTTGAAAGCTGTGTCGTTTTCTCAATTGAACATAGAAATTGAATAGCAGTAGGCATAAAAACTGCAAACGAAATAATAACAGATTAAACGAACGACTTCTTTACTCTTACAAGGTCTTTACTAATGGTATATATCTCATTCCTTCCACTCTCTCTCGATTTATTACGCTCTTCTGTTTGAAGATGCTAATTTGTGTGCATATGTACTCACGAAAATAAAACTGATTCATAAAATGAAAAGATATCATTAAAAAACTAAACATAAAAAACTCATACCATACTACACATATATAACATTCAAATTATTCGTATCAATATTTCAAATCAGTTTTTTCACATATTACATTCTTCAGAAAGAGAAGGAAATAAAGAATTGACTGCACTTACAAAGAAATACTTAATATTAATAATATATTTTGCACTTAATCACCATGAAAAGACATCAAATTAAAAAATAAGCCGAATCATTCCTTGCAGACGTGGTCCTATACTCTAATTAAGAAAAATAAAATACTATGAATTCTCTTACAAAATCATCATTTTTTAATATATATATACATATATATATATAATTTGAATATTAGTTATTATTGCAAAAAGTTTTATAAGCTTGCATAACATCTAGAATTTTAAAAGAAGTATTGCATATGCCTTTATTTTATTAGTATTATACAGTATGAAGTATTATCACGAGTCTTAAAATATCCATACAACTAAACAACTAATATTGCATTATTGCTTTTTATTTAATCCATATTTCCTTTAATCAGAGTGTTTATGTCTATATAAATTACATAACAATAATAATATTAATAGTTCTATTATAGAAAAACAAATAAAATAATAATGATAATATTATAGTAAAAATTGTAGCCAAAGCATCTTTTAATGCATAATATTGGGAACGTCAACACGGCGAGATAAAGGAAACCAGAGTTAGTTGTTGCAATCCTACATGTTTAATTAACTATATACCAACACCTTTCTCGTAACTTCTCTAATCTACTAACATTGTCAATTTAAAGCTGAAAAAGAAGAATAATAAGATGCAAGATAACATAACGAAAAATCCAATAAAATCAGACAGACTGGTTGTGAATCCTGTTGGTACTCTCAATTCTAACACATTCATAAACATGACGTAATATTGCAAGAGAAAAGCAAAAATAGGTGAAGAATACTCTTAACATCTCATTAAAATAATAACAGGCATAGAGTTTATTTGATATATATATATAATATAAAAGATTTTTATAGATTGACGTCTTTTATAATCAATCAAAAAACTTATTAATATTCTATATTACTCTTAGATAAAATTACATTAAGTTAAAAATACTTTCAACTGAATTACTTCTATAATAACCTCAATCTATATTAATTAAGTAACTGATAGAAATTTTACTAAGGGTTTGAAACTTTTTCTGATAAGCATAAACTATATTCAAATTTTAAAAGTGTTAATTCAATATTTTCATATAATTTATTTAAAGATTTGAAAATACTAACTATTAACTTATGATTTTATTAATAGAACTTATGTTTATATTAATAATATAAAATTAGAAACAACACTTATTAGTTAATCACACATTTGAATTATACATTGAAAACAGTTGTCTACTCAAGTGTGCTACATAAAGTAGATTTCGTAATTATATTTATTTTATAAGAAATTAATGTGAAACTATGAAAATAATATATGAGAAGTTGCTACTAATATAATTTAATGCAACTATGATGCTCAAAAATACATAAACGTAATATGACTGTAAACAAGAATCTGATACTAGAATTCATCAGGATTAGTTTATAAATTGTTTTAAGTAGAAAGTCATTATCAGGTGATAACATCTGGAATAATTAGATAAAAAATTTATTGTAATAATTAAATTTTAAAGAGTTAATTAAATCAAAATCTAAGTAGAAAAAAATATATAATAAGTAAATATTTTCGGAAAACTTTTGTAAACTTTTTGAATTACAATTCATATTAAGTTAAATTAAGTTAAAAGAAAAAATAATTTTAATATATATTTCAGAATAATATTAAAAATTTAAAAAATCATTTTAAATAGATCATTATATATGAAAGCATAGTGATACAGCCGTATATGAATATCGTAATATACTAAATAGAGAAGGAATAACTTGTACAAACGAACAGAATATAATGTATAACAATAAAATTTGAATGAAAAAAATTATAATTTAAATACTTTTAATTTCTTAACAAGTAGTATTTTAAAATAAGATTTAAAGGTATGGATTATTTATTACGTAGAATAATAATATTTGCAATTAAATATTCGAGGTGGGAATAGAATTCTGTTGAAGGTAATTATTGTTAGAATATATAACGTTCTAAATTTATACAATTTTAAATAATTTACAATTTTTATACGTATTACGTAAAAATATGAAATGAACTAGTATATGTTTAATAGATCTTCAGTAAAGATATTCTTCTTGGAGAATATTAGAAAAACTATGATGCACTTGTCAGGCTTTTGATGTTCAATAGAAGTTTTGATATGTATTGTTTGAACGAAGACAGTTTGATTTCTGCAATAAATCTAGGAACAAGTAAAAATCATAAGACTTACCTTATATAAAATAGTTCCACTTTAAATATATATTGAGTCGAATTAAATTCACAATTCTCCTAAATATTAAATATATCTACATAACAACTAAGCATTAGAAGTATTAGAGTATAAGCTGGTATATTAAAAATTCACATGTAACGAGTAATTATGTTATTGTTTTTTAATTTTAAGCCGCTGGAATAACAATACATAAGAAAATAAATTTAAAAACATATGAAGAAAAATAATATCATGAAAACTTGCGAATCTGAAATAATGTACAAATACTATAGTAGTGAAATTAAAATAATTAATACGAAAGAATTTTGTATTGAATTCATAACAAAATTTAGATTAGTTAGATATTATACATACAATGAGAACACAAATAAATGCTAGCACTAATTTAACATTCAGAAGTGAAACCAATACTATTCAGCATACAGCTAAAATGGATAATCTATAAAATCGTACCATGCCTGTGGTATTGGGAATTCCAAATATTGTTTACATAATAGAAGATATTTTTCCATACATTTTTTAATCACACATAGTACACTTGTTAACTTGTTATTATAGTTTTTGTACATAAATGTATAAATTGAGGAAATAAAAGAAAAAAATGTTTCTTTTTATACTGAAGATATTTTATTCTAATGAAATATAGTTTTAAGAACTTATTTTTTACTACAACATGTATCTTGAAAATATTGTTATTTAGCTTGTTTCTCATTTTAAATAAGTACTGCTTTTATAACAATACTAATCTAGTCAATACTAATATATTTAATACATCCTGATCTAGTATTAGTTATATAATTATGTATATTTATATTTATTTTTATATATTATTCCTTGATATATGTAGGAAAAGTTATTTTTTGATGTCGACATTATCATATAAGTCACAACTACAAATTTATGGAACTTAATCATTTCCTCAAACGTTATCTTGTCGATTTCAGACATTAATATTAAATATTAAAGATAATCATTAAATAAATGACTTTCCTTCTTTCTCTTTATCACAGAATCAAAGATTAATCATAAAATTAATCATATATGAATTTCATACAGTTTTAAATCATTATTATACAATTTTTTCTAAAAAAAGTTAGCTTTATAGAACACCGAAATAGTTATAACCCAAAAACTTAAATATAGAAATTTAAAAATAAAGTCTATTAGAAATTATATTATTCACAGTAAATTAAAAATTATAAAGTGACAATACAATAAAAAATCTAACAACATCTAATGATATTATCCTATAAAATGTTTTCACAATATAAATTTCAGAATAACATGGTAAAATAAATTTGCGCGAAGATTAAAATAAATTATTTTATTTAAATTTCTGTAACATAATTACTTATATCATAGTTTAAAAATATTAACTAAAACAGAAATTAAATTGTTTAATATAAAAATGTAAAAATAAATGGGAAAACTATTTGTAACTACAAAGTAGTAACTTTCTACACAAATTATTCAAATTAATTTATTATTTATTAAATTTATTAATATGGTCAATTTCTGATTTCTCCATAACTATTATATGTCCCATAACTATTGTATGTCGATTTCTGATTTTCTCGTAACTATTATATATCCCAATTAAATACTATAATATTTTTAAGAAAAAAATTCATTTACCAACAGTTTCGTGATTATCCACGATTAAAAAACTACTTAATTATATCTTTCGATACATTTAAACATAACCTAATTATTTCAATTTTAATCGTATTGAATTTTTACCACAAAAAATATGAATCAATTTGTTACTATTTAATCAAATAAAAAGATTTGAATTTAGATTGAATGATTTATCTTTAAACTAGTGATAAGTTTCAGTATCATGAACGTATAATTAAGAGTTTATAATATCACTTTGGAACATATTTAATTATAATTTTATATATATATATATATATTCTAAAAATACAGACATTTCTTCATTCATGCACATTTATTCTTGACTTTAAAAAATAAAAAAAAAAATAAATTTATAAAAGAATTATTTTATAAATATTGTAAAATTATAGTCATCGGTATTTTGATGGAATTTCATTAAAAAACATAATTATGATATTGGTCGTTATCATCAGCATCGTAATTATAAAATAATTTTTGATATTTTGATTTTATTTAAATTAACAAATAATTTTATTTTAAGAAGTTCATCACTTTTGTTTATTTATATAATCGATCATCTATTAACATTTTTTAAAGATAATATATCAGAATGAATAATATTATTATGGCTTAAATTTTAGCACTGATGTTTAATTTGTTATTAAATTTAATCTAATAAAGCAAATGCTATTTATATGATTTGAATTTTTTATTATTTTTAGAATAAACTAAAATTTTGTTTCTTATATTTCTATTTTTATAAAATTTGATAAACGATAATTAATTTTTCGTATTTCTAATAATTTTTATAGCAAATTGTTGTATGAAAGTAAACTAATTTACATCATGTACAAACATTATGAAAAAATTCAGAACATTTCGACATCTAGGTGTGGAGAATCGCAAAAAGTACTGACTCTGATGAGAAGGCAGGGGTAGTTTCGATCAGCTCGTAATACTGAGGGAATAAAAACGCCGCTACAGAGTTTCCGAACGAGATTAACTTTACGACGGAAACTGTAACACCTAGCAGCAAGTAAGCAAAGAAATGAAACAAGAAAAACATAGAAAAAGAATAAAACAAGGGGAAGAAGTATCAGGCGGAAGACTTTACTACCTCACGTTAACCTAAACCCAATAATACATGTTCCAATAAACCCTTTTTTCTCTCCTAGGGCTCTAATAGGTTTATCACGCATATTGACAAATTTTCCAAACTTCAATTACTGCCACTCTTTTATTACATTTTAATACTATAATTTAAATACTTTAAATAAAGAGCAACGAACAATTTAAATTAAGTTTTAAACTTAATTCTAAATAATTTAATTGGATCATAAATTAAATCGTACTATTATTAATAAAATTATATGTATAAATAATACAAAAAATATCGGAAATAAATATTTATTCTGCCTAGAATATTATAAAATATAATTATTCTATAAAAATGTATCTGAATGATGACAAAATAATATTGTGAAAAGACATTATCAAAAATTTTAAGAGACTATTTACTCAATAATAGCGTATGCAGTTGTAGTATGCAAAACTTTTCTATTATACTAATATATATATGTATATAGTCAAACTTTTTATACATTTATTTTTTAATTAAAATAGAATAATAAAATTAATTAGTTGAAAAAAATTTTATATTGGGTTTAATTTTAATTATCCATCGAAATGCTCAAATTATCTTTGACAAATTAATTCTTTATGTCATGAAACATCGACTTAAAGTTCTATCGCATTGTTAGATTCATCGCGTTTATAACGATAAATATATTATCAATCCACAGCACATTGATCGTGGTTCATCTGAGTCACATGTTGAACACAGGCCTCAAATTTGCAATTGTATGTGTGCACACACCCTTGTCTGTACTTCCGCTGACTTGAACGACATGATTGGACAGGCCTAGAGAGGCTTAGGGCTACTACTGTAGATACGTATGTCGAGTGGAGAAACTGTATTACACGTTAAACGACTAGTAACCAATGTCTCTATTTGCGATAGATAGAACACGACTTCAAGGTAAATACGTATCTGTACGTATAGCATCGAGCCTTACTCTTATATACGATAATTATCTCCAACTAAACGTTCAATCGTTTCACGGTTACCTCTGCAGTTCGTTCATTAAAAGTGATGCTCATGTAATTGATTGAATAGTTTAGATGCACATAAGTACTGATGTCGATAAGAAAACGTGATGTTTAGACTTTTTGAATTAATTTACATCAGTGCTAAAACCATTGGACATTTTCGGGTAGTTCTATACATTTTGAAAAGTATACTTTATTTTATAATTGAATAATTATTTAAAGATTTTTATGTAATTATAGTTTATATTTTTAAAAAAATCAGTTAATTAAAATTAATCAAGTTCACTTTTAATGATTAATTATGTTATAAGTAATCCTAGTATAAAAAACTACTACCAAAGTAATATTAAATAAATTTTTAAAAATACGAAGTTCTAAGCATAAATTATTTTTTTATGTATTACGGATATAAATTACTTAAAAGTTATCGTAATTATTTGTTTTCTCATAATCTTGAAACACCATTAAACTTTTAATAATTTCAAACTCTCTCAACATGATGAAGTTTCTTCATATTTTAACCATTTTTAATAATTTTAAACATTTATTTTAGACTAATAACTATTTAAAATGATATGTAAGAGTTATTTATGTCTATGAAAACAATAAAACTGCATTTTGTTACTTCTTTATCTCAAATATTAAAACGACAAATATCAAATAACATTTGAACTTATGTAAATATAAGTGTATTAATGTTTAAGTTTAAGAATATAAAAGTATTAAATATTATAAAGAAATTGTTATCTTACATTTTAGTTAATTATAGTCTATTGATTAAATTTTTTTAAAGTAATTATTGCATTATTATGATTAGTAATAGTAATTATTGTTGAAACTTTTCACGCCATGCTTTTATACTTTTTTTATAAATGCTTATTATTATTTTTATTTTATGATTATGTGTAGTTTATGTATTGTTTTATAATTTTATACTAATATAACGAAATATTTTTTCATATATTCACAGATAAAAGAATGTCAGTATATGTTTCTTTTTACATTTGTTAATGATTATACACAAGTTAAGTAGTGTCTAGTATTTTAAAACAATATCATACTATATTCAATATTTATAAAAACATTATAAATGTTTTCAATACTTATAAATACATAATAATTAGAATTTGTTTATTATTTTTTATATGTTTGTATTAAAATTACCTAAATAGTATGTGTGAATAAAAAAAATTATTAATTTTATTATAATATAAGTATTGACAAACGATTTTCAGGCTAGTCATTGAATATATAAAAGGTAGAACACAATAATAATATGGTACTTATTTAACTTAATTATTACATTATAATTTAATTACAATGATTAGGGACTAATAACTCAAATTGAATGGGTTAGTTAAGATCTACGTGGTTTAAAAGAACCTCGTCTCATTATTTAATTATATGTAAATTGTTAAATATACCTTCCTAACGATGAAAGATAAAGGTATTTGCTTATTTTATGTGTAAAAGAATCAATTAAGTATTCTCAATAAAGTATTCTCTGAAAGTAGGTATTTTTGTATTATTGATATACATGAAAATTTATGGGATCAAGTGAACCGTATTTTGTGTAGTAGTTATAAACAAATTTCCATGCAATTACAATATTGCATATGAAGTTCAGTAATACTTTTACTGCAGGTAAATAATTTTGTATATAATTGTCATTAATATTATTTATAAATTCTCAACTAAATAAATAAAGAATCATATATATTTTAATTTTTAATTTTAATTTTTCAAACTCTATTTACATTATTCTAAACCTTTAATAAAAGGTATAAAATTAAGTTTTTTTTAAAAGAAAATAAAAAACATGATACTTAAAATTATGTGTTTACCATGTAATTAAATAATAAATATACAATTTTTTTCAGATTTATAATATATTTTCAATTTCGTTAACATCAGTCTTTATTAAAGTCTTGATAATCTTCAATGAAATTTAAGTCACAAAAATTATTAAGCAGTAAAATTCTTGGCGCTATCTCAACCGTAATTTACATCATTTTATAAAATAATTTATTTATATCAATTTTATTACTATAAAATGTAATAACTTAGGTAAGACTTGTTTTACAAGTATTAAAAAAAAGTGGCAATATACTCTTATTTGACTTAAAATTTCCTATACGCTTTAAGGATATAATTTTTAATCGATATTAATATATTATTACGTTATTCTCAATTATATTAGTGACAAACGAAGACGAGTAAAAACCAAATATTTTCGTAACATCCATTACTAAATTCTTCAATATATTGGTTGTAAAGAATCCAAATGTTTGATTTCAATATTAATGAATTGTATTAAAAGGTAGTATTTCTAATAGTAAAGCTAATATATTATTTCGGAAATATGTTTATTCTAATTTGTTGATGTGCAAGTATAAGGATGACACTATTACCATTTTTTCATTCTTTATTGATCTTTATTCCCTTGAGTGTTCATTCGCTATTAATTATTTATATTAGTAATTGTATTTATAATAAATATGAAGAAACTCTTTTAAGGAAGGAATAGAAATGATTATTTCTTTAAAATATTATCTCAATATTAAAATTTAGATAGAAGATATAAAAGAAGAAATGCGATATCCTTAAAATAAGATTACAGTTAAATTTTAATTTATGAGATTCAATGTTAAAAATTTCCATAATATTACCTACAGCCGACTAGATTTTCGAAAACTAAAACTAGAACGTTGATATAAAAAATTCTATTATTTATTCCAAAGACATATAAATTCTGAAATTCTGTACCTTTCTTTAAAGGATATTTCTAAATTTTTTGGTTATTGAAGCATCTCTATTATTTCTCGTGACTACTTTTTTCTTCTTCATAGATTTTTGAAAGATTCCTTTTTGAAGAATGTACTTCACTAAACACTTAACTTAATTCAACTTATATTACAAATGTAACTTTCAAAATAGATGAAAGCAAAGATTAAATTTAAAGTATCAGCATCGAAAACCAAATGTATTAAAAGAAAAATAGTTACATAAAGAAATGAAAATCTGCATAATGATCAGATAACTTTAAAAAGTAAATCTCGAGTTTTTCTTAATAAGTAGCTATTAAATATTATTTACAGATTATAAATTTTAACCTGTATTTAAAAAGAAATATAATTTCATAAAGGAGTTTGATTAGTATTTTTTTACAATTTAGGTATAAATCTTGAATTTATAAAAGAAATTTAATAGAAATTTATCCTACACTGGAACGACAGATATACTATATTCAGAAAAGTAAACATTTATTATATATTATATTACACAATTATTTTATCATTTTTATTGAATGTTGAAAATAATTTCGGATATATAAAAAATATATGATATAAATTTTTATCTTTTCTAATGTTCTTGGATAGAAATATTTTAATTTCATGAATTATTACGACGCAAAATGTTAACATGAAAATGATTTCTTGAATAATTTTAAAGATGTAAAATAATATGATTATAAGTATATCAAATAATATTACTATTATTTTAATACTACCATGATAAAATTTCTTTCAATTTATATTAAGATGATATATAATTTGAAGTGAATTGTTTCTAATAACTTTATGAAATATTTCTGGACTTTTTTGATATTTTTACCAGAAACATTTTATGACTGGTTGAAATGAAATAGTGAAATCCGGGAAGGTAATTTTGATTTCTACACGAACAGAACACCTACGAAATCAAAACAGTATATATGAGAAAAAACATGTGCTTCTTTCCAATACTATTCAAATATACATACTCATGTGTAAGCGAAATTTAAATTGAATTTAGTGCAGCGTCGCAGCAACACGCACGTTCTTCATTGTTTTGTACACATCCGAAAGGCTGAAATTGTAATAGCCACCATTAGCTGATGCGCTTTTTCCATTCTTCTCCCTCTCTTATTCAGTCTTCCTCTTTTCTCAGAGATAATTGCTAAACGCCTTGTATGCAGTTATATGCCATGTGATTACATCGCTTTATGCTATGCACGTATATTATATACGACCTTTGACCCCTCTAATTTTGAGAGATATAATTCAGATTGTATCGCTTCCTTAAATGAGTGCATTCTCAATGTGTAGATGAATAGATAAATACGAAAATATTCTGAAGTTAGATCTTCGCACGATGTTGCGAAGATTTTGAGTCTATTCTATTATTTTGAGTCTTTTGAATTTTATAAACTTTTTCACGCTTGCTTCAATTGACTTACAAGAGTTGAAAGCAACCGCTTTATTTTTATTTAAATTTAGAATGATATAATTCTGACAGAGATATACTTATAGACTTACTTTAATGATTTATTTTTGTTTTTCAATTACAAATTTAAGATGAGTACGATTTTCTACTGCAGAAATTACTAAATAATTTGACGACATGACAGTTACGCAGATTTCTTGAATTGTACATAAATTCATTAAATTGAGGAATAGTATAATTTTCTTCATTTAAGAGAATATGTCTGAAAACATTTGCTAAATATAATATATATATATATATAAATAATGAATTTTACTTAAATTATATAGTTCCTACATATTTAAATAATAATTTTATATTTATTTTGAATTCCGAAGTCCTATGAAACTTCTACTGTTAGTTATTAAAAAATATAATTGTGTAGATATAGGTTGTTGTATAATTAGAAATGATTAAATACGAATAAAGTAAATTTTTTCTTTTGCTTATGTGTTGTAGCCGATATTAAGATATTTTCGACACATGAAGGAAGAAACAACATTGCTGTAATATGATCAAGAACAGAATACCAGTATCCTTAGAAGAAATTGGTAAGTTATTCATTTATTTCAATAAATAATTTATTAATTTTTGAAAGGCAAATCGAAATTTATTTTTTTGTAAATTTATATAAAAGAGGATATTATTTTTTCTATTTTTATTCATCTCCTTTCAGTTTATTATTACAATATATTATCAAATAGTTCAAATCATTCTCTTTAACTACTTTTTATTTCCTCAATATTAGAAAATGTTCAACTGTCAGAATGAGCTATTTATTATTAGAAAATAATTCGCGCAAAGTGCACTATTCATCAGTGTAAAATGACAATAGCAGCACTACGCACTCTCATAATTATTGTGAGAGTGGCATTGGTACAATCCGTCTGTCTCTGTTGCACTTACATATAAAAAGATAACTATGAACATTATCTGAAGTTTCAAAACATCGTAATTTCACTACTGTAACTTTTTAGTTGTATAATCGAATATATATAGTCAAAATCATGCCTAGTTTTATCGATATATCATTATTCGACTCGCTTCTGCAACTTTTTTTCTCGAGACTATAAAAGCGAACGATGCTCTCAAGTCACCGGTAAGGGCGATGAAAAACGGTACGAGACGAAGTGCGACGCATTATGAACATAAAATAAAGATTCTGCAATATTGCGAAGGTATGAATACGAGAGCAGAGTAGTCGACCGATGTGATGAGAATCAGCATTTTTCAACATTTTCACATCTCTATTTTAAACATAAACTTTATATAGACGTTAATAAAATATTGAATTCGAACAAGAAAAGAAAAAAATTTTTTGACAATTTATTTTTGTTGTATTTATTTAACAGACTTTACTAACTGGCTGTCATACGAATTCTGCAATTACATTTAGAAATGTGAAGTATTATATATAGTTAATCATGTCATGTATTTTGAATGTTACTAAAACATTTAATATTAAGAAACATATTTACGTATTCTTGTTTTTACATACAAAGCATTTTTCATTTGCTCACTGTAGAATTTCAAGAGTATTAACTTTAAGAGTATGATAGTATTCAAGGTTGATTTTTTATTATATCATTGACCATTATATGAATATAGAAATTTGTACTGCATTCAAACCTGTTTATGTTTTACAAATAAGTACTATTAATGTTTACATTTTCTATTTTACTACAAATTGTTTCAATAAATTTCTATAATTCTCAGTACGAAAATTATCAAAATATATCTAAAAATACAATTTCTATAAACAAATATTTTAATAAAAGAGTCATGAATTAATCTTCCCCATTCAATAGATTGACCAAATTAGATTACAATAATATTTCCCAAAATAATTTCCTTTTACATAGATTAATTTTAGTTAAAGGAAAGTATTAAAAATCTTTGTTATAATGTTTACCTTGTATGAAATGTAATTATTGTATTATTCTTTTATAAACTTTTGCTATAATAAATATAAAATATGTTCTGTTTAATGATTTAATATATAAATAAAATATTGTAGACTTCAAATAATTGAATCAATAGCATAACTATATCATGCTTATAAGTTTTTCATCAAATGACAAATATATTTTAAATAATAAAAATAAAACTTACTTGAAAATTTTTATAAAACATTTAAATTTACGTTGAATAAAACATATTAGTCAATTAAGTATTTTTAACATACATACTTTAAATAATAAATATTTATTAGTTACTCTAAATTTAGATTTATAAATTTACATTTGTATTAATAACAATTTTGAATCTGATAAAAAATTTTTACTTGATAATTTATTAAAATGGACATTGTAGATATAATTACATATGTAATTGTATTGAATTACATACATAACTTATTAAATATTACAATGGCTTAATAAAATAAAATACTTTTGCTGCTAACTTATAAATTATTATTTTAATTTTAATTATTTTTATTATTATATTAATAGATTTACATATTAACAGTTTGAAAGAAGCACTAAACTCTATTGTTAGATGAAAAGTGAGTATTTTATAAAAAATTTCAAATATAAACTGTGCATTCCAGAAAATTATGAAAATTATTATTGATTAAGTCGCAAAGTTAATTACATTTTTCTAAACAAAGAGCGCATAGCAACCTTGTATTACAGATCTAGTATTTTAAATACGTTAAAGAATAAATTTTAATATCATAGTTAATTACAAAATAATTTGAATAACAATGGGTAACTAATCAATAAATGCTATTATTTTTATATAAATTATTACCATTATTGAGCGATTAAAATTTTTTATTATTTTCTATTAGTTTGTTAGTTTTTTTTAAGTTATAACAAAAATTCTGTTTAATTAACTGAATTGTACTTCCTCGGATATATTAACTAAATAGTTTTAAAAGCTTGTAAAGCTATAAAATTACGAAAAGATTTCTTTTTAGTACATAAACATTCATTAAAATAAATATATTTTAACGTAGTATAAACTGGAACATATATATAAGCATAAGTTAGTTTTAATTACATTTTTACATCGATCAAATAAAGTGTGTTTCAGAATTTCAGGTTAAATTCACTTTATAAGTAACATTATATTGTAAATATTTTAGTTACATTTTTAATAAAGCATTTGTATTTACGATTATATACAACTTATGTTTTATTATTTTATTTATGTTTAATGTTACTAAACTATTAAAATTGTTTGATATTCATTCAACGTTAAGTCTATTTATAAACAAAGAATAACATTGTATTGCTTCATTTAAAACAATTACTAAATGAAAAAATACATATCTAGGTTCACAATATGTTTATGTAGAAGGATTTTGAAAATCGAGTAAAAGTATTAATACTCATGAAAAAATGTTATTATTGATGAAAGTCATACAATCAACTGTATTTATATGAAATTATCATAATTTGTGAACAAATACCGGAGATTATTATTTATCAAAAAAGAATTATATTCTTTCAAAAAATAGTAATGTTCAATTCAATAAAATCACGTATGCATTATAAAAATGTTAGTTATATATTTATTCGATTTGCTTGCTCAATTAAATTTCAGTTTTGCTTCAGCCACCAAAAAAAGTAAGTGTCTCACGAAATACTTTACGTCGAAACAATTGAATAAAGCGTAGCTCACAAATTATCAGTACTTTAAATCCGCGTGAAAATTGACACGCTTGAAATGAACCACCCTCTCTCACTCTCCTCTTTAAAATCACGCTCACTCGGAATTCGTGGCAAGCTTATCTCGGAGGAAATTTCCTCGATTTAGCAAAGAGAACGAGGTAGGTAGAATGAGAAACTTCGCTGTCTAATGCGATCTGAGGCGATGCGGCGTTACTAAGGAACTTCCAGGACGAGGATCTTCTCCATCTTGTCGTGTCGAGAATTTGGAAAGAGGGCGAGAGCAAGATCATGAGCTCGTATACTGGGCTGTTGCATTACACGGCGCGTTCAATAATTCAGGCTTAACTATTGATCTCCGCGACCCTTTACTTCCGATTAAATGCCACACTCTACAACGAGCTTTCTCTAGTGTTACCTGCAATCCGCACGGATACCGTCATTGCTGTTTCAAAGTCACTACTTCTATCGTCTCCATGGCTCTCGGGCAACGTGCAAGTTTTGTACCGGTAGGATGATAACGAGGTGTGAACGGAGAGCGAGAGAGATTCATTATGCTAATTGTATCGGCGAACCACAATTACTTTCCAACGTTCAGATGTTGTAATTAATGAATATTTATAAATCGTTAACAGTAAATTCAGAGTTTCATTTATAATTGAAAGATTTCTTTTTGGAATTATTCGTTTTTATATATATGCCCGATCTTTTATGTATTCCACAAATCATGTTGTAAATTAATAGTATATTGATTTCGAAGAAGGTTTTGATAAATATCACTTTCAACAAGATATATAAATGCAAAGACAAATGTGTTTTTAAAATAATATTGAAATCCTTAAATAATTACTTGATTTACATACGTTAATTATTTTGTATATTTTTTCTATTGTATTATAATATTATCAGTTTAGTAAATTTTTGTTATTAAAGGCAAAAATACATAAATAGGAAAAGTAAAAGTTCTATTTTTACGTTCTATATATTCAATTAAATTACTTTTCAAAAATAATAACTTATTTGACGTAGCTTTACATAAATGTAAATAGTTAATTTCAAAATATTACACGAAAGAAATATAATGTTCATAAATAACAATTTTGATTTTATTAAGAAAATTATAATGTTTATATAAATTTTTCTTTTTTGAATAAACAAATATTAAAAGCCAGCAAATTTTCAATTGTTGTTTTTTTATCTACATTATTTAAGGACGAAATATCAGTACAATGTAGTAACTGACATATGGCATGTAATATTATGAAAATATACAAAAAGAGAAAGAAACGAAAAAATGTACAATGAAATTTAATTTCGACTTCTATTTGTTCCAGAAAGCTTTTCGTTAGGAACTATCTTTGGAATATTAATGAGATGTCACTATTAGCTGCATGTCTCAATTTCTTTGATCCAAATTTTCTGATTCGTTAAGAAATTTTGTCATCAAGTCCACGACTGAGATAATATTGAACAGTTTATAGAAGTATATATTTAAAAATATTTTTTCCATATTTTTACATGCATATGGAATAGATTTATCTTTATTATTCAAAATTCTATAGAAAAATTTAGAAATTTATATTATATATTACATAATAGATATCGAAATAATACTTCGAATAAATAACAAAGATATAGATATCTTCTTTATAAAAAATCTATTATTTGATTTTATTGTTAATTTTGCTATTTAATTCTATATTCTACTAAATATGTATACATATTGATCAGTATGTTTCTCTGATAGTATTAATATTTTATATTAAATGAGATTTTCATAATTTCCATTTAACGTATCTACTTAATTTATTAATTTGCAATTTCATTACTTATAAAGTGTTGCACTAAGTTTATTGGTTTTACTCTATATTAAAGTATAAAGAATGTTATCATTTAACTATATACATGCTTATGAAAAATCATATTCCTTTTCAACATACATTTTTCTGAAATCCTAGATACTAATTCTTTCATTTTTAACCTTAAACGCATATTCTAAAATCTTCTGTTTTTATAATACATAAGATATTCATAAGTATTTCCAATTGGTATGAGACTAAGTACATTATATTTTTTATATATCATAGTTTATTATTCAATAATATTTTATTCGCGTTATGTTACATACGAAATAGTAATTTTAATTTTAATAAAACATTTTAAAATAATAATAATAACTTTTAATTTTAATAAAACATTTCAAAATAAAATATCCCTGAAACAAATTTATAATTTACTTTTAATTCATAATTCACAAAACCAAAAATATATTTTTCAAATATATCACTTCAAAAAAGATATATTCATATTCTATTACTTATTTCAATATTTTGTATTGTAATTTGGAAATTTTATATGTAAAGTAATAGTCCTACAAATAACTATGTGATAATTAATTATTTATTAGGTTTCACAGTATGGTTCATAAGTTTCTTACGCAATATTTTTAGTTTTAATCGAGTTTATTATTTCAAATATTTACTTGTTCATAATTTTATATATATAATGTAAACAATTTAATTAGAATTATAAACTTCTATGAGAAATAACGATAACGATATTATGAAAAAACGTGAAAAATATATATTTGTATAATAGAGTATCGACTTACACTTATCTATTGTTTAGAAATTAAAATTTTTATCAAAATTAAATTAAATTTTTTTAATTATATACATTTTTCTAATAATTATAAGTATAAGATTTTTCTAATAATTATAAATGTAAGATTTTTCTAAGAATTTTGTAGTTGCATTAAATCTGATAAGTTTTACGCATCTACCTTGAATATTTTCTTTTACGTATTTGTCTTAGTTTTTATTTTTTAGTGAATGGTTAGAAAATCTAAAATCATTAAGACTTGTTAATTAATATCATTCAAAATTATTACAAAAAAAATGTTCAAAATATAAATATTAATTCAAAAATAACGGTAATAAAAATGAATTTGGAACATAATGTTTATTATACAATATATATAATTTAAAATTAATTATTTAAGTAATATAGAACAAACTGATTAAACGAGATTGTTATCATACTAATTACAGTTCCAATCTATGGAATCTAATTGGAAATCAGAAGCACCTTTTATTCCCATGACTCAGAAAACCAAATCGCTTCTAATTCTAAAGTAGTAGAAGATTCAACCTTTAATTTATTCTAAAATCGATCTTACTGGGCTGATTAGTTAGCTGAAAAGTAAAAAACTTAATACAGCGATAGAACAATTTTAAAAGTAGAGATAGTTAAGCATAAGATGCGTATAAAAGAAGAATTAGTGTTCACTAAAGTTTTATTCACGTTTCAACAATAAAGAACAGGCTTCTAATTTATTAGCGAATTATTTCTTGGTTTCACAGATATGATAATAGTTAATTTATTATAAACTTTAATGCTTTAATCCAGATATAGTAAATCAAAAATTGGTAGGATGTGCTTAAAATTGAGTGAACTATAATTAATTCTAACTTCACAATTAATTACATTTTAAACTATATTAAAAGTAAATTAAGTAAAATAAGAAAAAATACAATTTAAACTATATTTTCGTATTAATTTTATATTTTGATGTCTAAAATTTTCAAATGAAAGCAAAGGACTTGTTGTAATTTGATTATATGTATTAATTAACTTAAGTAAGAAAATTTTGTAACACATTGCTGAGTATATTTCTTTATACTTATTTACTTAATATAGTACTACTATGCATATTATGTAAAAATAGTTATTTTATTTTAAAGAAAAACCAAGATTGAATTTGTCTAATTTTATTCATACAGATTTATGATTTATACTTTCTTCATCAATTATATTATTCAAAGATTTTTCTTTGAAATTTGCAAATTATACTAAGTCATCAAAGTGTATATTTACTAATTGAATTAAAGATAATACTATTTAATTTTTCTTTTTAAATATAATAGTATTGTAGTCATTTATTATAAGAGTATGATTGTGTAATAATATAATAGTATATTGATATAATTCTCATATAACAGATAGTATAATGTTTGAGTTATTAATAATTTTGTTGAACAAATATTTCATTAATATATTTATAAGATAGATTTATAATTAGTAGCTCGTTAAAAAAATTTTTTGAAAATAACATTTCGAATATTTTAAAGCGTACATTATTAAAAGTAAAACATTTAGTTAATATTAGTTAATATAGCGAATGTTTGGTGTTATTTTCTAAAATTACTTTGGTTTTTTTGGTTATAGGAATGCTATTTGTGATAAGTAGATTTAAAGAAACATTTTTTTTACTTTCCAAAGAAAAAAAAATCGGTATTATATATTTCAATTTGAATGAAATAAAAAACAAGAAATTCACTTTAAAAAATTTAAGAGATCTTAGCAAATAGGCAGTAATCTTCTTGCTATCTTTTTTGGAAAGTGTTTTGACCTCGAATTTCCTCTTGGCTATTAGTCCTAGATTGCTGCAGCTTTATCCACAATCTTTCTGACTTTTCTCGACTTTACCTCGATCCTTATCATGAGGCTCTAACAGCTGCTTTCGCTGCTTCACTCCCGTTACTACACTTCGCTTAGTGCGACCATCTTCACCCCCAATCGTTCGAGGGTCATGAAAAGATGAGAGAAGTAGCAACTAGATCAGCTTGTCGAAAAGAATATAGAAGTAATAGCAACTCGAAATACTTGAATTTTTCAAGCACCATTTTCGATGACTAGTGTTCTATTCTTCGATATATAGAATGAGAAGTGACCGATTCTCATTTTCAAATTCTCGATTTAATTTTCCGCGGCTCGAATATGTTCCACTTTGACATACTAATTTTTTTTGTCGCTCACCGAAACTATATGCAAGTATTTCAAATAATTAAAAAGACTAGGGAAAGAGAAAAATAAGTAAAATCTGAAAAAGAAAAAGGTAAAGATTAAAATATATAAACAAATGAAGAGAAAGAGAAAGAGAGTGTCTATGTGTATATGTAGAGGAAACAGATAGATAAACAAAATCATATACAAGGAGAATAAAAAAATTGAGAAAAAAGACACTGATATCAAGAAAGATAAAAAGATAAAAAAACAAGCCGCAGGCGAGTAAAAAATATTGTCCATTTCTTTAGGGAGAACTTTTCTTGACTTTCCTTTTCAATTTTCTCGAATATTTTTATCGAAGATAGAAATTGTTGTAAATTGATTTACATGTAATTTTTTATTTTAAGTCAAAAGAAATATACCTAATTATATAATATATTATTGTTAAAAACTAAGAAATAAAATTTGATATTAAAATTATATTTATGCTTTTCTTTTACATTTATACATGGCACATATAAATATTTATACAATATTAAGCTATGTAAATTCAACAGTAGCATCGTATGAAAAGGTTTATGATACTCTGTAATTAGAAATATAACTTTCATCTTTAAATTATAATAGAAATTAAATTTTGAAATAACCCATAATAAATAAATTATATGATAATGTAAATATTTTTGTTAGTTAAAAGCAAATTTGTTAGCTAAGTACAATTTTTATGATTATTCATCTACAACATATAAATATTTATATGTATATACAACAGTATATGCAAATACAACATAAAACATATAACTCGAAATAATAGTTCATTAATTAAAAATATAATGATGTAATAAATTATATATTTTATATAATGATATAAAATAAAGATCTTAAAACATACAAATATTTTTAAACACACTAATATTACATCTGTTAAGTTCCATTTATATATTTGTATTTTATGTGATTCTAAATAGTTATATTTACTTAAGATCTGTACTTTATCTATACTTTATATCTATACTTTATATCACTCTATCATGATTTTCGAATCCTTTTTCTAATTAATATTAGTTATTAGGTTTACTTTAAGATACATTAATCAAATCAAAATTTTTTATGATAAAGAAAATTTTACTACCTTATTTTTCAACCATTGAACGAATATCCGTACAATGTATGTATCATGTGACATTTTCTGACCCTTTTAGAATTATATAAAGAATATCGTAACTTACACTATGAGAGTTGCCGAATCTACAATAAATTCCAATATATAAACATCTGCTTCTTTCTAATTATTATTCATGAGGCTTTATTGTATCATATTTGTACATTTCAATAAAACATTATTTAAAAGTGTTAAGCTTTATAAAAATATAAGATAACTAGTCAACAATTTATTCTACTCTAAGATTAAAATACTATGAAATGCATTTATTTTTAAATTCATTTGAAAAGACTCTACGATGTAGTAACGATACATTAGTACACTATTTGAGTCATTTTAACTAAAGCTCACTCTTAGTATAGTCTCGTATAATAAAAGTTTATCAAAAAACATTTTTTCAAATTAATTATGATAAATGATTGAACAATAACTTTAATGTTAAACCCGCACTATATAAAGTGCAAAACAAAAGTATAGAAAATTTACACTGAAATATCGTGTAAAATATTAAACTTCGTTTAAAAACTTAAATTGAAAAATACTTAATTATCTAAACAGCAAAACATTACATTTTGAAACTTTTCTTCACTTTTTAGATATTTATTATAATATAGCTCACATATTATTTTAATTCGAATAAACAGCAAAGATAATTATAGACTATATCTTTTATTTATTCTAGAAGAATTAATCTTCAATTAAATAAATTGAATATATAATAATAGTTTGTTATTAATGTATCTCTTTAGTTATAAATTTTTATATTTTGTTAAAATTGCATATAAAAATTTCCTATATCTAAAATGTAATAATTATATAAAATATTATTAATTATTTTAAGAATTTAATCTTATTAAAAATATGTGATATCATGCAAGAGCAGAAGAAATTAAAATTATGGGCTTTAGATGATCTAAATTACTCAATATAATTATAATTTAGTAACAAGTGCCAGAAATTAGTTTATCACTAAGAATTATTCAGAAGAAGCGAAATTAACTACCAAAAGTCATGTACATAGCATTTTTTCTACTAAGATAATTATTGACGTACGTGTTTAAATTTTTCATGTATTAAAAGTATGCTTTTAGAATCTTAAAAGTCTTTGAATAATTCCACAACTATTTTAGTATACTTATCTGAAATTAATACAATTATATTACAGAAATTCTTTAAAATTATCGTAGAATTTTTTCTTTATTTAAATTTTGTTTAAAAAAAAAATAAAAAATTAATAAAAGTAGAATTTTTGTATGCTTAACTTTCTTTACTTAAAAAATAATAAGTATCTAGTTAATAAGAAAGATATTTAAGTTAGTAAAATCGTATTATAGCATATTTTTAACTGAAATTTCAAATGCAATAATTGAGACACTAGAGAAAAATATTGATATACTGAAATATTATCTAATAATTACCTATTTTAGACTCCTAGATAATTATATAAATTCTGAAGTACTATATCCTAGTACCGATATAGTAAGATCGTTCAAATTTACATTCAGCACAATTAGCGCAAAAATTTCATAGACATAAATACAACTCGAAATAACGATACAGACAAAAATGAGATTAGATTAGAAGAATAAATTAGAAGAAGCATAGCACCATAGACGTTTTACGAAAAAGATTTTTTGAATTTTTTCGAGACAACTTCATTAGAATTTCCATTAAATAGAGCCACGGAAGCTTGTTCTACTTCCCAGCCCTTATAAATACAGTTAATTCTTTTTGTGTGCGCACGCGCATTATTCCAATGAATTTAAATTTGCGCGAATTGTAGTGAGCCGCAACATTAATACTATTCAAAAGGAGCTTAATCCGCACACGTGTACCACAGTTGCATTCGTGCATATATCTGCAAAACAGCGGGACAAACGGTGGAAGGCTGGAGGGTAAAGGGTATGCAATAGCTATTTTCTCGGTTACGAAGACGCAGTGGATACGCTCGAGAGCTTTCAAGTTTTATCGCATGCGAGAGCGCGAGCAAGCACAAGTTTGTCTTTTGTGAATCAAATGCAGCACGTCGCTGGCATATTCTCGTTCCTTTTTCCTTTCATTTAACTCCTATCTTTATATCAGTACTGCTCTCACGCATCGTATTATAATACCTCGTATTTTCTGTGTTTGTTGCGATGCGCTACTTTTCAAGTATATTGCAATGACGAGTGTTCTACGTTTTTTCTGCAAGTGCGTATCTATGTACATTTGTTTTTTACATCTTTTTAGCCTGTATAATTTTGTAAACGTTATTAGTTTCTTTTAAACTTTTTTAATACATTCCGTTTGTTACTCTCGTTTAGATCCTTCACAATTATTTGTAGTAATGACATTTACCTTTATATTTAGCGTTATTTAATGGTTTATTTAATTTTTATTATAAAACACTTTTATATGAAAGTAAAATTTAATATATTACATAGTAACTTAAAAAATTTTACGTTTTTTTCTTTTAACAAATTATTGATTAAGATAAATGTACATTAAAAATAATTTTCGCGTTTGGTTCATATTTTTTTGAAATTTCATTATTATTAATTCTATATAAAAAAACTTATTAATCATATTTTTAATACAGCCGTAAATCAAATAATGATTTATTATGAAATTGTCGTTGTTCGTTACCCTTCAAGTTTGAGTTATTATAGACTATAATCCAAGACTTTCTCTGTATGCAAAAATGCATTGATCGAAAAACGTTTAATTAACGGGTAAAAGAACGAAGGTTCATTGTTTGTATCAAAATTGATCAATTAAGATCCCAGAACTGTACGAGAATCCAAATATTGATATGGAAAAAGAAGTAATGAAAAATTCGTCGAATAATTGATTATGATAGCATAGAACGAAATCTGAAAACACAATACACGCATTAGGTTTAATTTCTTTTTTTCCATTCATCTACAAAGTAAAGTTTCTGAAACGTAAAATAAGCTATTGTTAAAATTATATGTATATTTTGTTATTCTCTTTAACATTTAAATAAAAACTCGACTAATCTGATTAATATGAGAAACATACGAAGTAATACAATAGTATGTAATTACAAGTTATTATATATATCTTTTATAAGCTAAACATTTTTTAATTCATTAAAATATTTGATATTTAAATGCTGTTATATATTAACACAAATGTATAAAAATAGTAAAATTTTAAAACTACATCAAGAAATATTCAATTTAAAGTAAAAATTATGATTAAAATTATAATTATGAAATAATTATTTATAATTATTTATAAGTATTATATTTGTATATATAATAAATAAATATTATATTTATAAATATTATAAATATTAAAATTATTATATTAAATATTGTAATATTTTATAATTATAGTATGAAGACTAACAGTGGAATTTAAATATATAAGTAATAAATTCTATTATGGTTTTATTGAACCTCAACTTTATTCGCAATTGTTTTAATGTCAAGAAATCATGCTTTCACATATATTTTTAATTATGCGCTTATTTTAAAATATTTTTTATTGCAATGTAGCTTAGTACAGTTTAAATATATAAAGTATAGCATTGTTAAGAGAGGTATATTTTGTTCTATAATACATCAAACAAATTATGACTTGTATTTTAAATCTTTTACTATTCGTTCGGAATTAAACATATTAGTTGTGTGTGTGTGTGTGTGTGTGTGTGTGTGTGTGTATGTGTGTACATACATACAAGAAATCTAAATGAAATTTTAATCAAACAAATTTGATTCTTAAACATAAATCTGTAATTATTTCTAATATTAAAAAATAAATAATATAGTTTAGGAAAAGCATTCATAAACTTAAATAACATAATCTTAAAGACACTGTATATTTATTTCTAATTATTAGTAATACACTATGACAAAGAAAATTTTCATATTTTCCTAAATATGGCATACACATACAAACATTACATTATGTTTTCCTACAATTTACCTGTATTTCATATTCAACTGAATCAAATTTTATGTATTAAAATAATTATACATATAACAAATTTTCTTTAGCCCAAGAGAAATAATAACCCTAGTTTCTAAGTAGATATTTATTTTCTTTACAAATAAAACTAAAATCAACTTCTCTTCATCACTTGAACTTAAAATAGAACCTATGAAAATTCATTTCAAATATAGTAAAATAGAAATAGACATAGTATATTTATCAATCAAACTGAATTCAATCACTGTTTTCTAGAATTTATCTTTCAACTATCATTATTCTCTGATGACACTATGACATCTATACGTAAAAGAAATATTTTTTATTAATTTAAGATTTATTTATATTTTAATTCATTCAGAAATATAATCTATTCTTGGTGCATCACCGTATTCGATTAGTCGCAGGTGTGATACGGGTGAGCGAAGGTGAAGTTCGCTAATGAGCTTATCAAATTCACTGAATTATAAGGAGGTGATTTACCATATGTTGAATAGTCTAAGGATAGCACTGCTTTCTTTCAAAGAAAGGGAATAAATGATGTTTTAATTGGCTCCAATTAAATGTACTTATGGAGTTTAATTCTATTTGTTATTTATGAATAAAATATAAGATGTAACATTACTTGGAAAATTTTTTCATTTTCTTTAATTTCTAACAATTACGTTTCAGTATGTCCTTCAAAGAAAACTACAAAAAAATAGTTAATTGTCTTTACTTCTTTTGAATAATTAGTATAATAATGGTAGAAATATTTTTAAAAAAATGAAAACGTATAAACTTGGCAATGACTTTTATATCGTTTAACTTCTTTCTTTTTTAAAAGATAAATTAAAAAAAAATTTTTTTTAGTTAATTGCTGAATAAATTTTATAATTTTAATAAATAAATTTTGAATAATTTTAATAAATAATAAGTAATACCACAATTTAGATAATTCAACCTAGTTAAGACTTTAAACGAAACAGTTTAATTACAATTTTAGTCTCAATAGAATATTTTCTCAATTTCTCGTAATATATCTGTCTTTTATATAAAATACGACACATTTTAAAGAAAGCGTATTCTAAATTTATAATTCAGTAATGTAAGGAGCTGGACTGTCTCATTTTTGAAATTCTGTCCATTAATACCTTATTTTCAAGGCGAAAATGAATCCTTTCCTAAATCCACCCTTTATAGAGTGTAAGTACAAGCTCTTTACCATAAATTCGCCCTTCTCAAGACGACAGCATACATTGATCTGTTTATATGGAAGTGTTTGAGTAGAATAACAACCGTTTTATTTAAGATATCAATACAACCATTTATAATACCAATTACATGTATTTTATACATAAAAATAAAGAAAAAAAAAGATTGCAAATTTATGAAAAGTAAATTGTCATTATAAATAAATATTTTAATTACAATGTCACTAAAAATCAAATTACAAGGTAATATAATTACTCATAATAAATAAATATTTATATGTTTTAATATTAGACTAGTATTAATATCTGTTAGAAGATTAATATCTATTATAAAAATTTTTAGACTGTAGATCATTGTATTATCATTTTATACACGTACTGATAAATGTACTGAAATAAAGTCGATTGAGAGAATTGATGTAAGTAGTAATTTATTTTAGCTATAATGAAAGAACGGTTTTATTACAAAGATAGTTTTTGAATAACGAGAGAATACGAAAAGCGATGCGTACGTGTAGAGGATCCTTGAACGAATGCACTTTGATTTAAGTTTCATGCCCAGGTGAGAGTTCAATAATATTCAAGTAAGACTCTAGTATCCGAAATAATGACGAAATCATTTTTTCCTTATATATATATAATTATCGGCAACTAATGATCTCCAATTTTATGCTTTTATGTAGTCTATATCCAGGCGCTTAAGCCTCAAGATTAAATGGCAAAGAAATTTATATTTTTGGCACTCAAGATGTTCCTGTGTTCGACACTTTTATAAATTGAACTTCAAGAACGTTTAATTTATGCATTATTTAATTTTTTTATAGAATCGAAAATGTAAGAAAAATAGCCTTCAATAAATTTTTTTGTACAATTTAACAAAGATTAAAGAATATAATAAATTAAAAATAGTGTTTCATAATAAATATTCAGTTACTAACAATAAGCAAAATTTTACATATATGTACAATTTATTTTACCAAAAATGTTGGAGTACATTTGTAAAATCGTAGTAGTTTATAAGAAATAGTTCTCAAGCATTTCTTATTATTCTGAAATTTATTCAAGTGTAATTATTAAGTTAAGAGTCTATCAAGTGTAACTATAGATTGACTAATAATGATAACTTAAGAAGAAAAGTATTTTAATTTAGAAATATAAAAATGCAAAGAGAATCAATAATTTGCTACATAATACTTGTAAACATTCTAAGCTCCGAATAAACGTTCAAACTTACTTCATTCAAAATCATTTACTTAATTTAAATGACATAAATTAAACATACTTTCTACAGTTATCCAAGCAGAAAGCTCGATAGCCGTGTAAAATGGTCACTTTTTACTTTAGTGTCAAGAACTACATAGCTGTTACATAGCACTTAATTTGTTTTCCTCTGCTATACTTTGTTATATGCATTTCGTATTGACATCTGCAGATAATGCTGCTGAACCAAGAAAAATGGATACCTTGTAGTCTGAGGTCAGGTAAACATTTTGTTTTACACGTAGTTTACTGAAAGGCTTATTTGTATTTTTCTTTTTTCAGACTTCACAATTCTAAAATTGGAAATTCTGCTGTTCTTCGCATGAAAGACACCCATGCTTCAGTTATAATACAGGTAGGTTATTTTTTTCAAATCTCCTTATATATATTAGCCTAACATTTTAGTAGCATAAAAATTATATAAATTATATATCCATAGTCTACTTAGTAAACTGTAAATTATTGTTATCTTTGAACTTTTTTAAAAAAGTTGATATGGATTAGAACGTTCTACTTTCTTATTTATAGACTCGTGAAAAGCTTATCTTGTTCGTATTACTTTTAATACTGTTAATATAAAAAATCATTTCAAGAAAGAAAAAGTATTCGAAATGAAATATTGTATTGCATACTTACGAGAATAATGGACTGCGTCCTTCACTTATAGCTTTCCAAGTTAAAATTCCATGAGAGACTTATAGTTTAGATGGACAGACACATGATTTATTCGCAATGTTGGTTTTGCAATATATGGTTATTGGTATATTACATGCATTATTTTTTTGTAAAAGACTGTGGTACAAGAATTATTCGTATTAGAGTAAGACTAAATATTTTCCGCACAATACTTTGTATCATTAACTTTGTTAATAAAAGAAATTATTTCAAATCAATTAAATACTGGTACCGTGATATCTACATATGCGCGCGCGCGTGTGTGTATCGATAAAAAACAAATTAAAAAAGAGATAAACAATGTATTTACTTAAAAGTGACAAAGCTTTACGAAATTCTCATTAAAGTTTAGAAAAAGAAACAAGGAATATGTGAATGATATAAAAATGGAAATAAAAAAACAGTCAAAACATGCATATAAAATTAAAGAAATAAGTCGATCTATAATTTACATATCATAGGTTTATTGAAAATTCTTAGTCCGTAAACTAATCGAATATACAGAGGTATTGATTCAGAGATACGTACAATATTTTTGTGAATTTATTAGTAAAGAATTTCAAGATTCTTGGCTGTCATTAAATTTACTCTTTGAAGTCTTTCTGTCCTTAATGCGACTTCATGACTGAACAAATATTGGCTGTTTGCTTTTAAGTAGGGTCATATGAATTTTGTTAGCATAGGTTGTCTGATAATTTAATTATTAGATGTGATTGAAGATAAAGTTAATAAATGAGTTATCGCGAAGATAAAATCATGTAATTGAGATTCTAGATTAATCAGTGTTCTTTTAATCAGCATTAAGTTCAAAATCTTAAATAATTAGAATTAATGTTTTTCAAATTATTATTTATAACATTGACTACGATTTAAAATAATCCAAATGAATATAAAATAATTATGGAATACTTTATAAAACAAAAATTGCATTAAAATAGGTTATAGCCTTAAAAATGTACTTCAAAAGTTACAAATCTAATAAAAAATTCTTTTCTTGACAATTAAATTTAAAAATTCTCAAGAAATAGTAATTTTTTAAATACTACTCAATAAATGTATAAATTATAGTTTAATAATATATTTTGACAATGTATTACACTGTTGAAAAATTCTACACTTTTAATAATATTCCATGTAAACAGTAGTTGACATATTTTGTACGTACATATATGACATGTTCCCCTTGAATATAGTACATGCACTTATTTCTCGTATTAATATTTCTCGTGTATTTATATTCAACCAATTAATTTTGTTTAAGAAACAAATTATTAAAGTACGATTTTTTCTTATATATTTTTTTGGCATTATGTACCATATGAATATTCTTACAAATATTATTGTGAATAAAAAAATAAAATATAAAAACAGAGAAAATTTAATATAACATTTAAATTTTATAACTAAAATGTTAAAGTTGATTCACTATGAAGTAACAAAAATATATTTCTTATGTATCTTTTCAAAAATCAACAGCTGAACATTTACTGAATATATTTATACAACCGATATTATTAAAAATAATGTTATTTCTAAGCAACATAAATTATTTATAATAGAATTATATAGAAACTACTATTAAATATATTTTGTGTTGAATATCATTAGAGTATTAATATTATTTGAAAAATCCAGTCTTAAAAGAAAAATTTTCTTTATAACATTTTTTAACAATCGCATTGTACTCATAATTTAAATTTCTAAAAGAATTAATTTCAACTTCAAACCTTGTTGGCAATTACTTTGGTTGCATTAATAGACTGCTTTTTATGTTTAATTTGAAAAATTTTTAAAATTCATTATTATATGATCCAAAGAGATATTTATATTTTTTACGGTACTAAGCTCCACATGTTCGAATATACTATACCCACAAGTACATATTTTCAAGAATGAATACTCTACGTAAATTTAATTGTAAGGAAAATATGGAGTCCATTTTCTATTATAATTTCAGACTTTAACTGAAAAATTATTTAGAAAGAATTATTAATGAAATGATTCTATATTGAATTTCATAGAAATATATGTATTGTTGTTAAAGCTTCATTGGTAACTTTTCGTTTATTTCAATTGAAAATACTCAATGCTTCAATAATATTTTTAAATAAATAAATATATAATGTAGTTTAATCAAGATTGAACAATTTTTACAATATATTCTTACACATATTCAAGAATATATATCCATGAAATATATTATTCTGATTTTAAAGTACCGTTATATCAAGAAATGCTTCTGTTAAATCGTACGAGCGTGAGAAAAATACTTATAAGACAAATCCAAAGACTGTTACTTAGCGTTACTATTTTCATATATCTCAATTCTTGTTGTGTCAGATAAACCTGCAGAAGAAGAACAGCAATAAATCAAGTATTTACAAATCTAACTACCTTTTGTCCTTTTCTGAGTTACTAATGTTCAATTAACATTGATTTTTAGGTAGATACAAATTTATTATTTGACACTAAAGTATAAATTAAAAATAGAAAATAGTATCTAAGCATATAAGCAGTTTTACAGAACTAAATATCAGAAAGGTAGGAAATGAGACATTGGAAAAAATCACTTTTTTAAAACATATCCAATTAAAGAGTAATATAATATTAAAAAATGTATTCTGTATTTAGTTCTGTATTTAAAACAATATTATCATAAACAGTTTTACTTAAAAATGTGTATAGTTTAAGTTTAAATAATTTATTTAAAATATAAGAAAGTAAATATAACAAATAATAATATATAATAAATAAATGATACTCAACTTAATCATTTATTTAATTTGGATATTCTCGGATAATTCACATATGTAACAGCTGGTATTTTTTCAATGTACGATAAAATTAGCAAATTAACGATTCATACAAGCATCGACAAATATCACAATATTTGTTATTAATTATAATTATTATAATTCAGAAAATTTGTTCTCTTTTGATGTCACTACTTTGTAATGAGAAAGCAAATAAAATTTATTATTGATAAAATTTATTATTGATGATCTTACGAGCTTTAATTACGGATTTTAAATTCACCGTACAAAAATAATTAATATAAATCTATAATATTGGTACATAATATTCTGAATCTATAAATTTAATGTACATTTCTTTAAAATATAAACATATAAGTTGTTTAATTTATGTAGTAAACTCGATAAAAATATCCATCAACGTTTACATCAAGATCAATTTTATCTAGAGTATCATCCACGATTTCTTATCGACACATCGTTTACGCTCCCTCTTCCCCGCCTTTACAAGGCAATCCGCAAAAGTAGTCAATGCCGCGACGACGGCAATTCTTTCTCACGAAAGGACTGCGCTCTTCGAGAGGGCAATAAAAAAGGCATTCGCAACTCCCTGAATCTATCCACGTGGAAAGTGACTGAGAGCCCTGAAAATGAAGTTTTTTATTTAACCGGGATTATCAGATCCATCTTTCGTCGACTTTCTATAATTTTTCTGCTTTTCCGTGTCATCGATCGTCGTTACCTTCGAAAAATATTTTTACACTATTGATATAAGCGGGAGAATAAAATTTTTCGTTTGAATTAAAATAATATCAAATTAAAACAATTAAATATATATTATTCGAACTATAAATTTTAAAAAGATCAGAACTATAAATATTTAGTGCAAAACGTATATAAATTTTTATCCACATTTAAAACTTTGTTTAAAAAGCAGAATTTGGGGAAATTATGATTCGGGGAAGACAACCACAATTATCTGGTCAAGTATTAATCAGTAAACCGACTAAAATTTTAGATCTTTTCGTATTATAAAACTAAAGATTGATACAGATATTACTAACAATTAATAACTTAAGCAATTTATTAAGTTATCAAGATAAATTCAAGTCATTTTATACATCTATATATATATATATATATATATATATATATTGCTTTTATATTAGTTTCGTTACAACGAAACTATAACGACATTTTGTGAATAAATATCTAATATGTCAAATCTGACAAATATAAAAGTGAGCATTACTATCGAATATATGCATTTAGAAATTAAGTCAGTCAAAGTAGGAAAGATTCTAGGACACGAACAGCTAAGAAAGAACGAGCCAAGAGACGAAGAAAAAGGAGCTTTCAAATGCAGAGCAATAAAAGCAACAAACGGTTTTATACTTTGGACCGTTGAAATTGAACGAGAGAAGACTTACGTGTCTAGTGCTTGCGAGCCTAAAGGAAAGAAAGCGAGCGCGTTATATATCTGTGAATAGAGAGACAGGAGGATTTTGCCAGTAGTCGTGCTCGTTCCAAGCCAATCTGCGGCGGTAAACTTGGTAACCTAAATTTTATTGGTCTTTATGCGTGATGCTTGAACCTCTGCGTAGTTCATCCACGAATATATGGAAACTTCTTCGGTTAAGAATAAAGTGATGTTGATTAAAATTCTCTCGAAGATTGCATTTATTCGTTTTCTTATTTTCGAAGCACTAGTTGAATAACAACAAAATATCATTATTTTATTTAAATTATTTTCTAAGCTAGTTCTAATTAATAAATTAGTACCGCCATATTTGTTAGATTTATCTGTACAATATTGAAGAATATGCAATACTTCAGATGTCAGTGCAAGAAATATTATTAGAATAAAAATTTCTGAGCATTATTATTATCAAAATATGGTTAAAAGTAATATTCTAATGCGTCATATTTTAATATAAATCTTAAAATTTTATGTAATATTAATATTTATTTATGAGAGATATTAATATTATTTCAAAATAATAGTATTTTAACAATTTAGCTGAATTCTCGAGTTTTCATTTAAATTTAAGAGGAATTATTTATTCTATTTTACATGTCGAATTATATCTTTTGTGTAAACATGCGATTAATTAACTCGATGAACATATAAATACTTGATACTTGATAATTCTGATTTAATATACATAAAATTAAATCTTGTCACATTCAAAAGTATCATAAATAAAAATAATTTAGTATCAAATAATGTGATAATATTTTTCAGATAATATATAATAAGAATATTATACAAATTATCAATCTAAATCTTTATTACTATTTTTATATTAAAATTTCAGAAAAACATTATTTTCTTCAATAATTTATATGAAAATAATAAAATAATATGATAAAGATGCAATAAGATTGTTATTATATTTTAATGCATACAATTTGCAAATGCAAATTTGCCAGCCCTGTAATTTTAGTATTCTCTTTTAAATTTCAAATATCTTTTACTATTTGAGTCTTGCTATCCTTTTTCATATTTATTGCTCCACGATCGTTAACCTTCTACTGTTCTTTGTTTTCTAAAATTTGTCGGTAACTGTTAACGATCTTATTCTTTTACGATCTTTTTTCGGTTACTAAATTTTTTAACGTCTTAATGTATAAATTTATTCTCAAAATCTTTATTAAAACTTAATTCCTGGATGATTTAAAATTTTTGCAAGTAAATGTTACATATCCTTAGTTTTCGATGTAGAAAAGTATTAACTAAATTTCTTATTATTTATAGTGTAAGAACATAACAAAGAATAAAAATATAATAAATATAACTACAGTATGTAAACAGATTTTAAAAAATTTGCACAATTGTTGATATATATTTTGTCCTTTGTAATAATATATTATTGAAACATAATTATTATTTATTGAACAAGTTTTAAGTGATATTACGGTTTTCATCAGATATCTATAATAGAAATTCATTATTATTTATAACGTTAAATTGTGATTATAATGAACTTAATGTTTCGTTTTATTTACTACAGATTTATTAATATCCATTTTAATAATGTTTTCTAAATATAAATATTATTTTTAATTACTCATCTTAAACCATATTATTCTTTATTAGTGATAGATATATCTGGCAAAATTTTATCTCATGAAAGATTTGAAAAATATGATTTGAAATTAGTTGTTATTTTTTAAATTATAAGTATTTTTACAAACGCTAAATGTCAAAGTTGTATTTTTAAATAACATAAAGAAATGTGGTGTATTATTTATTAAAAATATTCGGAAATAAGTAAGAATTGATAAAAATATTAATTAAATTTAAAAAGAAAAGAATTTAAAACTAACATAATCGAAGCACTTTAAATCATAACTCGATTTTTATATTCTTTAATTTAGCAATTACATTCATACCTATTACTTCAAAGTAATTAGTAACACATAATAGGTTCATGTAATTCATCTATCCTTGCTAAAAATAATTACAGTTTATCAGGAAACTGATGCTAATTTTCTTGACACTATTAATAATCATTTTTCAATGCATTAAAAATTAATTTGATCCGATATAAATAGTGTATCCAATTTTTTTAATTAATCATATGGTATAAATTGGAATTAAAAACTGTGGATTGAGATTAATTAAGTACTATATAATTCAAAAAATTTTCTGTAACTTTTTAAAAATTATTCTACTGTTTATGCTTTCCATAATCAAATTATAGAATTATTAACGATATCTACATGGTCAAATGTGAGACATCAATAAACTTTACACTCTAAAACAAAGAATAATTTCCATTAATATTGTTTTAATGCTATTCGAACCAGTCCTAAAAATTATTTCGCTATAATTGTAGTGGATAGATAATGATTGATTCAACATTTTTATGAAATCTTCTTGAATTCTTGTATTATTATGAGTAATATTCAAGTGTTACTTATACTGATATTTTAATTCAAATTTTTAAATATTAACCAGATTTTATACTTTATCCATATCTGAAATTATATCTTTTTTATAAATTTATTTTAAGAATAATTTTACACTTAATAAATTTGAAGTTTAACTATAATTCATATTTTAAGACTACATTTTAATATTTATTATATATATATTCAATGTTTTCATAAAGCTTTTATTATAATATTTTATTTAAAATATACAATTTTTCTTTAAAAGTAGCGTGTATATGCTAATAAAATAATTTTTTATACTTAAATATAATTCAATAAATGACGTAAATTTAAAAACTGAAAAATTATTATATTTTATACTATTAAATTATGAATTTATACAAATTCATAAGCATTTTTTTTCTACTAGAACTATTTTCAAATAAAATGTTTATATACATATTAAAATTAATCAATTTTTTAAATTCAACTTATATTTAATTTTATTGCTTATTTATACATTTATGTATCATTATTTATTATTTGTAAGGTGTATACTACGTCTACCAAAAGAAACCTATTTAAATTAATTTAACGTGAGCTTAAATGAGAAAAAAAAGAGAATAAATCTGATGCGCTCCCTTGGTCTTGGAATTTTAAGGAGAATGCGGAAGTCTCCTAAGATGATATTCCCAGTGCGGTACCCACCCTGATTGAAGCTGGATAGAAGGGGTGAAAGACACTATCATCGCTTTTTGTGAATAGCGTGAACACCTGTTCACAATCTCTACGGGTAAATTTAATAAGATAAGTTTAGCCGCAATGTACACAAGTGGCATAGAGCAACTTTAATTTTTAAATTTTTATAAAGAACAACAATATTTCATGTCTATAAAAAAATTATAGAAGTTAATAGTTAAAAGTAGAAACTACATTATGCTTCAGACATTTTAAATTTATAATTTTATGATAGGAAATAAAGTCTTACAATTTTATTTACGATGATAAGTTAATAGAATGTTATGTTAAGAACAAAATTTTTTCACATGTTTGAATATGATTGAACAATGAAAAATAATCGGATTCAAAGGACATATTACTCTAAAGTATTTATAGAAAATGAATAACTTAAGAAATATAGTAATTATAGAGTTATTAATGTATTTTTATTTAATAAAAAGTCGATAGTTAATTCATATTAGTTAATTCGACCATAAATAAATTAATTGGAGAGAATATGTTTACTAAAAAAGATATTTTCGACCATTGAATATTAAAAAATTGACTAATTAGATAATATATTTTTAAATTAAATATAATTCCAAAAATAAATAATTTAGACTTACAATTTTAAATTTTATTTTATAATACTCGTTTAAGCTTCAATTAAAATTCTAACCTCAAGATTTCATTTAAAATTTTTTATCTATTTTTTGGTTCTTGCAAGGTAATTTATATTTCAGTAAATAGTAAAAGAAATTTTTAATGTTTAGATCGAATTGTATTAAACTTTTAAAATTTAATATCTTTTTCTAAGTACGTTTTAAAAAAATATGACGCCTATCACTTTCTGTGTATTAAATTAATAAATTCAACGATGGTAATGGTAGAATTATTTTGTCAAACAATATTAATAACAAATCTAGAGTTATAATTAAATAAATAGTAAATTTCACTTACAGAAAAACGTTTATTGGATACAGAAAATAAAAACCAACAATCAGAATTCTGAAACTTAAAATTTAAGTGTTTATCATAAGATATATTGTGTTATTGACAAGAAATTTCTTTCGTAAATAAAGACACGGATGAAAGAAAAAATAGCAATTACAATAAAGCATAAAGAAATGTAGTTGCATTTGGCGTAAGTAATATTATTTAAAAAAAAATAGTTAAAATCAGAAGGGGATACTTGTGATGTCTAAATCTGGCCAGCTATTGCATATTGTTTCTAATTTAATATGGATGAGTGATGATCGATGTCAGAAACACGAATATATAAAACAAAGTTGGCTCATACTTTCGAAAAGCACATACTTGCTGGAAAATTCTGGAGGTTTTTGTTAAGGTATATTGAACGAGATGAAATTCACTATTACATTAAGATATCGCTCAAGAATCTGCAGGAAAAATATCTAGTAAGTTTAATTAGAGACGAAAATATTGGTAGTAGACAGATCAAAGAGGAAAATGTACAATAATGAAAGTTCTGAAACAAAGAACAAATTGTACATATTGATTCAAACATACTGTATAAATATTGACTATATTAAAATTCTTTTATGTACTTTTAAAATTCTTTTATGTATTATATTTCTTTTACTGACTTTGATTGTATTTTTATATATTTTTTTATTAAAGATATTTAATATTTACAAGGTATCGTATATTTTATTTTAAAAAATAGCAATTAATGGACTAAAATAAATTAATTCATTTTTATAAAAATTAAATTAATCAAATAAAATAAATTTTCTATATATTAAAATTACGTATCTAATATTTATAAAGCACTCACAACTTTTTAATTTTTATTTCAAAGATTTGAAATATTAAAATCAAAAGTTTCTGTTTAATAGAAAAACCTTAAGATTTTAAGTTAAAAATATGTGTTTAATTTTTAATACATATTAATATGAATTTTGAATAAATGAAATAAATTATGAATAAAATTACGTTCGATATATACTCGTATATTACTTACTGAATGTTAGTTATTTGACGAACAGCTTGGAAATTTAGTAAAATAAATAACATGCTTACAAGCATTATTATTAGAAGAAGAATAAAATAAAAATTCATCTGTTCTACTCGATATCTTATCATATTTTTGTATACCTATTTGTCTTGGTTAACTACTTTAATGAAAAACTGTTCTAGGTCTGATTAAAAATATTTCTTAATGTGTTATTAAATACTTGGAAATTTACTTTGTGTATTATAAAATAAAGGTCCAGTATAGCTTTAGAAATTTTTTATTTATCTAACTCTAATACTTTAAAAAATGTAATGTAATCATTTAACTTTGTAATGCTAATTGATTGCATATAAATATATTCTTGATTATTTTCATAATAAAACATGCATTTTCATATTCTAATAAATATCATATAAAACTCATATTATATTATATATGTATTTTATGAATTTATTATTATAAGATTAAAAAATCGAAGGATTGGTTGAATATTTTTGAAAATATTTAAATTATTTTGTGTAATATGGAAGTAAAATATTAAGATATGAATTATTTTATATACAATAGTAAACATTTTGGAATTAGTATATATATATATACACATATAAACGAAAAGCGAGTCAGTAAGCTTTAATATTTACTCATTTTGAATGAATATCGATATTGGACGATATTACTACACTTGTTCGTAAATAAACTGTTTAATACTAAACCAAAAATACGTACTTTGATCCTTCGTAGATTTCCAATCTCAATCAAATTATTGAAAGAAATAGAAGAAAATAGTCTCATAATATAAAGTCGTCAGGCACCTTTCTATTTTCCTTGAGAATTTTAGTAGAATTTAGGATGGAATTTAAAGTCAATATTATTCCGTTGTTCTGTTTACTTTTCTCTTATATATAAGATAGGAGAGAAGCTTATAGCATCTGCTAACATATCTATTTTTGCGCTTTATTTCCATTCGCCATATTGCAATAGGTTACTTTAAATTAGATGTACACAAATATAAGATCAATAATCAAAAATTAGTTTTTACTCTATAAACTAGATTAATAAATTTCTTCGTTTAAAAATATAATTTGAAATAGTAATATAATGAAATAGTATTTTAAAACAAAAGAATTTTGTATTCCATATAAATTTTTAAGAAATTACAAATTTTATTTAAAAGTCTTCAATTACTTATAGGAGACGAAAGAACATAAAAGAGTACAAGAGTTTAATGTTTAATAAGTTTGTAATGTAATGTAAAATTAAATAATGTTTAATAAAAGTTTAATAAGAGTTTAATAAGAGTTAAATGAGTTTGAAAAAAAATTATAAAAGTACTTCAAATATATCTTATGCAAATATGAATTCAGTTTAGATTTTCAAAAATTGTATTTAATCTATAAATAAATAAAGAAATAAGACTTAGAAATAGAAAATTTGAAAAAAAGAGAATGATAAAAATGCTAGAGTGAATAAAATAGGGATAAAGAATAAAGAGAAAAAATAAAAAAGTTAATTGTACTATACTAAGATTTATAAGCATTGTAATGCACTATATGAAGGTATTATTACTTCTATTGTCGTTGAGAATAATTCTTTTTCGTGAACTTGTTTGTCTCAATAAGATTAATTCCTTCTATGATGTAAATTTCTTTTATAATAATAATATATCTAGATTCTATTAAATAAATGATAAAGATTTAGAGTAACTTTTTAAAATAAGTACATAAAAGTTTCTATAAAAGGTTTAAAAATGTACTTTTTTTCAGTTAAATAAATTTTTAATATATAAAAGCTCAAATTAAATAAAGATCGATCAAACGAAACTGACACATACCAGAAAATAATACAGGATTAATTGAAAAATATTAATTCGAATTCTAAGTATATATATTAAATATTTTATATTAAATATTCAATATAAAATACGTATTTCTTCATATTAGAATTATATATTAATTAATAGGTAAATACAACTATATTTGAATAAATACTACACTTCTATTGCGGAAGATAATTGAATCTAAAACACTGAAATAATATGTGTATGTAATTTATACGACTATTGTATTTAATCTATTACAATATCTTTCAATTGAATATATAATTAACAAATATATTAAACAAGACTCAAATAATCTTTATTCGTCTTATTAAAAATACAAAAAATATGCATAACGAACAAAAGTGTTAGAGTATCTTTTAATTCTGATAATATACGTTTTGAACTGAATGTTCACTTACTGCTGGAATAAAATTGCAATGAATAAAAATACTAAAAGCTGCAATTAACAACTCTCCCATATATTTACACAATTCAAATTTCAACCCTCAAAAAATTGAAAAAAAAAAAATAACTTCACGTAGCTCATATGTAATTTTGCATTTAGTCGTCAGGAAACGTAAATTCAACGGCATTAACGTTCATTTAAATTACGTGCACACAAGTGCATATACATACTGAATACTAACATCCCAATACTAAAGAGCTCATACACTGTCTCTTTTCAATTAGTTATTAATTATTAACTCGGTCAATTTAATTACACTATTATTTGAGCTTCCATTGATTGGTATCTCCAATTATAAAGCATCTACACATATCTATAGCATTGGCAATATTACAGAAATAGAGAAAATTTAATTCAAGTTCCTGTAGCGGACATCGAAGAAACCGTAATTAAATCTATAGATTTTGTTGATTTCGACTCATATGTTCCAATGTCGATCTGGTGACAATATTCAACTGCGTTTTCAAGAATGCAAGTTGCACTGATACGAACGTAGGAACCGAAAGAAAGGACCGTCTTTCATTTAACGCATTTAGACGCTGGAACATTGGGTTTTATATTTTAAAAATCTATTTGATCTAGTGTATGAATATTTCTCTCACTCGTGATCTAAAACCATAATTTGTTGAATTTCTTAGTGAAGTATATTAGTACTTTTTTTTAATAAAAGGAATTTTTTGTGAGTTAATTTTAATAATAAGTTGACCACACTTTTACGTAATTAATATGTAAAAATACTATTTAATTTAGCTTTATTTTAAAGAAAAGACATTCATATTTATGTATTCATACGAATTATAATATTAATTATGTCATCTATAAGTTGTTCAAATTTTGTAGCTTTCATTGAGTAGGTTTCAAATCGTCCAAGACCGGCGTTATTTGGAATTTAATTGTACGCCCTTCATTAACATTTTCAAGTTCTAATAATACAATTGAATTATCTCCCATTTTAAGGAAAGGTGCTGGAATATATAAAGTAATTTGTGGACCAACTGAAGGCCAATATCTTCCAAGATTATTACCGTTGATATAAGCAACACCTTTTCCCCAACCTTCAGTGCTCAAAAAAGTATCCAAAGGTTCATTTTCAATATAGAAGGTTCCTACAAGAAATTGAGGACTACTGTATAATTTTCCAATTTCAGCATTTGTATTGTTAGTGATCAAAGATTCAGCTGTGACAGAAGATAAGTGAAAACCGGTTACTTTCCATGGTGTAATAGGCACATTGTCTAATGTAATTTCTGATATGCCCTAGAAAATTGATTTTGAAAATTGAGTTTTTCCACACATTTTTTACAGTAGAAACTTAAAATATTATCATATACGTAACGCAGTAGAAAACATTAATTTTTAATAAATAAAAATTTATTTAAAACAAGTTTAAATATATTTGAGCAAAAATTAAATTCTAGAATATTTTTACTTATGTATCCAAATTTATGATGTAATAATTAAATATAAATATTAATACTGAGGATGAAAAACAGTTCATAGAAAAAAAATTTTGATTAGTACACATATAAATTAATTTATATAAATTTATATGCTATTTTAAAAATTAAGATATATTCATACCTTAAAATCTTCGAAATCGACATATCCGGACGTTACGCGACCCATATTTTCCACAAGTAGTTGCAAATATGAATCTTCTTTGATTATTAACGGACACACATAGCTATCATTCATTCTACTCAAAATACAGGATAGATAATTATTTACATATATTATAGCTCTATCTTTTACTTTTGCATTTAACAAAGAATGATTCAAATTTATATTCTGAGATAATTTAGCTTCATATAAAATCAGCCAATGAGAAACCCCTAGAGTTTCAAATGTAGGAGGTTCAAAAAATTCTTGTTCTGGAGTACCAAAAATACTTCGAGCTTCAATTGTAAATAAATCGAGTGTAGGTACCATGGTTACCACACCATAATTTCCTTTTGGAGTTATAGCTGGAATATTTATTTTTGGCAACGTAAAATACTAAGAAATTGTTAAAGAGTTAAAATTTTAGAAAATACTGCATTTAATCTACTTTGTTTACTATATTATATAAATATCTTGCAATCACCTTCGAAATAATGTTTCTCAATTCAAAGTATTTTGGAGTGGGATCCCCGGCTTCATTTAGAGGAGCATCATAATCGTATGAAGTTAATTGGGGCTTATAAGATCCACGAATATTTGCACCTGTAACCGTTTAAACCACGATATTAGAAATTCTAAATATCCCGTATTATTTTCACTATTTCTTTCAAAATAACTTTTTCAAAATATTTTTATTGTACCATTTCGAAAACAAAGAATATCAAAATGTTCTTCTAAAAACAAATATTTGGAGGAAATATAAAAATATAAGTGATAATCTTTTTGTAAGAAGTGTAGATTAATTTTTACTGAAAATGAAACTTATAAACTTAATACTGTAGAATTATGATAATTATTTATTATTCAAGATTATTTTTTGTGAATTATGATATTGGAATAAAATATTTACCAGATGTAAATCCAAAATTACTTCCACCATAAAACATATAAAAATTTACAGAAACATTATATGATAGCAGATAATCAAATGTATTCACTACATTTTTAATATTTATTCTCCTAAAGGGTTCATTCCAATAACTAAACCATCCAGTATAATACTCTGAATTCACAAGTGGACCCTACAATAATACTAAACAAATTTATTTCCACATTCTAAATAGATATTATTGAAAATACAATTAAAATTAGTTTTAGAATATAAACGTTTGCTGTTAGACCTACTTAAATGAAAACGAAATATTTTTAATATTAAAATCAAGCAAATTCAAATTTTAATTTTCAACATAAATTATTGTACAAATGAATGTGATAAGAATTCAACAATTCTAGGGATAAAGTTTGTGCAACTATTTAACAAGAGACTATAAATAGTTTCCTCCATATGCAATATCGGTGTATTTTGTGATTGTAAAAATAATTTTGATTTTAATTAAAAACTTAAACAACAATTTTGCTTTGTATTATTATTCTCAAATTTACATTTTAAATAGATCTATATAAAATTAAATACATAACTATCATTATATAAATTTAACATAATAAGACATTTTCTTAAAATGTCTATTTATAATATTTTGAATTAGTAATAATTTTTATTCAAAATAAATTATGATTAAAAATATCTACGATAATCAAAGTTACATAATCAAATATTACCTTTGGTACAAATTTTCTCCAAGTTTTATAATTCTGTTCCACATCACCAGTGCTACCAAAATCAATTGTAGAGTAAACTCCAGGAATCGAACCACATTTCAGTGAATTATCATTCGCTTTATCAGTTGTAAATAAAACTGCATTCGTTCCAATATGTTGATTGAAAATATTATATAGTTTTTTCTTATATTCTGCATTACATGTAATATAACTTCCATACTCATTTTCTATCTGAAATATTTATTATAAAATATAGAATAATGTACAAGTTCTAATATATTTTCGAAAATAAAATACTCATACTTGAACCATAATTATTGGGCCAGCATTTCCTCGTAGAAATGGCTTAATCCTCATTAAAATTTGATTTAAGTATCTTTCTACATAAAATAGGTAACCTAAAGAGAGTATTTACTTAGTAGAAAATATTATTTAATAAAGTATGAAAAAATCTACTTACGATTATCATTAGAACGCAATTTAATATTTGGTACAAGTTTTAATAGCCAATACGGAAAACCACCCTACAAATATAAATGTCTGTTAAATATAAATATAAATATAAATATATGTTAAGAATAAATATTTATTTATTCTTATGTTATACTAAACTTATTTATTTATTACTTAAGAATAAATAAATATAATTTGAGCTCATTCAAGGTTTTAATCATATATTGATATTAGTCATTTTATGAAAAGTTAGTTTTATCGAAATATAGTTCTTCTATTATATTTTCGTATAATTTATTAAAAGAATTGATAATACGGTACTATAAAAAATGTAGAATACTATACTAAGGAAACAGTAATAAATAATTTTGAAATCAATAGCATCTTACAAGATCTCTTTCGGCACAAATATATGGACCAGGTCGTAAGATAACCAGTAAATCCTCTTCTTTGGCTATTTCTATGAAGTTAATAACATCTGAATTTCCATTCCAATTCCATTTATTATTTTCAGATTCATGTAAACTCCATTCAACATAACTAAAGTAATTAATAAATTTTTGTTAATTTATTCGAAATATTCTTCTATAATCTTCTATATACTCTTTCCATACACATCCACAGCACTTAATCCAGCGGCTCTCATTTTTCTTAATATTGGTCTCCAGTATTGCGTGGCAGCTCTAAAGTAATGAAAACTTCCCGAAACATATCGAAATGGTTTACCATCAAGAAGAAATTGATTAGTTTCATAATCAATCTTGAAACTATAATTTTGGTTTATCTATATTATTATAAATATTACGATATTAATGAAATTAAATATAGTAGGTTTACATCATAATTTCTACTGAAAAATAATTTACACGAACTAATAAAATTTAAAAGCTAAAATATAAATTTGTTATTCGCACATACTCTTTCTTCCGGTTTAACAAAATTGTTCTTAAAAAAATATATAAGACACATGGCTATCCATATCTTTGTCATATCTATGTATATTGATATAAATATAATATTTTAAATAAAAATACACGGATTAATAATTATAAAGTTACTAAATTGGTAACCTACTAAAGTCGTACGTTGACTAAATTACTTATGATTATAAGGCAGATTTATACACTAGTGAGTAGTATTGATTTAAGAATTACATTTTATATGATAAGATCAGTAATATCTTGACAAACACTCATTGTTGGATGAGCAAATGAACATATTAATTAAGTTCAAATTTACTAACTAATTAAAATAATTCAGTCAAATAATAATGCCATTAAAATATATCTCTATAAACTGAATTCTCATTTAATATATAAATATTAATAATTATTAGTATATATAAATATATAATATTTTATTTAATTGTAACTTATAAAATAAATGTAGGTAGGATTTATAAGTGATTGAAGTTAATAAATAGTTAAGTGAAAAAAAATGTTTTTTGAATATTACAATTAAGAATTTTTATATCTTGCATAAAATAAAAAAATATTTACTTATTATATAAAATAAAATTCGAATCATATTAAATTGTTTTTTATTAATCAACAAATACAATCTTAAGTAGCTATTATGAGAATTTTAGTTAGTATAACTAAATATTATTTGAATGCTTAGAAAAACATACGAATGATAAGAGAACTGTAAATGATCTACGCTATAATAGAATTTAGTTATATAATTTTCTTGTACGCATCACGTATGAACATAATTTCTTAGCTCTCGTATATACGCAAGATGAATAAATAAAATAGAAATATTCATGAAAAAATATAAGCATCTCCTAAAAAACACATGTGTATAAAAGAAAAAAATACAAATACTTCAAATAGCTGTTTGGATGTTTCTTCTAAACTCGATTCTATTCTTCTTTTAAAGAATTTTTTCTTTCTCACAATAAGATACTAACTCTAATATTAACTCTAATTTCGTCTAAAAAAATTCTTTTTGCAGAAATAACATTGCACATTTTTTAATCAAATTATGTTTTATTTACTTTTCTTATAATTTTTTTAATTACTTCTATTTTTTTCGATTATAAAATTTATAAATTATAAATAAAAATGCAATAAAATGAAAAAATAAGCTTATTTACTTTCTTACGTTACTTTTTGCATACTCTTCGCTTCATACCAACTTTGCTTAAAAGCTTTGAGAAACTTATGCAAATTTATTAAAGATATTGAATTTTTAGAAATAGTAATTAAATTAATTTTCAAACATAAGAAAATTAACGACTATAGTAAAACAAAATTCATGTCATTATGATAGCTGTATGATATGATTTATGTACAAGATAAAGTATATTCTATTAAAATAAATATGATATGTTTACTTTCAATCTTTAGGATATTGTATATGTAATCATAAAATATTTCAAAATATTCGATAAATAACTTCTGTTAATATTTATGTTTATTTTCTTCAAATCAAAAAGAATAAGTTATACCTTCGAATATTTAAATATTTAAAACAAAATATTCTTTAAAAATGAATAAATTGGGGAAGAAACTCTATTCTGAATCACAATTATATTAAGAATAATATTGTTATTATATACTACAGTGAATAGTACGGGTAATTTTAAATAATAATAGCTCAATCTTAAAGAATGAACAAAATTCGTGTACTATTATTATACATATTAATTTATTATTATATTTATATATTAAGTATTAAGTGCAAAAGTAAATAATGTTAGCAATTGGATACCGCTATTTAAATATATATATATCACATTTATTACTTAGTATATATATCACAAACTCCTTGATGAATAGTAAAATTATGTAAATACTACAGAAACTATGAAAAAAATTGTAAAATAATATCAGATCACCAATTTATGGTTTTTGAAATATCCAAAGGCGGTAAATATCTTCATAAAATACATACGCAATATCTTTTGCAAATACTTAGACATGATGAAATTGTGCATATGATAAATACAATATTTGCCCAATTTATTTTAAAAGCAACATTGAACAGATATCTTGATAAAACATTTGTAAAAATATGAATTGAATACCATCTAAATAATATAGTATTTCTTAACTGCGTTGAAATTCAATTTTGTATGTAATAAAATTAAAAATTATATATATACATATAATATTATAATATTAAAAAATTAGTTCAGCTAAAAGATAAAAAATAAGTTGTATTGAATATCTTATAAAAAATTTCATCACATTGCTATATTTACTGAAAAAGAAGTATATTTAAACAAATAATTGTATAGTTTCATATATCTTTCATAACAATTTCCAAAAGAAATGAAGTTCTTAAACCTATATATTCGTTGACAAAGATGACAAAGTAATTTTTTTTCATATTATACTATTGTGTAATATATAATGCAATATATTATTATATAAGTATTTATATAAGCAGAATAGGAAAATTTTTACTCTCTGATAATTCGTGTTAAGAATAACGAAAGTGATAACGTAAGACCTCCGATTATTCATGTATTAAATTAAACTAATAATTAAACATATTTATTACAAATCTGTAAACTTACTTCTATATATTTAATATTTTTAACTACTAGTACAGTCATTTATTAACATCTGACAAGAAATAGATAAATAATAAATTACGCGTGCTACATTATTAACTTCGAGGATCCTCATGTTTTGACAAAGAACTCTTACTTACCTTTGAAATTTCTCAAATATCTTATTAGGTTGTACTGACTGCTCCAGTGTACATGCACTTAATATAAGCTTCTACGATACAGCAAGTACTCTTACTCTTGTTCGCTCGCGTAACACTTTGAATACCTTCGTGCATCGTGGATATCCAAGAAGAACGTAGAATTGAGAGGTAGAAATGAATGCAGTTACATCTTATTATCAAAATTTCTGTTATTTGCTTTCTTGAAAATTAAAAAAATATAAAAAAATTATATCACTTAAAATTAATTCGATATTCTTTTAGTTTTCTGAAATAATCATCCGAAACTATTTAAAATTTACTATAGATACATATTTATATGATTTTTATAAGTAAATTTATAGTTATTTGCATTTACATAATAATAAAGTACATCAATATTTTTAAATATATATTTCTGTCGATTTAGCTACTTAAATATTTTAAGAAATTTTGAAGGTTATCACCTCATTTATACATTATCAATTTTCTCTATTTTCATTTAATCTGCACAAAATACTTGCTTTTGTCTTACATATTGTAAGTCAGTAGCACAATTATCTACACATAATTTTATAGAGCTATAGATATTCAACCAAATCATACATCATAATTTTTTTAAATCAAAATTAATGAAACTAATTTTAAAAACTTCTAAATAAAAATAAAGGAAAATAAGTATGAGTTATTTATGTATGACTGGTATTAATATAAATGAAGGAATTATGCATTGAGCGATATGAAAGATTACTGTAATATATTTCAAAGGTGCTATCTTAGATATTAGTATTAAAAAGAGAAATATGTAATTAGACGAACAAGAATAAATATAAATCATCATTCCTACTGCAAAAAGATAAAATATTAAAATATCTAAGTTGTTAGAATATTAATGTAAAATGAGTAACATTCCAGTTTAAAGTTAATAAATAAATATGACTGAGTTTGAGATAGTAATAGGTTAAACACCATATAAGGGAATTAAATTTAAATAGTATTTTTTATAATCTAATTTATGAATTATGTGGTATATGACTTGAAATACTACTGAATATATTTTAATATCTAATTTCAAACTATATATATAATTATATTATATTCTTATTCATTAATTATCTTGTAGATGTTTTTAACAATCAAAAGTCTTCCAATTTATTTACGATAATTTTTAAAGAAATACTTAGTATTTGAAAAAATTTTCTATTGATTTAGTAAATGATTAATTACTAATTACTTATACTTGAATAAAATATATTCATTACACAGTTTTAGACGTACGAACAGAATTAATTGAATTTACTATGTTTAACTTATCTATACAGAATTGAGTGTTGTAATAAATTACTTTACTAACTATACATAACAGTAGAATTCTGTTTATAAATGTTGTTGTATCAGTACGTTATAACTAAATTTATTAATACTAATAAATTAATACTAAATTTATTTAAAGAATAAAAGTATATTTTTTAAATATAATTAATGACTTTTGATATATTTTACAAGAAATTAATCATATAATTTAAAGAACTTGAAAATTATTTTTTCTTATATATTGTTACTTATGCTGTAATACGTTATGTGTTTTTTTATGTTTTCATAATACAAAAGGTAGATCATTATTATCAGATTGTAAATCTAAAATTATGCAGATTTTTAAATTTGGGTCACTAAATATGAAAACTTATTTATAAATTTAATTTAAACTATCCATTAATTTAAGTCATAAAATGAATTTAAATGAAACTAATATTTTTCATTTATAGAAGGATTTAGTTCACTTAAATTTAAACTTATGCCTTTTTATTATTCAATAAAATATTTTATCAAAAACTTTTAACGATTTTATAAGTATATGAATCATTGCCTTTATTAATATTATAATATGACCTTTATAAATATGAAATTTGTTTAAAAAATCTCCTTCATCTATTGCAATTGCAATAGAATTATATGGATAGACTTTAAAATTAAATCAAATAGATCTTGAAAAAATTTTAGTTTAAAAAAAATAATATTGTCGATAAAATAAAAGATACATCTAATACTATGAATTTCTACACGTGAAAAATATACGAAAAATTAAGAAATAATAACAGAATATAGATTATCTAATTTAATATAAATTTTAAATAAATATGATAAAGGAATTCAGCTAGTAATGCATTCTAATATTTTTTTTCATTTTCTGTACATATAATTTCATTTATTTTATACTAGTATCTATATATTTTTAAAAATATTTATAAAAATATTCTGGTACGTCTAAGCTATTATTAATTTTCAAATTAACTTATAGTTGATCCAATTATTTAAATAACTTTTTTGTATTTAATGAAAATTAACTTCATACATTTTTGTGGAGATCTAATGATGCTTATTAACATTATCGTTAAAAAGAAAGCGTCTGTCTATTAATTGTTGATGGGTACGATAAAACCATCACTTTTTATTCATTTTATTAAACAAGATAGTAAAATGAATACATATCAAGTACGACGCTTAGTGTATCCGATATGAGCACTATACATATTTTAATATTTGAATAATAAGCTTCCGCAAACTGCAAATGTTTTGTTAGTTTGATAAAAATAATAATATTACAGTTTATTCTTACCCTTGAAACCATCAATTCATAGATAATAAAATGCTTTGTATTCTTTGTCAAATATGTTTCTAGTATTTTTCTGTTTTTTTAAATTAATTTTATAAATTGTTACATGATACGTTATAAGTGACCAAAAACTGTCCTAATACAAGAATCAACAAAAATAAATGGACGCAAGTTTTATGGATTTAATTACGTATAAGAAAAAGAAAATTCAGTAAATATAACTATGATGTAAATATAAATAGCATATATAGTTATCCAATGTTTTCAATGTATTACATGTTGTAAGTGATATTTTTCTAATTGCTTAAAAAAATGCGCAGTTATCACGAATAAATTTATTTGCATAAACCAGCTTTCTGCATCATCATAATTCATAGTATTGATTCAATTTATAAGTATCTAAACAGTGACAATCTGTTAGATCATTATTTTAGTGATTATACTCTAAATAGTAACAAAACTCTTAATTCCATCATCTGGAATATAACGGCCAAGTCTTTTTCAAACATCAAAAAACAAACCATCATTTTTTGGTGATGCAATAAAAACAATGATGACTTATACAGCATTAAAAAAATTATAGTACAATTTGGCATTAATTTAGACTGTTATAATTATTCTACAAGTACTATCCTAATAGTCGTAATTGAAGTAGTCCGAATATTTCTCACCAACTCTATAAAAAGACACATTTATCTTTTAGATCGCCAAGAAAATGAAAAAAATATAAACAAATATATATAATATACATATATAAATTTAAAATATCTGCTGTTAAGTCTTAAAAATCATGTTTTAGAACTTTAAATGCATTTTTCTCTTAACTTTATTTTAAAAATTGACATCGTAAAAGTCCACTGTAATTTCTCTTCCATTCATTTGAGATTCTAACATCTTTAAATTAGTATTCCACGGGAAATTATATTACTTGATAACTTTTTAAGTTGTTAACTGCTTTCATGTAAATTTTTATCTAAGAACACATTTTTGCTGCAATAATTTAACTTTTAATGTCTTTGACTTTTATTTGACTTTTATTGCATTGAGCAATACATTGATTAGTATTAATATTAGAAATTTCTATCTTTTATATTTACGAATTTTACCATGATAAAGTGATATAAACTCTTAAATAGAATCTATAAAATCTGTTTCATTATTTGTGTATGATTGAAACGAGTCAATACTCAATAAAAATTATTATAAATTATAATGAATAAAATCTTTTAATTTTCAAATAATGTAATGTATACTTATGCTAGATAATAGTTCAATTATACTTTATTAAGTAAGGAAATTCTAATATAAGAATGTGCATGTCGAAGAATTCTAATTTCATGCAAACATAGTAAATCTTATAAAAATTTATTCAGCTGCTTGCTTTTAATTTAAAATTAAATAAAACTTATTTGAATGTACATTCACAAACAAAACTTAATACTACTATTATTTAAAACATACATACAATACTATAAAAATGATTGATATATTATAATAATTTTATTATCAGCTAATTTTATAAAATTTGAAAAGTATTACCAAATGTTAAACCATTTGCGTTATGAAATTTCTTGTAATCATATGAAACTTTATGTTTCTCAAAAGTTTCCTTAACACAGTACGTAATCATACATATATGCGAACGGATGTAAGCAATGTGAGCAAGTTGATCCCGTACACTAACTAAAGTTCTAAGTTTTCGTGTACCTAATAGATAAGCGCTGCTATATCTCTCTATATCGATTCAAGATTTTCCTTTATAATTACTAAAATAAGCAACCACTACGAATATATAAGAACTCTAATCAATGCAACCATATAAGGTATTTTAAGACAATACTACATGTATCGATTTCACTAAAAATTTTATTAATTATTCATAAGTAATTACCGTAGTAAAAATGTAATATGACATAAAAATAAGTTTCTGATATAATTTTTCAGTAATTTTTAATACCAAAAGTTTGAAATTCGTTTAAATTAAATTAAATTATTTATATTACAATTTTATTCTATATCTAAATAAAGAAATTAAATCCTTAATACTATTAATTTCTTAAATTAGATTGAATATCGTATATATATTAATTTTATAATTATTATTTTAATATATTATTAGAACGTTGACGCAACGTTTACTGTCGTTAGCTAAATAAAATACAAAGTCTTTTAAATAAAGATAGTAATTTACTACATGTTTATGGAATGAATTGATAAAGGTTCTTATTGCAGTTGTATACTTGGCAACTAATTATTCATACCAGACTTACAAGTAAGAATATTTGTTTATTATTCTATTAAAACTATTAAAACCGTTTAGTTACATATTTAATTTAAAGAAAAAGTAAAATAAACGTGTATAAATGTTTGAATGAATTACTTTTTAATTTTTAAGAGAGTATAAAATAAAATATTAATTTTAGGTGATTTAAGATACATTTATTAATGTCGAAGTATACTAAACTGTGTATAGATAGAGAATTAGGTAAAGGTTGATTCTTAGAATAAAGTACAACAAATTATGTTCATGGTTCTACAATAATATAATTTAGAAAATATTATTTTTGAAAAATTGATTTTGAAAATTAGGATTAAAAATAAACATATAACGTATAAATAATCGAATTAAATAATACCTCGTAACTAGTTTAGGTCTAACGGTTAGTTTAGCTCTAAAAACAAGAATAATTAAGATTAACTGAAGTACAAATTATATTTGCTAGATTTATTCAAACTTAATTTTAATTGTAAACAATACAGTAGAATCAAATTTACACTTATAGAACTGATTTTCAATTAAAGAAATACAATATTTTTGATAAAAACTTATTGTTTTTTTTAAAAGAACATTTGTTATGGTTTATATTCATATTATATTTATATTATATTTTACTTCCAAAAATTAAAGAAAAAAACTTCATATTTATAATAAATAAAAAATCAATCAATTACGAAGTTAAATAAAGTTTAAATATTTTCTTTAACAAAATAATGAAAAAATAGTTAATTCAACATTGTGTAAATTTAATTTTCTATAATATTAAATGCATTATTTTTACTAATATTTTCATTACCATAACAAATTTTTATATATTTCAAAATGTTAAGCGTATTTAAAAATAGATTATTTTTTTTTAAATACTCATGTAAATTAGTTCATACTATTATAAATATGTTTAAAATCCTATTGAATATTAATCTTATATTTATGTTATGAATACGTATAATCTGCTGTTATTTATATTTATCACTTTCGATTAAAAAGACTTTCTTGTTAGAACTTGTTGTTAGAAAAAGAGAACTCTATGTAACAAATATAAAATTCTTTTTCTCCATAAATGTCTAAGGCAATAACCACATAATAGGAGAGTTTCTTTGTTACTTAAAATTAATTAGAGAGAATTACAATTAGATCTACTACATTAAAGGAATTTTACAACGGATTCTTCTAATATTATTAAAGATCATAATTGATTTAATTACGTACGAAATGACAAAAATATAACTAATGCATATTTAACTAAGATAAAATAAATAAATATTTGTTTAATATAAAGGGAAACTTTCTAATTATTAAATAACCAAAATTTTAGGTATATTTGAAAATTCTAAAACTTTCAAATGAATATGATTAATAATAATTTAAATTGAAATATAGAATAATCATCTAATGCAATTTTAATAATAATATGAGGATAGTATATAATATATAGAGACTAAATTCAGATAATGAACGTATTAATTATTAATTATTAATTAATAATTATTTTTTGCAAATACAAGACTAATAAATACGTATTCGTTTATATGTTTATGTTTCAATTTTAATATTTAGATCGAAACAAATTTATTTGATCCTAATGATTATATTTATTAATATAAGATTATATAATAAATATAATATAATATAATATTATATTTATTATATTTATTATATATATACATATATAACTATTAAATAATTATAATTGGATAATATATGTTAATAACCTGTAAGAAATAAAGCTTATGTAAAATATACATTTAATATTATTCATGAATTTAATAAGCAAAATAAAAATTTATTAAAACAGAATTTAGAATAGTATTTAAAAGGAGATCAGTTACTAGAATTGAAACAAATTCTTCAAACCAATAACAAATTCAAATAATAAATCTTATATGTTTGTATAAAACGAAACCTTAACATTATTATTATTTATGTGTGTGCTCACTCAAACACAACTTGGATCAAAATAAAACCTATACTATAAACAAAAATATAACGTATTATTATTACCACATGTATAAAGCATATTTATATAAAGTTAAAATAAAACGAATTAATGCAGTATCATTTTTCGTAATAAGCCTCTATCTATTTATACATAACTTTTAATATTTTATAGTAATTTTTCATCTTTATTTGCTTCTAATCTTCTTAACTACAAATTATTCTTTTTTCCTTTATCGCTATTGTTAGTTATATTTACGTGATATTTCAAAGTACGAAAGGATAGTAGTACTGTAAAGGCCGAGCAATATTCTAAAGAGTTTTAATATATTATTCTTGAGTAAAACGTAGCTTATTGAAATTCCATATAAAAATTTTTAATGCACTCATTAGCTCAACAACTATTTAACTAATTTTCTATCTTGACTTAAATAGAAGTAGTGTATAAATTTATAAATAATATCCTAAAAAAATTCAGTTATCATTAAAAGAAAATTATTTTCAGTATTCATAAAAATGCTTATATTCTTTATTTATGCACGAAATCTTAACTATATGATATACTTCACTATTTTATGTACCTTATGTAAATCATAGTATATTTCCTATAATTATTACTATAATTTAACATTTTTTACGTTTACAGTATTTCATTATAGTTATTAAGTTTCTTTTATTATAAAGATATTTTTATTATGGACATATTTATTTTATATCAGAAATGTAGCATCTTTTTGAATTTATAATACAATTTTTCAGTTATATAAAGTCGTCTTATTATATCTCAATTATTTTGCCATCATGTTTTTATATCTCTATTATCGAATATGGTATTATATTTTCTAATTTCACAAAAATATATTTTTAATTAAGCATGAAAATTTTTAGCTAAATATATTTATTAATAATATTTCAAAAAGTATTTTATTCTAAAACACATTATGCACAAAAACCTAATATTAAGCTAAAAATCAAATCATATCAAAAGTAAGATTCAGAAAATGACGTAATCAAAAAGAATGCAACCAACCGAAAGGAAATGAACTCATTTACACCTTTAATAAGAGACACTCATCTCTTATCACTTCTTGATATTATTCTTCTTAATCTTTCTGAGGCGAATCGCAAGCAGGAATGTAATGCATCGCAAAGTCGGTGCTAGTGCTGTTAATTGTTCAGTGATATTAACGTCACTTTTAATTAAAATATGCTGTCCCATTCAGATGCCAGTCAGTATAAAACCGCACAACTCTACGTATGCGAATGATAATGACTACGATATCATCGTTGTTGGGCTCTTCTCACTATCTCTACGAACCGTAAATATACTCAAGAGGACCTTTTTGTATGTGTTATGTATATATATATATATATATATATATATATATATATATATATCCTGTTCTCGATCGAAAACTGCTACAGCAAAACCTGCGTTTGCGAATTACGTTAAACTGAACTCAGTTTTTCATTACGAAGGATTTCATTTAACTTAAATGACATATGATTCTCTTTTTGTACTTTACAAGAAAAGAATAGAATTTTGAAAGAAGTGCTTTACAAAAATTATGTCTTTTTAAATTTAAATTATTACAATTATAAAATTTTAAGAAATATCTATACACTTGCACATCTTTTTAATATTTTAACTTTCACTTTTTAATGCTCTGTAATGTGGATTAATTACTTACTTTATGACATTACAGATCTGTAATAAATTTAATTATATAATTTTTTCTTTATATAATCTACTTTAAAATTCCAATTTAATATTTTACTTATTTTTTAAACTTATATTAAATTAATTATTCTAAAATTAATGAAGCTATGACATAATTTAAAACTTATATATATTGACAGAATTATAATATTAATCAATACAATTCTTTTTAATAGATCCTGCTTTGTATAATTATTGTCTCAATAAAAAGCTATTTCTTTTATCTAAAGAAATCTTTATTATCGTAAAATATTGTTTAGAAGCTAAACTGATTAATTCTGTTTAGTCCAGATGATAGATAGATATGAAGTTTCATCATAAACTATAATATGTATAATTTTTTTCAAAATTACATATAGAGATCTATTCATTTTTCTATAAATTTTCAATAATCTTGTGAAATAACCAAATAGAAAATAATTCGTAAATTTATTACTTGAGCAAGAAAAAAAGTAAAAGTATTATTATATTTTAAATATTTGAAATTCAAATGTAACATGAACATATTAAACATATACTACCTTTCGAAATACTTTGTTAATGTATTCATTTCTCTTTTTTAAATCATAATAAAATAGGCTGTTTCCTTAATAAATTAATAATCTTATAATTATAGTACAGGCAACAAAATAATTTGTTTAAAGTCAAAATAATAATTTTGTATTTAGTTGATTTCTTTATCTCTCTCTTTATCTCTTTCTCTCTCTCTCATTAAATTTTTTTTTTATTTTTATTTAATATCATTAAATTAAACAGAAAATATCATTAAATATCATTAAATATTATTGAATTAAACAAACTTTCTTTTACAAAAAAATATTTTCATAACAACTTAAATTATTGATTTTGTATATTTAAAATATACTACTATAGAAAATAAAATCAGAAAAGTTTAGAATTTGTATAGTTTTTTCCCATTTTTTTAGTTCATTTTACAATTATTTGAAACTAAGATTTCGTATATAATATGTTTTTATTTTTAATTAAAAAATCTAAAGGTATTCTATTGCAGCAAAATATATTTTAAATAAGTATAAAATTAATTTTTTTAATTAAACATACAGTACATTTTATCATATTATCTCAAAAGTTTGTTTTAAATAGCAAAATTCACATTTGAAAGTAATAATATTGAGTCTTATTCAAGATTATTATTTCATACTAATAAAGCAATTAATATTCAATACATTAAATTAGTACAATATTGTAACAGTATGCTAATATTGCTCAAGAATTTTATTAATAGCTAGCATTACATTTTGAAATACGAAATTTACTTATCGATTTCAATTTGTAGAATCCTATTGTTTGAAAAACTAAATTGTGAGAAAATAATAAGAAGTCAATAAATCTAAATAGAATTTTCTAATAATTATTTAAAATTATTTTAATTATTTAATTATTTAAAATAATGATTTAATTATAATGGAGTATGCACACTTAACAGAAAATTTCATTTATAAATAACAATATTAATTTCGGGAAAACATATGTAGGATCTCATAAAATATCAAAATTATATATTTTAAAACTATCAATAAAAAGTGGCGTAAAACAAAAACAGGTGAGAAAATTAAAAATATAAATAAATTCCATAACTATATGATAACGTAAAAGTTATTTATACAATATTTTATTTTACTAGTTGTTATTGGATTAAATAAAAATATTAATTTTAAATCTTTACTTCGGTGAAGCAAAGAAAGAAGACGAAACAATAGTTCTTCTCTGTTCATCCTTTTTATATATATTTAATAACTCATATATATATTTATCCGTCCTAATGTTTGACCTGGAATCAAATTTCATCAATTTTTTCGCTACTTGGTCCATTCATTTTTTGCCTCTCCAGGATGTCGTGTAGTATTTTGATACGGATGGTAGTCCTCTAACCAGATCGATCATATTAACAAACAAAACCTCCAGAATTTTATAGCAATTACAGACCTTGCATAAATAGGTACTTATATAGTTTCAAATATCAATGTCTTATAATTTAAATAGAATGCATTTTTCATTATTAATATTTGTTGATTAAGAAATATTCGTCGGATAGTAAGTATTAATTTTGTTACATCTATCAACACGTCTTTTAAAACACAATTATATAGAATTCTATGTTCAACTTTTGCAGTTCTCATATTATCTTTAGTTGTACATTTAATTCTAAAAATATTTAATTCTCTACAACTTGTATTTATCAATATCTATGAATCAAATAATATGAATTCTAATAAAAAATTCAAACAGAAATTAATTCGCTCTTTTTCGTTTTTAATGTGTATTGATACTTTCTGCACATATTTCCTCTGGGTCAACACCATTCTCTCCGTAATAATTTACTTACTACAGTTATTATCTCGCCTTATTCATAATAATGCAATATTTTTGTATTTTATTATTAATTATGCTTCGATATGTTTATCAAACTATAAGAATCATGTCAAACCTTTTATAACAACTTAGAAAAACATTCAAAGTGAATAGTACTATAAACTGTAACTTTTGTCAAAATAAATCTGGATGTAATGATATAATTAGAAACATATACTTTCAATTACATTTAGAAAATGTTTATTATTAATTTTACTACTGTTACAGATACTTTTTCATATTTAAATTAATTCGTGTAATTATATTATATAACATTATTCATTTTGATTATTTATAGAATGACAATTTTCGAAGTTTAATATTCCATTTAAAAATGATTGAAAAATATTATTACTGTTTTAATTTTCAAAGTTACATCGACCTTGTAGACTTTTTTTAAAAATTATAAAAATTCGTAAGTTAAGATGATATGCTAATTATTTCTAAATTATATGCTAATAATCCGCTAATTTATGTCTGAAGGTATTTAAAATTAATAAATCTAATTATTTTAATTAGAAAATAATTTTATTTCTTAAATAAGTATTTCAGAATTTTAACACCAATAAAGTTTTTAAGAAATGATTACTTAGCGTCTTGCAAAATTTTACTGTATACAAAAGTTTGTTAAAAAGCTAGTTAACAATATTATTTTAATTATCTGTTTAATGAATTTATATAAATTGCATATATCGAAAGTACTGTGTTTTATTTTTCCTTGAAACTAATAAGATAAGCAGCACAACTATATATAAGGTTAAGAATCCGTTATGAAACTAACTTTTTATTCCCTTTACTTTAACGATATTATATGAAGTATAATTTAGTTGTGTTTTAATTACTCTCAATTTTATTAAAAAAGAATGTTTTAATCTTGTTTTAATACGTTTCTAATAAAAGAGCTTAGTATAAGGTTCTAAACTTGTTACTTAAAAAGAAAGGACTTGTTAAACATATTATAATTTATAATATACAATATACGTCGGAAAACATTTTCTTTTTATAAAATTTAAAACCAAAGTAGATATAAATATACAGAAATAATACAAATAATGAATTTTTATTTCTAATTATAAATGATAAAGATTAATAAGAACGCAAAGGATTTTAAATTCATTGCACTTAAAATATACAATTCCCTTACATGTAAAATATCCATATTTATAACATAAAGAGAATTTACATATAAAATAATCCGAATGTGATTTACTTTACACTTTATTTACTACAATGGAAATCATCTTATTTAGAAAAACTATAATATTTAACAACAATCCTTTAAACAAGAAATATAAATAATAGAAAAATATAAATAATAAAGAAATATGTAATCATGAAATACAAATAAGTGTATTCAATATCAATTATTCGATTTATATATGATATGTGATTCCTTCCAGTCATCTATATATTATAATTAGCAATAAAGAATAAATTTATGATCATTCATTAGCAACTTTTTGTTTATTCTTGTGTATTCTATAAACGGTAGTGAATTAAACTTATAAAAAACCTTCATATATAACATTTGAACTTCGTCTCTAAAAGAAATACCGAACTTTTTCGGAAAAGAATAACTAGTTAAAAGCAATTTTATGCGAAAATCTCTGTATGATTTATAAAAGTTAAAAAAGTTTTTAAAGTTTCATTTAAAGTTTTAGTCAAGCAAAATGAAACTTGTATTAAGTACTGTCAATGATAATATATAAGTTTACGTATTTTGATAATTATAAACATAATGATATATATTGATAATTTTATTCTATATTTACATTCATTTGAAAAGCTAATTAAATGTTTTTGATTCGACTTTATATACTTCAAAGTCATTTTTATTTGTTATCAGATAAGATGAAGTTAATAATACTATGCTTTACTTATACATAAATTAAAGATGTGACAAGACGTACCGTTATCTGATTAAATTTGTGTTTGCTTTCATGCCGTTATCATATCAGCATTTAAGTTAAGATTTCTGAAGATGAAACCGAAGCCGTAGAGAGTGAAAAATTTATAAAAAAGCAACATTGATTTATTAATGAAATGAATGAAAAAAAGAAAAACAATTTATTATTCTGCTGCAGTATGAGACAATCGCATCGTTCTAAATAGCAAGACACCATAATCTGTTATCTATGAATTGAGTACTTCATTGAGTTTCAGAGTTGTCTTTCTTTACAACATAAAATTATAGATTGTATTGTATATTACGTATTGTATAATTATATGTAGAATTATATTGTAACTCAAAAAGATTATAATATAATTAATTTAACATATAATTTGAAGACGCAGATATAAGATATCATAAGACATCACACTAGAACTCTTCTATTTTTATATTATATAAAATCAAAATATTTACAATATCGAAAAAACAGGATTTAAATTTAAAAATATGATAAATAGAAAAACATTTGTTTACATTTAGATATGAATATAAATTTATATTTAAATATAAAAGTAAATATAAATATAAATATAAATTTGAAAACGAAAATAACAAAATAAATAATTTAATATAATAATCCAGACTATGTAATTGAAAAATCAATAATTGTGAATTTTCAGATATTTTATATACAATACCGTTTAGTTTACATTATAATTTTCAAAGTTATTGATTTTATAATAAAAAATATAGTTTTATACGAAGTTTTAAATGCACTTTGAGAATATGAAAAGTGTTTTTCTCAAAACGTTTTTTTCTCGATTTTAACGTTGTAATTTTCAAGCTTTTATTCAGGAATTCAAAAAATTTTTAAATATACAAAACATTAGAACATATTTCACTTTATTTTGACGTTAAAATGCATCTGTAAAAGTTTACATTTTTTCATATATAATTCATAAATGCCAATTTTTTATAAATGCATTATCGAAATTACATATTATAATATGTAATTAATGAAAAGCTGTTTTTGAATATTGGTATTATAATTTTCTTTCATTTTTATTTTTTAAAGTTTTAAACATATACACAACTACGAAGGTAAATGCCATAGATGACTGATTCTCAAATTTTTATTTCCTGTAAAGCTGATTACCAAAAAAGCTACTCTAATGTTTAACATAATATAACTCCGTATAAACAGAATTTTTTTTAATATTTTTAATATATGCGATATCAGAAATTTAAAATAACTTCAGTTTTAAGATTTTAATATCTTTACATTAAATATGTATAAAATATTTTATGCAATTTTTAATATTAATTTTAAGAATATTTATCAAACTAATAAAAGTAAATTTAAAAAAACGTTATTTATAATTTTCTTTTCGATATTTAAAAATTACACTTAAAATAAACCCATTGATATATCAAACTATTAAACTGTATCTAATTTTAATTTATACTATTGCTGTTATTAAAATGAAAAGTAGTAAAATAAATACATAGAGAAAATGATACAAAAATAGTAAGGTAACAAATATGGTTTATGCAAGTCACGAACGTCTTTTCGTGTCTTAGGACAGTATCGGAATATGAAAGCATGTATACCAAAATCGCATTTAAAGAACAAAAAGAAGTCTGATTAATTTGCTTTATCGATAATACCCTACTAGAAATTTGTTATAAACTCAGTAATCCCTAGACAACTTTTTCACCAGATTTCATGACTGAAAGATTTTTATATTTATCTACTGACCTCCTTCATTTATTAAAAGAACTATATTGGCTTAAATATATGCCTCACTACTTTATAAAAATGTCAAGAAGTCTTGTATCTTTCAGCTCCATTTGGTAGTTTTGCAACAATGGCTTAAGAAATTCTAAGATATAGAATATCAGATATTCTTCCTTTTTAAGATTTTATTTTCGTATTGTAGTGATTCTAGTATGACATTTATATACATATAAAAATAACAGATTTTGAACAAGAAAAATTGACTAATAACAAAATGTAATTAATATTAGATTTTCGTTTCTATAATTAATTAGAATTAGAAATTAAAATATACAGTACATAGATAAATACGCAAATTTACGCAAAAATATTAACGTACAGAACTGAATTTAGAAGTAAAAATAATGTTGTCCTATCTTAATCGCAATAGTATCATTGTAAAATTAATGTAAGAAGTAACATGTTTACATTTTAATCCTTTAAATCTTTTTTAATTTGGTAGATAATAAAATCACTATGCAATATAGAGTTTAGCCTATTTGCACTAAATATATATTTATGTTTTTATATTTATATAGAGATAAGATAATAACCATTTATCTAAATGTTTTCAAATGACTTTAATCTGTCTATTCATATTGTCTGTCTGAATATCTTACAAATTATTTAAGTAAAAGTAAAGGTATTTTAATAGTGTGATACATTTCATTAAAAACTTTATTCAATTACCTAATAATAAATTGAGAAAACTAAAAACTTGTACGACATAATACCCAAATTAGTCCATGATGTACGCCTAAATATATTCAGTATACGTATATTGTAGAAAGCATATCATCGAAATTGAAAGTTTCCAATAAATATTATATTTGTATATATTACTTAATAATTTATATAATGATTTAATATTTCTTATAAATATGATTTAATTGATAATATTTTTATAACTAATTCTTAAAAAATCTCTAATACCAATCTAATTATTTATAAAATTTACTATTTTCAATATTTTTGTTAAAAAGTTCAAAATTTTAGATTATAAATTTGTTATTAGTAGCCATTTATTTTAAGTCAATATTATCCTGAAGGTGACTAAATTAGTGTTCGAATTCACTCTCTTGGGTCCGATAAAGTATCAAGATTGACATTGTTTCGAATTTACGTGATGTGTGACGCACGAGCATGTCTACTGAGGATTTAATTATGCGACTTTGTATATAATATGAAACATGGATGATAATTCAAATAAATACATGATATCTCCCGGTGAGACCAGAATTACAGTTTCTAAGTTAAGATACATCTTATATTTTCTATAAATATTTTATTTATATTTTTATAACCAGAATGTCGAAGACTTAACTAACTTCGCTGTCAGGCTTCCTTCATCTGAAGATGATAGATTTAATTTAATTCGTTAACAAAATTATTTAACATATTTTTAATAGCATATTGAGAATTGAACCTTAATATTGAGAAATTGAACCTTATACCTAACTGACTTCTGTTACGTAATCGACTATACGAATCATCGCATTAATAGCTACCTTAGACCATCTTAGATCGAAGATGATCCAAAGTCATATTCTTCTAGTGACTCCCATTGTTATGTTGCCTAAGAACAATGGAAATTACATATCGTACTCTTTTTGATCCCAATAATCATAAATGTGACTTTATTCAGATCAGCAGGTATTACCAATGAGATTTCTATCGTATCTTCCTATGCCACGATCTTTTCCGTATAAGAGTAATATATAAGAAGAGTGAAAGACCTGGAACTTACTAATTTGCAGTTCTGAAAACCGAAGTGCATCGATTGTATATTAAACGTTACTACGATAATGTAAAATTACTAGTAATTATCAATCACACTTAAAAGAAAGCGAATTAAAAAGTAATAATATTACATCAATTTAAGTAATTTGTTAATAAGAGTTATCTACTATTATATAATAATTTAGATAGATTATGTTACAAAAACGAACGCTAACTATTTTTTTAATTTGTTTAAATTTAACATCCTAAAAAATATATTATAAATTTCTGATAGAAAAATTTTAACTGTTCGGAATTTATAATTAATTATATCATAGGATAATGTTATTTTTAATATGTATAGCTTCTATCAAATTTTATGTCTTTTGTACTTCCAAAATTGTAGAAGAATTCCTATATTAAATTATTAACAATTCAATCTCAGAATTCTACTCTTTTGCTAAAATTTATAAATATACTCAAAGATCTTCTATACATCTTCTGCAATTTGTATTATTTTATATTTACGAAATAGATTAAAAATAATACTATCTTAACGAATTTAATCTGATAAATTTCATATTTTTATTTTGATTTAGATAATTTCTTTTATCTTGGTGAAAACAAACTTTATAATTTTAGAATTAAAGAGTTGACGACTAAAATTATTTATAAAACATATATTGGAATATTAATAAATTTGTTAAATCAATCAGTTATTTAAATACTTTTATAAAAGCTTGTAAATAGTAAAAATTAAAATACACTTTGATTTAATTTTTTATAAGAAGCAGTGAAAGCTAATATATGTATGCTTATATAATAATGTATAATTTTAATTAAATCTTTGAAATACTAATAGGTAAAATTTTGCTATTAAAAATTTAATTCACGAAAACTAGAAAACTATTGTCTGAAGTATTCAATTAGGTTTTGTATTATAAATCCATAATTTTTATTTAACTTGTTACTACTTTAAGACTTATTATAATATATTAATTGAAGCTTAAACTTTAATCACAATACTTAAGTTCTAATTTTTCTAAGATTTATGTACTTTTACTATATTTTATAAATATTGTTTTTTGGAAATTTTCATGTGACAACATGCTGAAATTTCAAATAATATAAACTGAAAAAAAGAAAGTTTGATTCACAGCTTTTACCAAACTATTTGACAGTTTTTATTTCCCGATGGAGAACCAGATGTGATAAACAGTGTTCCACAATTCAAAATTCAAAAAGCCCGTATTTGATACTCAAGAACGGAAAAATTGAGAGATTTAGTGCGAAAAAGACGAAAAATTGGACCAGTACAAAAAATATAAGAGAAAATTGCACGTGAATAAAATGAATATTTACGCATATCTATCCCAGCCATTGAAACTGAAACTCGTGGTCTCACTGCGGCTTGAGCGCATGCAAATGAACTACGCAAGCCAAAACTGACCCCAACGAAGATAATTAGATTCATGCGGATATATACGTACACATAATATATTGATATAATTTCGTGGCTCAGGGTGTAGAGACATAATCATTTAACTACACTAAATAAGCTTGACATCTCAGAAGCTAGGTTGAACATAGAGTTTTTATTTTTAATGAAGTATTTTGACAAATGCTAACGATTTTTACGGAAAAATTAATAATTATTAAGTATAAATCATAAAATTATTGTTTCTATTATGAATTTAGAATTAAAAATCTGATTTCATATTCTTAATTTTAATGGAATTAAATATACATATTATGAGTAAAGTTTTAATATGATTACAATAGAAAATAATTTATGTCTTCTTAACTACAATAAATTAACAAAAATAATACTAAAATTATTAATCATTTTACGATTAACACAAAAAATTTAATTGGCAAGTGTGATAAGATAATATTAGTTAAAGATATATTTTAAAACATATTCTTCTCTTTTGTCATAGTTATACACCATAATTAATAAGTATCCGAATTCTTTTCAAAATATTTGTCTGTTTATAAAATCGTTCATAATTATTTTAATTACCAGAAATTTCTATTTACAAATATTATATTACAGTTGTTAAATAAAATTTATATTAAATTTAACTAATATTAAATTTAGTTTGAATAATACCACACACAAATTTACCTACTATTCTATTATATTTATAATTTATGTAAAATAGTTATAACCATTTAAAAATAAAAATATTTAAGTAAAACGTTCAAGTTATATTGTCAATCCTCTTATCAACCATTTTTATTTTTAACATAATTTTAATTACACTTTTAATGTTTCAATTGTTGTACTTTTGATGAAGTAAACAAACAAATAATATTTCTAGTATTGTTCTGGATAAACCAAGCAATATAAATTAGAAATTAAAAGCTTAAAAATATTCATCATACTGAATTAAATTCTCATAAGGCAAATGTACGATATATAAAATGTAAAATTCACTTGCTATAGAAACCTGTATTCACGATTCTGAATTTGGAATTAATATATCATTAAATAAGCTGTTTATGTTTTATTTATCGATAACTCATTTACAAGTAAAGATTCAAATGATGCAATAAAAAATTAAAAAAATTGAAATTTATTATTAGTAAATAAATATTTTTTGTTATTTTACTAATTAAATTTTTACATATTAATATCATTAAATAGCAAATTTCTAATATTCAATTATATAATGCCTTCAAAAAGAAATGAGCATATACACAAATTTCACGTGAATTTATCACGAATATAATTTATTCTAAACTTTTTTTAATTATATAGACGTATATTTTTGTTTAATTGAAAAAGAAATTTAATGACATCTACAAAATGTTTCAAGAAATAGATGAAAATTTATATTACAAGTTGAAGCACTTTCCGTGAGTACTTTTGAGCATATATTGTATTTTAGTTAATCTAATGTATCTTTTATAAATTTGTGTATATATGAAAACGTATCCCTTTATTATAATACTTTATTGTTACAGCCTTTGGAAAATATATTAACTTATCCATTTTCAGTTTCTTTTAATAATGAATATTATAAATAACGAAATTTAACAAGTTTACGTTTGTATATTAAATTATTATATTAATCTAAATTTAAAATATGAATTTAATAAAGTTTATCAACTACAATATTAATTATGACATTTGAAAACATTCATTTAATATTTGCTTAAACTACAACTTTAAATAAATTTTTCATAATTACTCTTGTTTTAAACACATTTAGTTATAGTATAAAAGTAATCCGAAAAAAGATTGTAGTACATTATACATCAATAGTTGCAAAATTTTGTAGAAAAAATTATTAGATATCTTAATTCATTATGAAATAGTAAATATCATAAACTTTAAAATTATGTACTATATATATATCTAAAATCAATTTCCCTCTTTGCTTTAAAAATTAATAAATTCATCCTCGCATACTTATATAAAAAAATATCTGAAAATTGATGAAATAAAGCAAATTGTACAATATTCATAAGCATCTGTATATAATGTTCAAATAATTTTTCGTAATCAGCTGCGTTTAACATTACATTCTTAACCGATTCATCTCTCTTTTTGACTAAATTTTGCAAATCACCTTCATTACTTCTTCGATGAATTTATGAGGTCGAAGCTTCTCTTGGAGTAGAAGCTTACTTAATATAGAACTAGCGAGAACTGAATACCACTCCTCGTAAAAACCTTTTAAAATAAATGCACCTGAGTACTGAAAATGAGACAAGAAAGCAAAAAAAGAATGAGAGAGAGAGAGCAAGAAATGACTTTTGACTAGTTTTTCTTGGAGACGTTAGTTTCCGCATGAGTCTCAGAATTGCGACACTCTTAGGGAAAAGCCCAGGTAAAATTCTCCGGATATACGAGGTTTAATTTCTCGTTGCTTCATCGTATGTGTATACACGTGGGTGTGTAACTTTCCATGCCGGCCTGCTTTACTAGGTATTGGTATATGGGCAATCTGATTCTAAAATTTCAACCCGTGGATTTCGTGGATTTATACATTCTGTGCTCAAAGAGACCCTCAACTCAATTTAACTTATTTCTAAAATTCTAAAGAAATTACTTCTTTATTTTAAATGTGGAAATATTAAACATACACTGTATATTATGTACGGAATCAATTTTATGTGATACTAATTATTTTAATTCATAGTAATTTAGTTTAAATCGTTTTAGAATTTACAAATATTTAGTAAAAGATTTTACTAAAATATTTTTTAATTTCTTTTTTTATATTTTTAACTACAAAAAACATATATAAACCTTTATTATAGCTTTGTAAATAATTATTCTTAATTTATTCAAAGGCTTAAAGTCATAAAAAATTCATTCAAAATATATTCACCTTATTAATGAAACAATTCAAGATATACAAACTGAAATCTCGTTTACATGTTTAAAATAAGATCTAACTGATTAATGTTTATTAAGGAAAAAGCTATGTGTAGAAGATAATGTTATTCGATTATATATTAAAATAATTTAAAATGTAAATAATGACGAAAAAATTCAAGATTATACAATTAAATTTTTTTTTTAATTCTGTATGATATTAAATTAATTAATTAATTAATACATGTACTAATTGGAAAAATGTAATACTAAATTACAAAAGTTTTGTAAGCTGTTAAATATGATAACAGAAACACGAAAATTCAATTAATAAATATTTATTGTAAAATTGCTAAGTTACACTAGTTCGCTTTTGAAATTATTTTTTATTTTTGTATATGAATATTTATAAGCACATATTTACATATATATATATTTGAAAATAAATATCAATGTTGTAAGTAAAATATTGTTAGCAAGATTCATATTGTTTTCTATATTTTTATTTTTAAAGATAAGATAAACGCTTAATTAAAGCTAGCACTAACTGTAATATCCCAATAATTTTTGCTTTTTGTTCAACTAATCGTTAACAAAAAGTCTCACCAAGCGTAGTATTTTCTTATATTTAACTTTATACTGTGTTTTCTCTTCTATGTTCCTCTTCTTCATGCCCGAAAATTTTTTATTTGTTTTTATGGCTGGAATTCGTGGTATGTAATAATTTATAGCATCAAACACTCACACAGAAAATAAATACCCAACATAAACTCTCTACAATATTTTCTCTCTTGGTAAAAGTAAAAGAAATGCCTCGAATGCTTTTATTTTATAATTAGATAATAAAATTTAACAAAATAATGTATTTTTCTTTATTTAATTGTCAGTTTCTATTCTTACTAAATATACATGGATATATTAATATTACATAATAAATTACTTTTTTTAGAATAATTGAATGATTCAGTATAATAGTTTAGATACGACAGGTACGGATCTCTTATACCGTACTATAGTATGTCATATGCTCTTCATAGGTAGATTAAGGTAAAATAGAAATTATAATATTTTCTAAGTGAGCTATAAAAAACGATAAATGTTCAATATGTGACTAATATATGATTCAATATGTGATATGTGATTAAATTTACTTATGATTACTATTGAGTGGTATATATTGATAACACTTACAAATAATAAAAATCTAAGGTATTTCATAGTATTATCCCATAGTATTGTTAGTAAATATTTGTCTTTAAAATTAAGAATGTAAATATTTTGAAACAATATGAGTATAAATAATAGGCACTTATTCTATGCAAATTCGATACTTGACATGCAAAAAATAGTATATCGAACAATAAATGAATAAATAAGGAAGAATTTACTATTTGTGTATGTAATAAAAATAAATTAAAATTATGATTTTCAATTTCTGATAATAATAATAATAACCATCAGAATTTTAATTATAGAAAAGGTTAATTTTTGACATTACTTATATTATCAAAACTGGAAAAATCAAATAATAAATGTAACTTAAAAAGCAATTATGTATCAAGTTGAATTTTTCCATTCGTATTTCAAATTTAACTTTAAATATTTTATTATGTTTTTATTCTTTCAATAATATCAATAATAATAAATAATATTCTTATTCTTTCATTCGAGTACCTATATTAGACTTTAAAAAAATAACAATATTCGTTATTAGATGAATATTTTCAAGAAATTAACAAAATATTATGTTTTTTTTTAATTTCCTTTTACTACGAATGTCTCTGGAGTCTCCATTCTATATCTGATGTGGTAGTTCGCTTAAGGGTTTTGGATGAGCGTGTCGAGATGGAATTAACCAAAGAGCCAATCTTCCTTCCTTAGCTGATGAATTAAAAGGATTAAGTACGTTATAATAGTCTGTTAGAAATTTGAATTGGCAACTAACTTTCTTATCTTTTAGTCTTTATATTTCTTCGAGCAACACATCTTTAATTAAAAGATGTAATAAAAACTGAATTAAGGTTTATTAATTAAAATATGATAATATATGAATACAATTAAGAAACTCAAAATATATATCAAAATTTTTTGTTAAATTTATTATCTCAATTTATTCTTTTTTAATATATCTCAAATGAAAGTCATGATCATCTTATGAATGATATATATGAAATTATCATAGTACACTTATGATTACGTATATTTTACATACAAGTTATAATTTTCAAGCATAATCGTGATTTTTTATTTATATCATATATACAAATTATATATATCCAATCATATACATAATCATATAAGACTATATACACAGTTATATAATCTCCATATATTATCCAATTTAAATATATCATATACTGAATATAGCTTAATTTCTTTCGATATTAATATATTATATTAATATATTAATATTAATAGTTAATATACATAATATATTAATATTAATAGTTATTTATTTGAGAAATTACTATTTTGAACTTACTTTTAGAATATATTTAAAAATTATTAATTGGAATTTATTTTATTTTTTTTCTTATAAGTGAATAATCTGTATTTATATTTTATTTAATATTTAGAATACACATATACTTTTGTGGAATTGGAACATAAAAATATAAAAAATCTATTAAAGATTATATCATTTTTTAATATATCCTCATTATCTTTAGTATTTTTCACCTTCTAATTTTCAAAAAACGGACCATTTTTATATATTATTAACAGAATTAAAGTAAATATTACATAAAAGTATCCTTATTATAATTGATTTTTTGATTGTAACACTTCACTATAAAAATAAAATATTGAAATATATACGCTGTATTAAAATTCTCATGATAATAAATGATTAATAAAATATAAATTTTTTTGTGAATACAAATTTCCATAATACACACATGTTTAAAAATGATTTTAAATATCATTTACTAACAAATATAATGAAAAAATATTTCTTCAATTTTTGAGTTATTTCATTCTTTAATAATCATCTTTTAAATTTATATGAACATTTGTATTTTATTTTTAACTATATTAAAAATAAAAAGAATTCTTTAATATCAGATGAATATTTAATTAATTAAAATTAAACTTAGCACATTCAGAAATAATATAAATAATTTTATTCATAAAATCGAATAAGTATACTATATTTCCATATGTTTAAAATTTTTTAATTGTTTTCTCAACTGTAACAAGAGGATTATTATCTACACTGTAGAGTACCTAAATCGCTGTTTATCATCTGGATTTCATTTTAGAAAAACTTTTTTTTTAAAGAATGGGACATGTAAAATAAGAAAGTGTGTACAAATATGATTAAATCTTAAAAAAAATGGAGATTTCCTCCAAATTCTTAACTCGTCCTAAACCGACATCTGTACGCATTAGCGGGATGAGTTAGAAATTCAGCCTGAAAAGGACGATTTAGCTGTCATTGTAACGTTTATCTCATTGAATCTACGCTGATAATCTTTTGTTTATCCTGAAGAAATTATTTATTAGAAGTTCCCTTGTGACATTTGCTAGAAGGGACGACGTCGAATTTTGTCTAGCTTGTTCCGCGAACTCTCCTATTTTTCTCGAATTGGACTTGATGTACTTTACATTATTATATTCAAAAACTTATTGTCGCTCGAATCGATCTGTGATTTTATTTATAAGATAACAATTACTGTATAATATAGACTAAATTCCTGGAAAATGATAATTTTATAATTGGAATCTGATAGCTATCAATATTCTAACAATATTCATATATAATTGAATAAACTATTACTTTTTTAATTTATTATAAAAGTATTATACGCAACGTATTACTATTTAAACATTTTTATAATAAACGATGAAATAAATATAAAAACGACATTCTTTTTTCTCTTAACATGTTAGGAAATTTTAGTTATTAATGAATGTGTTGAATTATTAATTATAATATTACTATATAAGATACTTTATAAGATATTAAATGGTAATGTCTTTTGTACACGTGTATTGGTTCAGTAGTTTCTAAAAATAAGCAATCATTATTTATAAAAATATAGTAAATAACTCCAATTAATTGTTTAACACAGTTTTAAATCATACTTCACATAGATATTCGGCCATTGAAATTGAAGTTTCATCTTGAGGGTCCGCAATGTTATGTATTCCATTTATCTTCTTACAGTATTCTGCATAATTAGAACAGTTTAAATGTTCCTAGTAATTATAAATTAGAAGTATTATTATTTTTAATTATGTTATAGATATATATAATAGTATAATTACTAATTACTTACATCTTTAATTAATTTCATAAATCCATCATCAATAATTTGTTCGAAATTAAAAATAGGCTACAAAAAATAAGATATTAACTCACAAATATTAAAATTAATTTTATATTCATCAACGTCAATTTATAAAGTTGTTATACTTTGATAAATGATAAAAATATTGTTGTTCAATAATGTTGCTGTAAATTTTATTAAATATACAAATTATAAAATGTTAATGAAAACAAAAGTCTAATTAAATCGTATTAATTTATGATTTAAAAGAAAATTAATTTCTATAAATAATATCGTAGACTCAGTTTATAGGGAAGACTTGGAAAATATTAATAAAAAACCTATACGTATACATCGTTTTCTTAATTATACCATTAAAAAGAAGTGATACTATTTTTTAAAAAATACAGATTTACCTTGAGAGTATTTGCAAAAATAAACAAACTCATCAAACATGCTAACGAATAACGGATAACTTTCAAAATACTATAACCTATCATTCTTGAAGATATTCACTTAGTAATCTGAAAAAATATAACATCATTATATGTAAAATACTTCTAAATATAACATTAATAATGAGTAATAAAAGTATTGATATAACTGTCAATAGTAAGAATAAATAACACATATGTACATGTTCATTGTTTGTATTAAATTGTATAGATTTTATTGATTTTTATTAATTTAAATTTATTGCAGTTTATTTTTTAAGTTCATTATGATGTTTTCTTGCAAACAGTGTCTTTTGACTTTTCTAAGAGCATGCAGATAAAAACCTAGAACTTACAGAAAGTTCCTTTCTTATAAAGATTACTTCATCTAGTACTTAATATTTTATATTACATTCTAATTATATAAGATATTTTTCTCAATCTTTAGAAATTTATTAATTTAAAAAATATTCTCTTTTTAATTATTCATAATTTATTTAATTAACATAATTTATTCGATATTATATATTTGGTCTTTTCGTTCTTTATTTATAGTTATTTTCCTATTGTTATGTTTTGTATTTTCATATTTTCTTTAATTTATAAATCACTAACTATAGAGCGTAAAAGCATATTATTAATTTAGTTCAACTATTGAAAAATGTTACTTTATATTTTATGTTGTATATAAAATATTATATGAATATTTAACAATGATTTTCATTAGAATTATGTAGCAATATATTAAAAAATAACCTAAATAAGATTCACACTAAGCAGCCGATATTTTGCCTGTTATAAATTATTTTCTACTTATAATTAACCAAAAATAACATTAAATAATATTTGTTGCAAGTTAATAGGCTCTTATTATATTTTATTATTCAGTTCCTGATGATTATTTAATATTATAGTATTATTATAATATTCATCCCAATGCACGTTTTCCCTTACAATCCTGTGCCAATGGACCGCAAAGTAACGCCGGCGTTACAGGAAGAACGCCTATCTATCAGCAGGGAGAAGTAAAACATTTTAACAACATGATATTTGATGGGGAGAGAAATACTACCATAAATTTGCTTAATGCCATTCAAGTGGCGGTGCTTCTCCAAAACGTATGAAGTGGATATTATACCCCACAGAGGAAGAAGAGGTCTGGACTCAGGACTGGACGGAGTGACAAACACCGAATTTGAGACCGTCACCTCCGATAGCGGCTGAGAGAGGCATAAACCAATCCTTTCTTTTCAAGATGAACAAACTATTTTTAAAACATAGGCTCCAACTATTTCACTCCACTTTAGCTTCTGATGCCATCCGCCCTTCTCAAGGCGACAGTCTGACTCGTACTGCCGGAACGTAAGCGGTGAGACGAAAACTGTTAAATTTGAGAAACCAAAGAAAATCTGTCTCTTCCTGTCTTGCTTAACTTTCTAATTTATTATTATTATTATTATTTTCTCTTTTATCCCATGTATACCGGCTAGGACGTGGAAATTCATAAACTTGCGTGAAATAACATCGCCGATATGCGTGTAGGAAGAAGGTGTATACCGCCAACGCATTTCAAGCAAAAGGAGAAATGACGCCAAAATTTGCACGAAGGGATTTGAGCGGCATAATTCTGCAAAAATGTATACGAGGGGATGCTTCTGCTTCACAAAAATCTGAAGCAATAACGGACAAGAGATCTATATATATATATATGTATGTATGTATGTATTCATAAATAATATTAATTAAATAGGAAAATTCTATAGATTGAATTTATAAATTTAAAATTATTGAATTATATAAGTAATATTTTTTAAATATTTATTGAAATTAATAATATTTTAGGAGAGTAATATTAATTAAATAATAAAACACGACACCGTCACCTACAGTAACCGCTGAGATGGAATCAACAACGATCTCTCCTTCTTAATCATCTGACTTTACTCTTACGGAAAAGTATATGAGTTGGTATCCCTGGAAGATGTACCAAGAACATCTCCGGCATTTCTCAGATTTTATATGATAACTAGAAGATTTCTTATATTTTTCGATCCCATGGATAAACCACATCTCAAATATTTTATTTTTCAACAGTCTAAATTACTTTACTTCCTTATGTCTTAGAAGAATTTGCGGTTTATCAGTGCATGACATATTTCTAAAGTACTTATCCTTAATTTTGTCGCAGTATGTCATTTATGTTTTAAATTCTATTTTATATTTGTTTTCTTGTACAAAACTTTTAATAGTAGTTTTAAAATATAATGAATTTTGTTATTACATTCCAAATTTATACGAAACTGTTCAATATCTGTATCATTCTAAAATAATTTCAAAATTTGATCACTTGCAAATAATAATTTTAGATATTCATATTCTTTTCGATTTTCTTATATATTAAAAAATAGCATTTTAAAAAAAGTTGTAAAATTGTAGTGTGCATATCCAATTCAAATTAAATACAATTACAGCAGTTTTACTAAAATTAAAATATGCAACATTGCATGTTAAATAATAAAACATTTAAAAATTTTATTTCTATATATGTTTCATAATTCTGATTTGGGATTTAGTTTGCTCTATTCTGCTAATATATGTAGAATGTATTTATAGCTAATATTTTTATACTAATTAATAATATTGCTACGGATGCATAATAAAATCATGGTTTATTATTCTGTTTAAAGACAATATTTTTACATTGATGTGTATTACAATCCTAAATAATTTTATTATTTCTCTTCTCGTTATTTGTGACAAATAATAGAATTATTTACTGTTATAAAGATCAACTAAAATCTATGACAGTCTTAGATGTAAAACTATAACGCATAAACTATTTCTTTTTCAACTGCAATTACTGATTAATTAAGAATTAATGTGTATGGTAAGATAATTACTTATCTTAAAATTATTAATGTGCTTAAAAATAAATAGATAATGATAAAATTTAAATTTGTTTTATATATTATACGTAGGATAATCATGATTCATAAATTAAAAGTCGTTTCATTAACATACTGTTCTTGAATTTTGGAATATTGATAATTACTAAAATTTAAATTTATTAGTACATAAATGCCCCTAAATATAAGTTTTGCATTCTGCTTTACTAATTCAACTTTTTTCAATATTTTGGATAACTAAAAATTGAGCAGCATCAATATTGGTAATCAATATTAGTATCAATAGTGTACGCATCAATCAATAAGCCTTGAATATTAAGTGGTTCCGTGATTCGCATTGTTATCTGAGGGTAGCTAATGAATTCTAAATGGGCTTTGTAGGTTATCATGCGCTCGTAACATTAGAATTGGTTTTCTTATCTCTTACGAGTGAACTACGTTATAACGAAATCGATCAATTTCTATGGTTCTTTAATTGCAACGAATCATTACCTTAACATGAGCATCAACTACTCGCTCATTCAGTCTTGTTACAAATAGTTATTGAGAAAATTTCTTTAGTGAAAATAATCGATACTGACCAATTACAATTTTTCTATTAATAAGAAAAGAAGCAAAGAAAAACTACTTATTTAAAACTAATAGTAAATGAATTAATTTATTACATTAATTGCCATTTTTATAATGCAACATTTTAGTCATCACATTTCATAATTTCAAAACTTTGTAGAACAATATTATTTATAACTATATAATTCTTTACTGTTATTTTTATTTAAAATAAATTCTTCAATAAAAATCATGCTAATAAATTTAAATTCTGTAAAATGTAAAATTCTCATATATTTTATTTCTAATTAGTATTATTACTGTTTCACGTATTATTCGTTCGAATTTTTAAATATTTATAAAGCTTAACATTTAATAATAATTAAATCAATATAGATATTATTTGATTAACTGTTAGTAATAAAAATAAACAAATAAATATTCTAATAAAGCTTCTTTTACTATATTTAAAATAATATTTAAAAGCTATAAATATTATTCTTTTTCTTCATTTACTCTTAAAATAATGTTTATATAAGTTTTTGAAAATAATAAGTTTTAATTCAAAAAACAAAATTTAATAAATTCTTTTAATGTAATTGTCAATTATCTGCTAAAATTGAAATAATTATCAATTATTTAAAAGGTCTGATGCATTGTTGATAATTCTAGAATTTGATTGTATCACTTTTAGGCGATTAATTTTTAATATATTATTAATTCAAGTACAATAATTGGTATTAAAAAATAATTTAATTTAAGAGAACAGAAAATGAAAAATTTATATTAATATAAGTAAATATATATTATGATACAAAATTATATAATAAAATATTGTCTTGTAAAATAAGACTATGAATTATTTCATAATTCATAATTATTAATTTTTAAAACATCTCTCAGTAAAGCAGATCAATTATTCAGAAATTTATTTTTTTTATATTTGATATTCCATTAAAGTAATGTAATACATCAATTATTAAAATTTCAAATTTTGTAATTTTCTTTTTCTACTTAGTTCTTATACTAGTATTCTTAATTTATAAGATATATTTCTAATGATAAGTTGTTTTAATCTTTCTAAATTAACGTTAAAAAAATATGACGAAATTAACAAATAACGAGTAGTAGAATATAAGTTCACAATAATAAGCTTATAACACGTTACGTACATTACTTTTGTTCTACTTCTTTAGATGATCTCGTTGATTTATACCTTTTTCACTTTACGTCAGATATTTCTGAAAGAAGTTATCAAATTTTTAGTATTGAAATTCTTTTTGTTATCTCTTGTTGTTAATATGTTGTAAATACATTACGTAAATAATTCACCAATTATGTAGCTAATATGTCGTCACCTTATAGGATATTACACCTCAATAGAATGTGAGTACTAGTAGAAATGAATTTATTATCGTCATCTGAGGCATATTTATCGGTTCTTTGCGATTAGATCATATTACTAATATGCGTTATAGCTAATGACGTAAGTTCATTAAGACCTTTATCACCGAATCAATACATTTGCTTGAAAATTTCTTATTATACTACTTTATATTCCTCTTACTTTTACTCTTTGAACGTCTTTCGATTTTGATTGTTTTTATTTTTCGTGAAAATAACGACTTATATAAAATTATACTATATAAATATAATATCAAAAACATATATAGCTATTATTAATAATTACTTACTTCAAAATTTGTAACTTATTTACATAAATTGTTTCGAAATTATGTCATGTCAAATTCAAATATAAATATAAGACTACAACTATTATTTTATGGAAACGTAATTGTCATTATTTATTTATGTGGGAATGTAATATTAACGAGACCGAGAAAGAGAGATAGGAAAAGTTGGTGCACAAGAGTATTTAAGGAGAATGTAGCCCCGTTATGCGTTCGTTTGAGGAGATCAAGTGTCACATCTCTCGAAAGAGATTTGAGTAAATAAAATACATCGGAATAAAGTTATAGTTGATTGTTCAACAATGCTAGATCTGTTTTTGAGATTTATTAACATATTTCTCATGTTTTAATAATTTAATGAGAAAAGAGGTATTTCTATGATCTATTTGAAAAAATTAAAAAATTAGTAATAATAAAATTCATAAATTAGATATTGAGCTGATATAAATGTATTGTTAGTCAATTACTGCGATATACATTATTTAAAAATTATTCATAAATTGTATTAACACTTTATATTTCTATTTGTAAAACGTATAATTCATAGAATGTGCACATAAATTAGACAATTATATTTGACAGGGCATAAAAATTTTCACAAGTATAATAATTTTATCAAATTTTTTAATACATGAATGGATTTAAGGTTCTTTAGAAACTCTATAATACAACAAAGGAAACATAAATTGTGTTTCTTGAGCAAGCAGTAAATAACGACGAAAGATCAAATCAATGATCATCAGTTGGTTATATTTGCTACCTAAATAACGTAAATGATATGATAGTGATGAATAAAATCCTGTTATCTAATATAGCTTGGTTAGTTCATTCACAGTTAGTGTACCTTTTGTTACGTCCATGAAGTAAATGCCCCTTTTAGGCCTATACAGTTAAGTATAATAGCTTTGGATGCGTAACGGTCCTATCCAATGTAACCTTGTCTATGGACATATGGGGTGATAAAATTGATAAAACTCAGCTAGACATTTCAGCTATTTTACAATGGTATATATAGTCAGATTAACACTATATTAAAACTATCACAATTTGCGTCTACTCCGCAATTATATACATAAAATTATTAGAACAGCGCTTCTATAACGCAACATAGACGTTTCGTCTAATCCGTAAATATGGATAGAATTAGTAGTACAGATACTCCATAGCGTAACATAAACGTTTCGTCTAGTCCGTAAATATGGATAGAAATAGTATTAAATAAAGAATAATTTTAGAATATGGAATTAGAGAAAAGGTAGGCGGTCGATTATACTTTAAAAAATGACTACATATTGAATTTTAAAAGAAAAGTATTTATTACTCACTTGTTAATACAAGTCAGTAGGTCAGCTGCCAGGTACAAGATTTGAAGGTGAACTCTACTTTTGCATCGAGAAATGCGCCCTTTTTATACAAAATTTAAAGCACAGGTGGTATAGACAAAGAGGAGATTTTCATGGCTTTTCCCGGAAAAGTCTATACAGCCTGTATACAGTTTTCATTTTTACTAATTTATTAGCGTTTAAATTTAATCAATTACTTAACTGCTTATGAAATTCGATTCGCAATTTCCTATTTCATTTTTGTATAGTTTTTTTATAAATTTGTTAATATTTATCTTTTATAAATATATATTATATTATTATTAATATATTATATTATATTATATTATTTTCTTCGGATTTTGTAGTTATTATTTCTGTTATATTGATTTTTATTATTTTTTATGTTAGTATTATTAATATTATTATTATTATTTCTATTTTCTTTGTTTACTATTATATTCCCTTTAATCGTACAGAAAACGTTATTAATATTTGCTTTTTGTTAATATTTATTAATTCCGATTTTTATTTTCCTTCCACCTTTTTTTCTTATCTATTTCCCTTTCTTTTGTAAATTCATATAAATATAACAAAAATAATTAGTGAGAATAATTATTGTGGCATTTAATTTAGCCTTATAATATTACATATATTCGCTTAAATAATAATTAGAAAAATTCCATTTTATTAACTATATTAGGTTTGTTTTCTAATTATATTATAGTAATTTATTATAACTATATTTCTACGATTTTATTTTGTTTTTCTTCCCTCTTGATTATTTAAATATTCCTTTAATTATTTATGTAATAAAAACTAAAATAATATATGCGAAAATACATTTTCCTTTGTTAATGCAATAGCACAGTCGCAGATGGTATACGTATGCATGTGTGGGCACGCAGCTGTTCGAAGGTACAAGTGCGCATTGGAAGATGTCGTGATGCTTATATGGCGTTCAGCCACGTACGAATGCAACCGTGCAATACGCATGTGTGAGTGTAGGTCTCTGGCTTCTCAAAAATACAGGTACAGTCATAAACATGTCATTGTTATGACCTTTTGCACTGACATTTAAATGCCTTAAAATTTTCTTATTGGGGAGAGAGAGAGAGAAAAAAAATTTCTGTTACGAAAGAAAAAAATTTCTTTTGTATTATCAATAGTTTTAGTGAAACGATGTCGTAACACTTTTCTTAATTTATTAATGAATTTATATTTCTGAAATACATACATACTTTAAGATAATATAATAAAAACATTTCAGTGATTTACTTGTCACAGCATTTATATTTTCAATTCATCGTAAAATTTCTTCATATGTAATATTACTCTGTATTTAATCATCTTTTACAAAATTAATTACATGTATTTATTCATTATTTAAATACAAATATTTTAGAATAGATTTTAAAATTTTAAAAAATCCAACAACATTGTTAAAATATTACATTTTAATTAATTTACTTATTAAGTAATGGGTTTAATGTGTAGAGTTAATACTGTTCGTATGTATGAAAATCAATAAATAAATAATAAACATATTTTTTTCAAAACAAATTTCTGTACATCCTTAGACCGTGAGTTAAGAATATTCAGCTTCAAAAAATTAGTTTTCATGTGTATAATAGCAATATTCTATAAGTAGACCTAAAAAGATAGATTAAAGACTACAATACAAATTAAAGATCAAAGCATCCTTAATGTAATTTAAAGGATCTTCTGGATAATTATAAATTCGTCGATTTTAACTCTTGCCGCTCAACAAAGATATAAAAAGAATTTTCGAGAAATGCTTTTTCTTCTTTCATTTTCACGTAAAATAACGGTAAAGCGCCAGTGCCCGTATCGCGTAATTGCCAAAGAATGAGAAAAAAAGAATAATAGAAGACGTTACATTGAGTGTGCAGTAGTGAAAAACTAGGGAGATGGTAGGGGCAGTAAAGGAGATGCGAAAGTGAACAATACACTTTTATAGAGACGAGGAAGTGGAGGTCATCCAAGAAAACGAGTTTCCCTCGCTATTTTATCGTATGCGTGACCAACGTGAGCGTAAAGGGTGGTTTAACCTTCTAGAACACACTTTTATCTATTTTTTTCAATTTACTTGAAAATTTATATTCGAAGATTTTTCAAGCTAGAACTTTTGAAATGGAAATATAAAACTAAAAATACGTTGCAGTGAACCTAATACACATAATAGTAAGAGTCATAGCTAATAATTTCTTTAAATCTCCAACGTAAAGTAATTCTTAAAGTATAGTTAAGATTTTTGATTTATACTTAATTTCTGTACTATCTTTATTTAATCATGTAATATAAATTGTTACGAGCTATTTTAAGTGTTGCATCCAAGCAGGACAAAATTTTACAAAACTATTAACGCTATACATGTTTATACTACTATATTTTCTAAAATAATAAGATTTGCGCAAACTACAACATTTATTATCGATAAAAATCATAAAATTCTTTTTGTATAATAACTATCATAAATATACACATTGAAATTACAATATTTTTTGATAAGAACAAATAAATCTAAGAATAAATGTAGTAAACTAGTTTGTTTAAGAAAAAACTACAAAAGAAGTTTAGCATAGTAACATTGTAGATCACTTTAATGCTTATGATTAAAAACTTTTGAAATATACGATTTAGTTGTGTGGAATGTAGTGTAACATATTAAATTTACGATAAGATGTGGAATATGAATATGCATCAATGTACAAATACGTACTAAACTCACTATCAGTCTTCAAAAATACATAATTTAGTAATTAAATACATAGAAGGAATAGATATCTTATTTAAACGATTCCTTTCTTTCCAGGTAAGACTTTTATCATGCATGGCTGGGAGTATTATTCAGGTGTAAATAAATTTGACTAGATCTAATGTATGTTTCCGACTTTTGTTTTATTTTTTACAACTTGAATTTGAAGACCATGAAAGTACTCCAAGAATCAGTATGACAAAAAATTCTCACAAATTTATGCGAGAAGATACCATAGAGACAATTGTGAAGATGCTATATGTAATATTAATGACTCAGTTTCACGCAAATTGTCTAATCATTTTGAGACAGCATCTAGTCTATCTGATAAAGTAAGATAAGTGTATCCACTTTATAAAATTCTCAATATAAGGAAACATCAATGAGGTAGTGTGGGTTTTAATTCCTTCTTCGTTCAAGATACTTCTTCGTTAAGTAGATATATAACGAAAATGATTATATTTAAAAGAAATTGATTTTGTTATCATTTTAATTTGAAATTAAAAATTATTGAAGTTAACTTGATACGATTTTAGATCATACATAAAATATACATGAAAAATATATATAATATTTTTTAAATATATTTTAGAATACAAAGTATTCACTTTTTAATACAAGTATCTTTGATATCTATAACTTCTAGTTTACTAGTCATCATAAAGCAAAATATTCATTCTATAAAAACATGCATACATCATGACTAACGTAGTTCAAATATAGTCTGTTTATTGGTTTAATACTAAATGAGAAATATCTTCAAGATACTTGTCTGTTTTCATAAGAAGCGTCAATCCTTACATTGAGTCGTATATTCCACCCGCTATTATATATATTGTATATATATATATATATATATACACATATTAATAAAAGTTTGGATCTATTAATCTTACTTTAGAAAGTATCCCAAAGCAAATTACATATATGTAGTTCGTTTGCAGTTAACCATCTAGAACATAAGTTTACATTGAATTAACTCTCTTGAAATAACAATATAATTTTTACAATATTCCAATATCTATTATTACTTTTTTACTTTACACTTTTTAACATATAATTAAAAATCTAAGCATACGGTTTCGTGAATGTGATTCTATGAATCTGGATAACTATCAATTATTAACTTCGATTATCTTGCAGAAAATATAAATTAACTAAACTAAATTAGTAGAAAAGTTTCATGTATTAATTTTTATGTACTGAAAATTAAAATAAATATGTCTAATTGCTAAATTTTACAGAAAGTATATAATATGTGATCATTGTAATTATGGTACTTCTACAATTAAAGAAAACTATTAATATTTTGTAATAGCTTTATATGTTATTATAAAATATAATTTTGAAAAGTGAAAAAGTATAGTAATTTTTTTTAATTTATATATAAATGAATAAATTAATATTGACAATAACGAAACTATTTCATTTTCTTAATGTAGCTGAATTTATTTTTAGGCAAATCAATAGTTAACTATATATTTAGTAATTGAATGAAACCAAAAATATGATTCAAATGTATTCAATTAAAGACTGAAGTAGGATACAATATTTCACGGTTAATCTAGAAAGAATTTTTCGAAAATTTTAAAGAACAAAATTTCGAAAAGAATTTTCTGAGTTTGAACATTTATAAAAATAAAATAATTTAAACTTAAAAAATTTCAATTAAAATTATTACCATTATAATCAAGAATCATTTTTTCAATTATTTTTAATTGTAAAGAAAGAATTCTTAATATTATATTTAAAATATAATATTATTTCTGTTTGTATAAAGAAACTTATCAAAAGTTTTAGCCATACACAAAAACTCATTTATGTATACGCTAGTAATATTAAGTAAGTATTTAATTATTGAAATGATTCATTCATATTCTTTTTATCCCATGAATATATGATGTTATAATACCTATTTGAATAATTTTTAAAAATATTATCATAATTATTACATGATTTTTATAAATTTTATTAAAGATAATAACTGTTTTCCTAAAATAAAAGCTTCAAGTCTAAATTAATTAATTCTTTAAACGTCATTGATTATCTCTAATTTATGATGTTACACTATTATTAGTATATGCATAGTAATTTTTCCGATTCATTCTACAAACATTTTGTTTAATTATTTTATTCTATTTTTATGATATTAATCAATAATAAATCACCAATAAATTATACAAATACCTGCTAATATAATCAGTTTTATTTAACCAATTAATTCTGTAGGAATAAAAATTGTAAATAATGGTATAATTTTGATTAGACTAAGAAATTCAAACAAAGGCATGTATAAAATAGTAAGAATAGATATTCATGATAAAGCTATATTTATAGATTTAGAGATTTGTCTAAAATGATGGTTACAATTAAGATTGTTTCGTGACAACGATGCCGAGCAAGGTCATTGCCAACATTGAAGGTCTTCAGCCCTGCTAGAAATATCTGTTCATGCGCACTAATGAATTCATTATGCACTACAATGCCAAGTTGTGGACTCTTGCACGAAGTACAGGAAGTGTATCCTAGCGATTGAAGTGTAGATCGTATTGTATTTTTCTGATAAATTATTTTTAGTCAATAATTCTAGTAAAACTAAATAACAAAAATTTTTTTAAGAAAACAATACAATATAAAATGTTCTTAGTTGTATAATATCTCATAAAAATCATAATAGTTAAAGAAACTATAGAAGAGAAGAAGATTGATGAAATAATCTTATTTTTCAGTTTTTACTTATAATCATATCATGCAACTATTAGATCACATTATCGTATCTAATGTTATAAAATTATACATTAACCATAATTAAATACAATAGAGCAATAACCTTATTCAAAATTAAATCATAGTAATGTACTCAACACAAAAAAATTTATTTTTACTTGCTTACTTAGATGTTTTATCTTCGTTATCTCAGAGGTTAGAAAGATATTTTTCGGATCGATGCCTATCGCTAAGGATGCTCGAAATCGTATTGATAAATTGATAAATATTGTTTTCTAGCCTTGTCAAGAAGAAAACAATAAAGATGTTCTAGCTTCAATAAGGAAGAAAGAAAGAAAAGCTTTCGAAAAACTCTCTAAGTGTCCTGATGGTACGATAAATTGAGATTCCTTTAAAGTTCGAGAACCAAGGATTGAGACACAAGAGGACCATAAAAGACAAGGAGAAGTTTTTCAGATTGAAGAAAGTTTAATTTACTAACTTTGGTAGGTCCAACACGATGATTACAATATGCGGTTTTTTGTCTGCAAAGTAGACCTTTGTTTCACAAGGAGCTTCAGTTCGGTTCTTTTCTTCTCGTAGTTTTTAATTTTTTTTCTACTTCGTGGAAATATTGTTATATTCATTTAAGGAATAGTTTGCACCGGCTAACGAAAATATGAAGTATTTTTTATTATCGAAAAATTTCTATTCTAGATTTACGAAATCATTCTACACAGTTCTCAACTAATACTTAAGCTTACAGTTGTAACAATAAAGTTAATTGAATTTCAGTTTTTCGAACATACTAATCGTTTAAAATGTATATTGTAATTAATATTTATCGAAGTTTCAATAATTAAACTTTATGTTTTATATTCTTTCAAAATATATTTTAACATTTTCAAAGTTTTTTAATAATTATATAATAATGTATTACACAAAATTCTATGTATTCGTGATAAAAACGTGCAAAAATATTGTCGCTAAGTTTTTCTATCCTTGCATTCATTTTTATTAAAAATATTCAAAAAATTTAAAAATAAAGTTAATAAGACCATACCTAGTTCTATTTCTAGTTAATAAAGAGAACGAGTAAAAACTTAGATGAAAAACTATTTATTGTGAGCCAAGAAATATACAATAAGCCTTGTTTCAAATTTTATGCTTAAATAATTCCGTAATTAAACGTACGCATTTTTCTAAAATTCATAGTAACATTTATACAATTTATTGTATTTGATTTAGTAAAAATAAAATATTAAAATTCTGTTGTTGTATAAATATCTTATTTAAGATTATAACCTTAGCACTTCCAGATTCGTCAATAATATTAAATTTCCTTATTTCTTTTTCTCTTGTCTATTTTTCTTAAATGCCTGGACGAATAAAAATACATATAACTTATATACATTAATATACTTAACTTTTAGTTTTTTATACTTGCCTAGTTTTGCAAATAATTATAATAATTTGTACATATATTACATAAAACAATGAATCTATTTTCGAAAAATTAAACTCCTCTGTATTTAGCTTTATTTTCGTTGGTATAAATCACAAAAACAGTTGCTGAATATGAATAAATTTCTTTTACTTAGAATTATTTAGATACTTTTAACATTGTATTAAACTATATCTTACTCAAAAAAATTATGCCATAGCTGTAACTTAAATTTTAAGTTCTGATTCAACCGAAATCTATAAACAATTTCGATAATAAACGTAAAACAATAAATTTTAGTATACTCTCTCTTTCTAAAATGTTTGAACGTGTGATATTATCGCTTATCTAACAAGATAAATTTCAGATTAAAAATAAAAACCACACGAACGTATGTACATGTCTACCTATTTATTATGCACTTCTTTAAACAATTAAGATCTGGAAAATTTTTACTCTGCTCATCCAATTATTTGAGGCATCGACCTGAAAATGATACATGACACGACTCTGTCAGATATAGAGGTGAGAAAAAGAGAGATAAATGTAAGCGAACGTCATAGAATATATGCACTTGTCGCGAAGACTTAATTACCGCAAAACTAAGGCAAACTATGTATAACTAAAATGTGACTTCGCTTGCTTCTCTTAACCGTTCGTTATGATTGCACTAGTTTAAAAATAAGTCTTACAAAACTAACTGTTTACAAAAACTATATTGTACTGAATTTTTTACTTAAATCTTTTGACTGAAACATTTAAGATTTTTTATTCATATAAACATTTTAAATAATATTCATATAATTTAAAATACGGCCAGTAATAATAATCTTGTGGTTTTTTTACATCAATCAATTTTAAATAATACTTATTTGTATACTTAAGATGTATAAAGATATAAATTGTAAAATTTTATTAAATTTCACTACTTATTTTCAAGAGAACAAAAAATATTTAAATATATCAGAAAATATGTAAACAAGCATAAGATAAATAAACAAAGTACTATTTTTTAACATTTAGATACAGTCTGAAATTGATAATAAAATTCAATACTTACGTATTTTTATTTAATTCATAATCAATGTTTTTTATATTATTTTTGTTAATATGCTTTTTAAAACATAAACTTTCAGGATTTAAAATTATTATATGTAGGTTTTAATATAGATTTTCTCTTCTGATTGAATTCTTTAAAATTTTTCTAAGCAATAAATTTTACATTAATTTTTAATGAATTCTTCTTAAAAGTAACTACTTTTTAATTTATTTAAAGTTCTAGAAATAATAAATGTATGAAATATAAATTAATATATCATTATTGATTTTATTTCAAGCAAAATTCTAAAAAATCAAATTTTTAAGATATCAATTTTTTTTTAATTATATCATGATTTAATAGCATGAGTATAAGACTATGATTTACATAAATATTTTGTTTTTTATTTTAACATTAATATCATTTTTATTATTTCTTGTAATGAATTCAAATTATATAATATTTTTAGAAAATATTAAAATCTATATAAATGTTTGAAGCGGCAGTGACGAGTGCCAATATTCATGGCGACTCGTAATGACAGCGCCGTGCGGGTCCGGACCGGAAAGGGTGACTCATGGTGAATAACCCAGTGCAAGCGAACGAAATGATGCCCGTCGGGGAAAGTGGGCCTGGGATTTCACGCCATAATAGTGCCGCAGTAATTGGGACGGCCTTGCTGCGACGGAAGTGTCCATTTGCGATTGGAGCAGCGTCATTTCGGACTGGCAAAACTACAAGCACCCCTCCCCCGCGTTGACCGAGCGACGGGGCTTGAAGAGGATCGGCGGGAAAAACCGTTTTTCCGTGCGGCGGCGCAGCTCATGCTCGAGGGAAGAGTGGGATGGAGCGTGACGAATGATTGGAGCGGTAGTTGAGGGTTGAAAATGTAAGGAGGCACCGCGGAAATCCGTAGACAGTCGTGTGGATGCAGGCGAAGAAGTAGGACGTAGTTGACTGGCTGTATAGAGAGGAAAGTCAAAGTCTTCCTTCTTTCTTTTTTGCATCCCGAGATGGCAAGTCTCTTCCTCATAGACAATCAACCTTTTTAGAACGAACAGTAGGAGCAACATTCTATTTGAAACGTAGTAACAAACCGTCCTTCTCAGGGCGATTCAAGTAACTTTCTAATATCATCAACCGCAAATACATTTTAAATAATATTTTTTAAATTATCAGAAATTTAATATTTTGATTCATTTTAATTCCTCAAATTAAATCTTAAAAAGCAAAAATTTATCAATTGTAAATTTCGTATGAATTTAATTACATTTAATACGAATAAAAATCTTATATTATTTACGTATCTGAATATTGTAGTACTCAAAAGGTCTGTGATACTATTAAATTCTAAAATTTCTTTTCAATATTTTTGGGATTATTTTCCATAAATAATAGGAAGATCTAATTAATTTTTATTATAATCATAATAAGATTTCTAAAATATAATGAAATAAAATTATAAAAATATAACATTTTGTACTACTGCACTTTATGTTTTTTATAATTACAGATAATTTTTTCAATATCTTCTATATAAATGACATTTAAATGACTTCTGTTAATTTTTAAACTATTACTATTTTACAAAAGTAAAAGGAAATTAATCATTTCATAATCGGTTTTATAATGATATTGAGGATTTTTTTATTTAAAAATTTTTTGTAGAATGCCATAAGTATGAAATAATATACGAATTTAGTATTCAACAATATATAATATTATACAAATACTATGTATATGCTAACTTACATAAGAATAAGAAATATATCTTTATATTTAATTTAATCTATAAAGATGCAATGCCTTTACACCGTTATCATCATGAAATACTTTTATCACACAGATCAAAGGCAAAAGAAAACCTCAGGAACTGCCTCCAATGAACTGCAAATAAAGGCCTTAAATTTTTGCTTCCTTACAATTAAAGGCATTTAAATCGGATCAGCGTTGAACCGTGTCTCGATGTGATTACTCGAAATGTATGAAAAGAGACAAGAAGCAGAATGAAACTGCTTCACTAGACCCCAAAGCAGATACTTTACAATCGCTTCTGTATCTTGAAAGTCTAACTTTCTCTCTTATATTTCTGCTTTCTCTGTCTATTTCTGATGTTCATTTTCTTCTCTTTTCACAATCAAACGTAACATACTTTATGAAACAACTCTTTTCAGCAGTTGTACAAGTTGATAGTCTCAACCTATGAGATTAATGAATCAAAGAAGGTTCCTTGATTTCATTGAAAATCATAATTAATCTTCACAGTCATATTGTTATAGTCTCTCATTTCGGTTTTCATGTTTGAATTTTTTTAAGCCATTCAAAGTTTTTATTATTAAAAACTTTTTTTATCATTAATAATGAAATTTATTCAGTTTTTGATAATTTACTTTTCTACCGTTACTCAAGATCTATGTGAAGCTATATATTCAGTTAGATGAGAGTTCTTAAACTAATTTCAAACAGATTTTTAAAAAAAAGTAGTTAATGATAGCAAATTTCTATAGCGAACTCATTATATTCCTCTTAAAATGTATTATGATGTTGAAGTAATTTTAAAAATAAACAATAAATGAATTCTTTCTACAAGATAACAGAAACATGAAATAATGGATTATAATAGATTTTCGTTTATTATACATTATAAACATTATAACTAAGCGCTCCCTCGATTTGCGATTCATACGTTGTAATATAGTATACACTACAGCCCACACATGGTGTGATATCTAAAATTAATAATAATATATTTATAAATTTAGTGCTAATTAAAGTAATTTAAATTTGAAACTTTAAGATGTCGTAAAATCTTCTATATACAATTAAATAAATTTCAAATAGCTAATAATTAGTATAAGACTTTTAAAATTTACTAGACTTTCCAAATTAATTAATATATAATATTTTTTATATTAATATAATTAATAAGTTTTAATTTTTAGGCAAAAAAATTATTTTAGCGTATTCAAATATTAATACATTTGAAACTAATAAGCAATAAATTTAATACTTCTAAACGATTTAGTGTAATTAAAATACATGTGAAATCAATTTACGTATCAATATGTTTAAGAAAATACTTTGTCTTTATAATTTTGTATAGAATATTATTAAAAATATGTATATATTTATGCTTATATTAAGGAGACTCTAATGAAATTCAATTTAAAAGTTAAATAAATATTTATTGTTTTCATATTTAAAAAGAAATATTCAAAAATCTTAATACCTTATTATTTAGTACAGTTTTAAGGTGACAAAATTCTAGGACATAGAAAGTAGATTTGGCATAAATTGAGAAGTATAAAACAAATTTTTAAGGATAAAAAGTGAATTACCACATTCTATACATTTAAGACTTACATTAGTATACATAAGTTTTTCATAGCTTTTTTAAATAACTTTAAATGACTAGTTACGTAAAAAATAGCAAAGGATTTTTCAAGTTTCGCACGGTTCTAAAAAGCGATATACAGTGATCATACTGTCTTAGAGCATATGCTCATATTACGAGACAAACACTTTTGTGTCTATAATTAGAAACTAGTGTATTCATTCAGCTAGAGACTTAGCATGAATGCCAGGCCATAATTTGTTCGAGCAAACTAAAATGAATTTCTTTCATAAATGATCTTTAAGAAATAGAGAAGTGTAGAATTACTTACACAGCACCTTAGAGATTTCGACTTAAGTTATGTAATCCCATTAGACTTAATTCAAACTTAATTTAAATCTTTTTCCTATTTACTAATCTTATGAGATTTTTAAATGTCCCAGATTTGCCTTCTTATTATATCGTATGTTATTTACCTTTTATGTTATACTTATTTGGTCGTAAAATTCCTTTAAAAAATACTGTAAAAATTACTGCACAGTATGATCGAGAAAAAAAATATGGGCAGCGCTGCGCAGGAAAACGTCGTGGCGTATATGTGGCGAATGAGGTCGGCGAGCATAGCCGAGCATTCCTAAGCTCGTCCAAACGCTGCATGTATGGATATGAGAGAAGGCATGAGCGCAAGTTTCAAACTCTTGACCGATTGACCAAACGGTGTGTGCGCCACACCATCGTTCTCTGCGGCATGTACCGAAGATGCATGATTGGACTCCGAGATGAACGAGTGAGTCTATTTGACCGGTTCGTGCAGAACGATCATCATGAATAGTCCATCGCTCATCGATTCGTGCAAAATGGGCGGAGCAACAAGCAATAAACATAGCAACATGTCGTGCACGACGCATTCGTGGTCAACTACCTCCTAGCAGCCACCAAACCTCCTAGAAACGCTTCCAGCCTAGATCTCAACAGTGAATCGCGTTTTCTCATCCTGGGGTAACAGCGGTTTGCTGTACCCATCCGGAACACCTGACAGTAATGCGGTCCGTGTATTCTCTTTCTGTGGTGCCAGTGGTGCGCCCATCCTAACAGTCATCGTGGAAATACGTGAATCGGGCACCAACCGACTTTAAACAGACGTGTAAAAGCGCGGGGAAACGGAGTAGTCTTTGGTGTGTATGTGTATATACATGTGTGTGCGTGTATATAATATATGTGAAATATAATATGCGTTAATTGGATGCGAGTTTTGTGTACAGAGGCATTCTTAATATTATATATTAATAATTAATTGTTATCTTTTAATATTTTCCTTCAGGTCGTAAGTTCTTCTTAAGTTAGTGATTTATTTTAAAATAAATTTTTATTAATTCTATTCTATTTCCTTATAAATTGTAGCTTCATGCGATCAAGCTCGAGAGGCAAAAAAGGAAGTTTTCTTGTTTATTAATCACACGTAGTTACACTTATTTAGTCATTCCAACTTAGAGTATCCTCTCCACTTTCCGCCCTAGCGAACTCTGTCCGGCGAATCATCCCGGCAATAACAACGAGCACGAGAAGCAAGTAACGAGGCACCACGGAGGTCGTTCACCAGGCCTTAAGCCACGAACATCGGCTGGCCCAGGAGGCGAACAAACCTTCTGATAGATTAGAAAAACACATAGAACTCCGCGGCAGAAGGAAAAATTATTATAGTATTACTGTTAAAGCTCAATAACTTTATTTATCTTCATTATAGATCAGTAATGAAATCATTTGTCGTGGCATCATTTAGAAACTTTAAGAAACTACCATTAATAAGAAAGAGCGTAATTAAATGGTAATTAACAATAGGTAAGCAAATAAAAAAGGCAGAATTTAATAGAAAGTGAACGTTCTCCAGTTAAAAGAACAATGAATGTTTCTTAAAATAATCGTGTTAAGATAGTCAGTGAAATTGTAGAGGAATAAGGTAATAAGATAATTTTATTCCAGACGTATATGAGCAATTTGATATTAGCATTAATGCAGAGAACTACAGTCACTACTTGATAGTGACTTGATACATTAAGTACAAGCATCACGGAATACTCCATAGACGAATATGGAAGGGAGTTAACAACGAAACGACTATCACGAGAGAATAGTGGCAGGTAAGTGCTACATCACCATCACAAGAGTAATCAATATATATATATACTATATGTATTAAAATTATTAAATACTAAAAAGATATAAAACTATAATTTTCATCATTTCAAAATAATATATAGAAAATATACCAATAGTATTTATTTTTTTAATACTAAAAGTATGATTAGTTTTACTTCATATTAGTGGAAAATTTTCCGTGGATTATTAATTATGCAATAATTAAATTTCATTACTGAAATATTAGGTATCATCATTTTCATGCGTTATTCAGAAGCTACATATTTTGAAACTATGTTTCATTTTAATCAATAATTTAAAAATAATATAAAAATGTTATAAGTATATAGCGATATGAACCGTTATGTTTATAAATAAAGCAGTATTAATACTAAATAATAACAATTACTGAATTGTATTTTTATTTAAAATGTCGTTTATGGTTATCCTAAACATGTTTAGGATTTTTGAGTTCAATTCCAATTCTAAAAAAATTATCCTGAAATACACAAATTTTAATATTTATTATGACAATTTTTAATGATAATTTATATAGTTATTATTGAAGCCTAAAGCCCTGTTATTTAATCGTTTATTGCTAAATACTAAAAATAAGACAATTGAATAGGACATCAAACTATATTAATCTAGTTGATTGTTTTATATTACAGAATAGTTATTGAAATTTCTTATTTTCTGTATCGATATCAAGAAAGTTACTGTATAATCATAATGTGAAACTGATGTTTACTGTCGTGTATGTTAGACGTATTACAGTTCGTTCCAAATACAAAAAATTTTAACTATTTTTAAAGTGAATTTTTTCCAAAATTTGTGCTTATGTTTAGTACTAGTATTTTCTAAAACTAACAAACAAAATTTTTCAAAAATCATGCAGTAACTAAAAAGGTATAGTATTTTGAAGATTCTACTTCTGCGACATGTATAGTTAGTATAACTATAAATGTGTGTGATTAATTCAATGTAGAATATTTTTATTAGAAGTAATAAAAAAATTCTAAAACTTAATAACTGTATTAATGTCGATATTAAACATTATATATATGTACTAAAATAGAAGAAAAAATTGTTTAAACAACAAAAATATTGAGTGGAAAAATTTTTCCCTGTCCTTCCTGTATAAAAGAGTGGAATTGACATGGATTGAATATTTGTACCATTAGAGTACATTGATAATAAGAAAATAAAAAAATAGCGACAATTGGTATAATAATAACAACATGTTAAATGATGATTATCAATATAAAATATGGAAATATTGATTTATTTTTTATATAACGAATATTATATGAGACAAAAAATTTAACTTTACTTCATCACTTTATCATATTATGATTAAGTGCAAGTAGAAATATTATATATAAATTATTAGAAATATTAAAAATAATTACTTCGAAGACTATTTTCGCATATTATTATACAAATAATAATATAGTGATCTGAGAAATGATAAAAACTAAAACTAAAAATATAAATATATAGATAAGTATAAAACACTTTATATTAATTATAGTAAATCGTTGTTAAAAATTTCAAAAATTATATTTATTAATTAATTTATTAATAATATTTATTAATTAATTCATAATATTATAATTAATTCATATATTATTAATTAATTATTAATATTAATATTAATTAATTTAATTCCATTTAAACTACTACTAGCAATAGATGTAAAAACAATTAGGTGCTCTATATTTGTAAAATTTGTAAACATGTAGTGAAAGTTTAATACTATGCTGCTCATGTAAAAGTATCCCAACAAAAAAGATATAAAATGTAAAAAAATTAATAATTATTAAAGAGTAAAATAATTAAATAAAACTTAAAAATATAAAATATCAATATTTGATATGCATTATGATAAATAAAAATTTAAATATAAATATATTATATTTATATTAAATATAATATATATTAAATATATTATAAATATAAATATAACTATAAATTACAATGAAAATGAAAGGAACAAAAAATTAAAAATTAATAGCCATAATTAATCAAACTCATTAAATAAATTGAAGAGATCAAGAATAAATATGAATTTTTAAACTTCATACACTAATTAATAAACACAATTAATTATAGACAATAAACATAAGATTTAAAGGACACTTAAATATAATATTAAAATGGAATATGACAGTCACTTTCTTCGCGAAAGAGCCGTGACTCGACTAAGCTTGTAAAAATAAGGAACATTTTGAAAAATATTTCTTTTGGGGAAGCCTTCTCCGAAACATCTAATGATGACGTTAAAGAGAGAATGGATCAGAATACTGGGAGGATCTTAGTCAAAGATAAGTGAACATATGATATGATAGCCTTTATCCATATTACTATGCACATAACGTTAGAAAAGATATAAACAGTACTTCATATTTTCATAACAGTCATTTATTCATCAGTAACCAGTTACTTATAATATTATTATTACCCGATCTTTCATTCAGTCTACCTTTCACTCAGATTTATCTTATTCATTGCATTAGTATTCATTCACATAATCACATGTTTACCATTCTTTACTATTTAAATCCTTCTCAGATATTCAAAAAATCCCCTTTCGTATAAAAAGTCGCAAAGCGAAAACCACGGATATTCCCGAACCGTGGAAACTTCCGTGGGGGCGCGCAGCGTGGAACAAGGAGAAACGACTATACGAATGAGTTAGTGAGAGAATGAACACTCAGTACGAGAGCGTAGCTACTCTCTAAGGTTAGGTGAGCGCCCATCTTACTGAAGCATCTTCACTAATGAACTCATACTGCCTACTGTAAGGAGGAGAAACTAATCTCCCCTCGCTGGTGGCGAAGGGAAAAGCGTAAGAAAGATAGCCTTCTTTACAAAGAAGCTTTACAAGTGTGAAGCAAGAGATGAAAGACTAAGTGTCCAAGATCACACAGTCACGTAATATAGTAGCGCCGAACCCGGAGGAGCAACAAAGTAAGATGTAGATAATACAGGTAACTCCCTTGTCGATCCGAGAGAACGCGATTCACGTTTTCTCTTCCTGGCGGTTGCGGCTCGTTACGCCATCCTAACCTGTTCGGGAGTGACACGATTTGCGTACTTTCCTCCAGGGAGATATCAGTTGCTACACCACCCTGACTGCTCCGGACGCAATTCATGCTCTCCAGTCTTGGATGGAAGCGGTTCACTACATCATCCGGACCACCCGGAGAGCACATTTGCGACGTTCTCTCCTGCTAACCATACTCACGTCTCTTATCCCGAGGGGTAACGAGTGTACCAGCTTTAGGAGTATGAATGCACGTGCGAAATACGAAGTGGCAAACCGTGAATGCTATATACGGAGAACATGAAGTATGTATGTGAATAAAGCCAAAACCCGTAAATTTTTTACGCGAAAAGCATATTGTATACGCAAAAAGTCCAAGGACGTTGTACGCCGTCAGCGTGAATATATTCAATGAACCGCGAGCATTATAGCGCCGACCAAAAGAGTGTGATTGCGATATCATTAATAAATGTAACTTTATTTTTTTGTTGCGGTGAGAAGCAGAGAGCAAAAACCGGAATAAAGGAATAATTATTTTGTTATTATAAACATTGAGTCACTAATTATTGCCCCTTTCTCACAAACACTCCCTTTCCGCACCAAACGAGCCCTAGCTGACAATCTAGTTCGGCTACAAAAAGGGTAAAAGGAGTGGGTAAGTAGGCTCCGCTGGGAGTTCTACCAGTATTCAAGCTCACCAGTATTCAAGATAACAGGAGCTATAGGAGGCGATAACCAACTCACCGATAAACTAAAGGCAAACTTCCTAACTGACTCGAGAATGACGAGATTCGCGGTCTCTCATCCTGGCCTACCGCACATCCCTTATCCAGAAGGGTAGTAATAGGACCAATTCCGGGAACGTGGGCATACATGTGTGTGATAGGAAACCCGTGAATATTGTTTGCCAACACAATTAATGTAATTAGAAACCGATAATATTGTGTCGCCGACCAAAGTAGGGTAATTCTCTATGTATATATCTAATTATTAGAAATTTTATTTTGTAGCATCGAGCATCAGAGAACAGAGACTACAGTAAAGTCATTATATTTTTATTGATAATTCTCGAGTAATTTCTTCGTCGACCCTTTCTGAAATGCACTCCCTTTCCGCCCTAACAAACTCTGTCTTGTAAACTGTTCCGGCTTAATAACAGATGAAAGAAGGAAATAAAAAGATACCGCGAGGGATCTCACCAGACTTCTAGTTCATTCAACAACAAGAGCTATAAGAGACGAAACAGAACCACTGCAAAGAAAAAGCGAAAAATCGTCACAAAACTATGACCAATCTAAGACTCAAGCTTTAAATAGAGCGTGACCATATAATCCACACATAATTTTTATACGTAGACATATATCTTTCTCATACTCACCAAAATGCATTCCTATACAAATGTAACTGTTGTTCACATAGTAACAGGATTAGCACATCGACTTAGAAATACAATCACACATTCCAAAACTTCCTTACTCTTTCTTTTACAAACATGAGCTTCTATTGTAAAAATACACCATTCTGTGTGAATGTAGGCCTCAGGCTGCTAAAAAATGCAGATACAGTCATAAAAATGTCATTGTTATGACATTTGCGCTAACATTCCAGCCTAGGTATCAAATTTAGATGCTTTAAATTTTTCTTATTGGGGAGAGAGAGAAAGAAGAAAAAAATTTCTGTTACGAAAGAAAAAAATTTCTTTCGTATTTTCAATAGTTTTGTGAGACAGGATCGTAACACCATTAATTGGAGCAGTATAGCTTCAGATTGTGATGGTGGGGAGCGCTTCATAGTGAATGGCAGTGTACAGCTCGGGCTTCCTGTGTATAGTGTGTATAGGAGCGTGTGCGAGAGTTTACAGTCAGGTGTATACAAAGAGAAAAAGCGGAAGACATACACAGAGGCAATACTAGCTATACAAAGATAACACATTCTTATTTAATCTACCCCCTGCCTCCTCCTCTATTTTTGAAAATCCGTCAAAACGAGAGTGACGTGGAAACGAACGTCGTAAGAAAACTCGTTTCTCTCCTATCAAGGTTAGATGAGGCTATCCTTGACAGGGCATAACAAACTATTCAATGAAGAAAAATCCACATGATTTTTACATGAAACAATGAGGAGCAAAAAAGGTCATCGCGGAACGTTTTCCCGCATTTGGAAACCGATACCCCAGTTCAAGGAAGAAGGAAGAGAGAAATAGAAAAGAAATGATAATAGGAGTGAAAGAACAAAAGATAGAAAACCTAGAAATCTACCTTCTCTCTGATGTTAAGAGGCAGGAGAGCCATTCCTACCACGCCAACTCCATCAAGGCAGACATATCGGTGGAAGGCCTGCAGATACGGGAGGATGGAGTCAAAATTTATCGCAGTAAGCAGGCAGAGGAAATTCGGAAGGTGGCCAGAAATAAGATATTACAGGAAGGTTAACTCACCCAGCTTAGCCGGATCCCTCGGCAACCCGCTGCACCAATTTCAACCTTATAAAAATCCGCCTGGAGAGAACTACGGCTGATCGCCTACCAGAGACAAAGGCGTCATCCCACACCGTCTCCATTCAGACCCGAAAGACACGGCTAGTGTAGGTGGCTACCCAGACGAAAGAACTGCAGCAAATCCGTGCAGTCATGAACTATCTGAAGATGTTAGACGGTACATAGGTACCAATTCCATGTGGGGATATCGAATATATTTAGTTTATGAAGGATGACAAGAAACGAGTGCGACTAGATCCAGCTACCGCTACAATACTCTACATCGGTGGACCCAACGTATCTCAAACGTCATGCAGTTAGCCTCGAAAGACGAATAAACTAGGTTTTTTTTAATTATCTAGAGGTAAACTTATTTTTGTCAACTCGCCTTAAAGTATCCCTTATTCTTTTTGTCCCAACAAATCCTGTCCAGCGAGTCATACTAGCAATAAAAACAGGCTCGAGAAGTAGGTAATGAGACACCGCGGACTTCATTGATCAGGCCTCAATCAAAGAATATCAGTTGTTCAGAGGAGGCCGATAAACGTTACAGAAGCCCAAACTCCACGATAAAAGAAAAATTAACACACGAAAGATAGAAAAATAAATACATTATTTTACTATGTTATAACTTTTTTCTTAAGACTTTATAACTTTATAACTTTATACTTTATACTTTATACTTTATAACTTTATACTTTATAACTTTATACTTTATAACTTTATACTTTATAATTTTTCTCTTTATGTTAAATATATTTGTTAAATATATTTGTTAAATATATTCTATTAACTTAAAGTATCTTTAATACATAAATATGTAGTCGTATCATATTGATTTAAGCTTTCCGTTCTTGTTTCAGGTAGATATATAACATCTAAAGATTGACTTATTATGAAGTACTAAATTGTAAGTATTTTTTAAAATAATAATAATATTTATATTAGATGTATAAGAAATTTGTTTAATGGTTTATTATTATCTCTGTAATGATCGAACCTGTTACGTCCACGATGCAAATACTCTTTTTTGGCCTATACAATCAAGTATAAAAGCCAGGGATAGGCTACAGTCCTAAACTATCTTGAGATACGCTAACTTACTTATATATATATTAAAAAATACGTGTAATTATATATGAAATCTGAAGGAAAATTAAAACTCGACCAGACCTTTGCCTCGCCCGAAATTATGTGGAAAAATTTCCGCATCTCTCTCGACGTGCACGCCTCCAGTCCGCGCATCTTACTCCTTAACGCCTTGGTCCAAGAAGGGAAGCGCTATGAAGGAAAAGAAAAGGGCTCGCACGCAGCAAGATAGGATCGTTCTTCTTAAACTTTCAATCGAGTCCGACTACTTGGAAGGACTCGTCCTCCGCCTCCTCGCGATTATAAATGAACGACTATTCAATGCGGTCGCTCTCATAGACTTGTTCCACACTCCATTAGACTTATCTATCAATCATCCTGTTTTTGCAGGGTTGCGTATTCTTCTTAATCACGCTGTTCGACTGCAACCGTTGACGCGATCAGTATATTTTGTTTCACGGCTCTAGATGTTTTAATGATGTGTCTGTCTCTGCAAATACACTCGGTGAGCATACGCATTTAACCAATGCATGTATGCAAGTGACCCACTTATTCTGTTAATGCGAGGTACGTTTGCATCTTAGTACTAATTTTGATGTTTTAATAAATTAGTATGAATTTGTTGACAACTAAGAGATTAATTTAATAAATAAATTTAGTATATTGAAGTTAGAAAAAGATAAATAAGGTACGATATTGGATGTAATAAACTATCTTGGCAAAAAAATTTCAATCTTAAAAATTAAGATTCAGATATTGAATAAAAGGACTATTAATTTAATATTGTAGTTACAATTATTTTATTTTATTTAAAACATACGAAATTATTATGTAATATATAAGTATTATATTAAAAGCGTATATTTTACGATTTAACTGAATTATTAGACAGTTTTTTTAATGTTTTCATATTTTTCTTAAAATAGCTGAATATCACCACCATTATTTCTTTTCGTTTTATTCTTTAACATTATTCTAAAATAGTAAAATAACATCTCCAAATTCTCTGCTATTCAGTAAACTAAATAATATAATATAAGTAATAAAAATATACATTAAAAACAAAAGTTCGATAAGTCGAACTGAAGTTTATAAATTAATAATTAAATGGCAATTTTTTTTTGTAGTATTTAGTTCTGTCGAACACGTATTGCACTAAGTATGCTGAAAATTGATCGAGTAATAACATAGTTAAATAAAAACTATAATATTATTTTTTTTTTGTATTAGATACATACATTGAAATAAAAGGTGGTACAGGCTACATGAGCTTGATATAACGAATGAATATACGTAAAGGAAACAGCAAGATGCAACTGATACAATAGATCGATAAAATCCAAGTATTTATATGTGACAAAAGGACATCTCCATCTAATACTTCGTAGCAATAATAAAAAGAAAGCTTTCTGATTTTAATATTGAATTTATTAATTTTAAAAAATTAAATTTTTTATTTAGAAATAAAATTTTTTCTGTGATATATTAATATTAATTTAAAAAATTTCATTTAGTATGCTAGAACTCAAAATAATATTTTTCTATACAATGAGTAAGTACATTTAATTCATTACCATTTGAATTTTTCTTATCCAAAAATAATTGTAAATCTCCCCAGTTGATTTTATATCACACAGTTGATTTTTTACGATTTCCTATAGTTAATTCATAAAATTATAGTTAAATCCATACAATTTTATAAAAGAAATTTTATCTAAAAGATATTACAAATTGTTTTGTAAAAAATTTTTCAATTATTAATAAGCTACAATTCTAAAAATTATTATATTATGTTTTAAAATTTATTAAAGTATTTGGAAAGGAATAGTTTTTTAAAATAATAATTTTATTATTATTAACATCATAAACATGATTCCAATGATGGAACTTAGAATGAAATGAAACAAAGTTACCAGCAGTTCCAATTATATAATGTTTTCCGTATATAGAGACTTACCATTTCTATTTTTATTTTTATTGATGATTCAAATAAATTTAAAATTTAAATATGAACCTTCTAGAACACCAAATTTTTAATATAATTTACCAAAAATTTATCAATTCTAAAACGCTTTAATTTACTAATTTGTTATATAAAAAATAAAAACATTATAATATTATAAATATAATATAAAAAAAAATTCAAATAAGGAAATATTGAAAAATATCATAACGAAAATAAAATAAAGCTAAATTTGTAACAAATTACAAACTTCAGAATACGACGTATAAAAACTTGATGAGTAAATAGTGGCGGGTTCGAGCTCGTTCAACCATCAGCTCCTTTAAGCCACGAGATAGAAATCTCAAAGGTTATTATCCTCGCTTGGCGGGGAAAAAACGCGATCACTTCAAGTAGCTATGAGGTAATGATATTCGAGAAGTATGTGTCTCCCTGGGAAGGACGCATGTTTACTTCTGAAAAGTAACCGTCCTGAATTGAACAAACACGACTTTTCAGGTCCTAGATGTTTCTGTAGATGAAGATTATGTTCCCATGTTCGCCCCAAGAAGGATAGTTAATGATTCTTAAGGGAAAAGATTAAGCCGTCGAAAGAAAGAATAAGACTATACATTGATCTTGAAGGTGACCTTACGTGTTTTGATGTATGCCTCATTACGCTATCGACTCCACGACTCCTGACAGAGAGTAAAGGAATTCTGCTGTTATACGCCGTCGGCAGTAACTTCCAAGCGGAGCTGCTTGTGGCTTCGTCAGTGGTACGAGCGACATTGTCGTAAGTACATTTCTATCCCCTTCCCTTCACTTCCTTTTTAGAAGTAGCGCCGATCCAATTTTCCCTCCTTCGGTCAGGGGTTTCTTCAGAGGAACTTTCAGTAACGCAAATCAGGTGTGGTGGCTCCGGATTTTTCTAATGCGATTGTGCCGTTTCACATCTCCTACATCTTATTTATCTCTCTCTTTCTTTTTCTTCCCACACAAATGAAGTATACACATGTGGCACGCAAAATCAGGACGTATGTGTTAACTCATGTTTCACTGGTATGTACAGGATGAAACACAGGTAAAGCACCCGACGTACGTCTAACCAAACATAAAATACTTTTCATTTACTTCATCTATTTTCGTTAACACTAACATTAAATTTTACTTATTATTATATATTTAAAATTAAAATTTTTTCAAATTATAGCTTCATTGTACGTTACATTTTCAATAATTTTATTTAAACTTATAATCATTATGTAAAAAATTCAATAACTGTTCGACTCAAATATCTGTATAATAATAAAAATACTAACATTATTATTCTAGCTCTTAATAAAATCAATCATATGAAAAGATTTTGTTATATACATATATATAAAGTTCGGTTTTAAATAATAAATATTTAAAATTATCAGAAAGTACCGACTCCAAAGAATAATTTTTATAGAATATAAATTAAAAAAGGAACTATTAAATTATATTTTTATTATCATCTTCTAATTAAATTATATTATAATTTATAAGACAATTGTCTGCAATATTACTTATCACTATAATATATATATATATATAAGTATATATAATAAGCATATCTAATATACTTATTTTTTATAATATATTATTTCTTAAATTAAATATTAATAAGACATTTAAATGACTTTCATATTAATGATGAATTTAAAAAACGTCTAAAGAAATCTGAATTCCACCTAAGTTATCCTGAATATCTCGGTATTCAAGCATAATTTAATAAATGTTTACTATCATATAAATCTTTTTTTAATATTCACAAGGATTGAATAAATTAAAAATAAGAAATTTACTACACATGTATTTTAATTTTTATATGAAAATATTGTTTGAATGAAAAATTTAATAAAAAAAATAATACTGTATATGAATTTATAAATTTATGGAAATTGAAGTCTACAATAATTATTAACGCGTAAATGTTTAAATTAAATTTAATTGAAACTCTACTCATTTATTACTCATTTATTACTGATAAATTTCTCCAAAAGAGTACATTATCGATAAATATCTCGAATTAAGATGAAAATGCCTCATGTAAACAAAATATAATACAGCAATAAATGTTAATATTTTATGATTCTTAAATTTTACGAGTTTTCCGTTTCTTAGTTATGTAACTGTAGATAAAATAATGCCAATAATTACTTCATGTATATTCAACATATAGAGCTTGGTAGGATAAAGTAATTTGGTACTTTCACAGTAGAAAAATGCTATAAAGTAAAGAACTAATGAAAATAATAAAATGATCGGTATGACCGAAAAGTATGTAGTTTGAAAACAAACATATATAACAATCTATGTTAAAATTAGTTCAATCTGTTTTTCATACATGTACTTAATCTCAGTAAAATAAGTTAATACTACTATTCATTATTACCAATTTTTCTAATATGATAAATCTGAGAATATACTACCAACTTGAATAAAGTCATCTCATAATTCTATCGAACATTCTTTATGGATAATTTTCAATATTATTTTATTTCAATTGACTAATTGTAATAATAATTCAAAAGAAATGTCAATTTCTATCTACTAATAATTAACCCATTATATAAATAAATAGTAGATATTTCATCAATGTAAATTCTGTACTGTTTCTGTTCGAAATTATAATATATGTTTCAAATAAGTCAAATATTTTAAGATTTAAAAGTGATTAATGTTGTGGTACAGAAAGGTCAATTTGTATTCTTATAAAAATTAAAAATGGTATATTAATTTTCTATTCAAATAATATATAAGTAATTAATATAGGAGCAAATATTTTGATTAATATTCCACGCAATAAAATTATAATTATTATACACTTTATATAAGTATATAAAAATAGAGTGGTAAATTAGAGGTCTCTACTAAAAAAATAATTAGCAACATGATTGTTCAAAATATAGATTTGGATTCATGAATTATTAAATTCAACTGGTATTATAATTATCTATCAAAGTTTTAAATTAAAAGTATATAATATATACAATTAATTAAAAATAATTAATTAAATATAATAAATAATAATCTTTTAAAACTTAAAGATTAAAATAAACTTTTAAAATATTAAAGATTATATATAACCTCAGGATACAAGTAAATACAGATAAATTAAAATATGTTCATAGTAAAATAAGCATATAAGTGAAAATTGAAATCAAATAAACGTAGAAGAATGAAAAATGAATAAATTTCAGATAAAAGTCCAAAGGAAGAGAAAGAGATATGAGCAAACAAAATCTAAAAAATAGTAAATAATGATAAAAGTAAGACAGAGACAAATGGAAAGAAGTGTCAGATGAGGAAGTGGTCGCTAGTGTTAAAAATATCCCGCAAGGGATGTGTCAAAGTCAGTGTGTGACTTGTATAACTACGAAAAGAAAATATAACTTTTTGAAAAATTTTATTGCATCAAATTTTTAGTAACATCTATTTATCAAACAATGTATTCTTTAGATTTATTGCAATCTATTAAACCGAATTCTAGACTAAAATTAAACATTTAGTGTAATAAGAATATTAATAGATAATATTGACTATTTGTATTAAAAACATATTCTGTCAAAATGAATCAATTATAACGATATTCATGTGAATATAAAGAAAATACTTTAAAATATTATAATATGTGTAATTCTAAACAAATATGAAAATTGTCTTAAATTATATTCATTGTTACAAATAAAATTAATATTTAAAATTTATAAAAAAATATATAATCATTCCTAGCAAAAGAATTGATTAAGTATATGAAATAATTGTGAAGTAATTTAACTAAGCTTCTTTTGTAAATTTTGAAATTTCAAATATCCAAAAAATTTTAAGTAAATGCACGAAACAAAAAAAATCCAATAAACAGCGATGTAAAATTATTATATTGACTTAGTGCAGTAATTTTGTTACTAATTTTTAGAACTTTATTATTTCTACATTTATTATAAAAAAAATTTTTTAATATAAAAATTTATTTTAAAACTAATTTTTATAATAACCAAGAGAAAAGTTTCCATACACAAGAAATAGTAAAATAATGTGTCTGACTGTAAATTCATTATTTTTGAAATTTTCTCGAAATCATACAAATTTATGCACTTAAGGTCCACGAACTTTTAATATAATTCGAAATGAAAATTTTATCTGATATGAATAGGAAAATAGGATTGTATTTTGGAAACCAAATTTATATACATTATCACATAAATATTGAAACTTTGATAAATATAAAATGTAACAAAAAAGTTCAAATAAAAAGCGAAACTCACATTCTTATAAGAAATAAAAGTCTTTAACACATGTTTTGTAGTATAAGGCATTCGCTTTATATTTTCTTTCTTTCTCGAAATTTTGCCTCCTATCCGAATGTTAGGTATAGTATCGCACTTTGCACTCTCAGTTCTGATGCTACTGTCACAGAACGCAGAGAAACTTGCAATGTTGTGGATATTCCGCCTACAGCAGTGACAACGTGCAAAATCTTAATGGATCGTGCTAGCACATATCTGTGTTATATACTTAAATGTGCACAAATTTTCTCTCAAGCTAAAAGTTCACTACTACATCTACTACTAACGTAGATATACAAATATAAAAAAAACTTTTATTTATAATTTGCATTCCTTTTTTAGACTATTAAATAAGGATTGTTTTAGAGCTTATTTATACTGCGATAAAAAATATACGTATATATATATTTATTTATTTACTTATTTATTTATTTAGGGTTAAATTGTAAGATTATAATTTCATCTAATAAACGCTTTCTAACTTATGTAAAGAAAAATATATTTTCAAAAAAAAATGTTGTAATTATTCAAGCTTTAGTTAGACATGGTATTATATCTCACAAAGAATACTTCAAATATATATGTAGATGAATATATTCATTTAAGATAGCCGTAAACTTTTCTTTGAAGTGAAAAAAGAAATAGAAGTACCAAAAGGTACAAGAAGATGAAGAAGAACAAATATAAAATGAATCAGTTTTTCGAACGATCCCTCTAGAATGAAATAAGAACTAGTTGTTAGCTGTGAAAAAGTAAATGTATTCTACCGAAGTGAAGAATTTAAAATTATCCAAAATCAATCAGCTACGATTCTACCATTAAATTTGTTTTTCTCTTATGTCGTAGATATATTACTGTCTGCAATTTTTTCACTGCATACTTCGGTTTTACTATATATTAACTTCATTTTAAGCTGTTTTTTTTCAGATTATATGAAAGTTGCTTGAGTGATATCCTCTTTTACAATAACGAAATACATTCGACTATATTAAAAATTTTATTAGTAATTCTTTTGCTTAAAATAGTTTGAATCACTAGGTATTTATAAAAAAATTTTATAAATTAAGAAAAGGAATTTCTTTAACATCTAATCAGAAATTATACCATAAAGTCCTTGAATAAATATTTTTACATATTCACTTACTTATAATATTTAATAATCGATTAAAGAGTTAAATAGTATTGAAAAATTCAAAATTTCTTTAAAAACTTTAAATTTGAAAGAAAATGACATAATATAAAACAAATTTTTAAATATTTATGAAAATTAAGTATTTCTATATCTGAATTCTAATATTTAGAAATGAATTTATTTATTTAAATGTTATCTTATAATTTAAATATTATCTTGAGTTCTATCATACCAAATAAATATTTTATAAATTAATATAAATATATTACATAAAAAATTTTATTTCTAAATAAAAAATTTAAATCTTTAAAATTAATAAATTCAATATTTAAATTAGTACATATTATCGTATTTAATCTATATATAATAATACTTTAAAGTAATACAATATAATCAAAGTATCAAAAATGGATTATACACCAATACTGCCCAATAGTCTTTGATATTCATTAATTTTTGGTTAAACGTAAAATGTATGTAATAAAGTAAATCTAATAGCAACAATAAATTTATTGAATAAGTAATATGATTTGGTATTTTAGCAACTTTGTAAATATTTATTCATACACGTTTAAATAAGTTCTAAACAGTTTAGATTTATGTGAATATCAGAGAGTTTACTTTTTCGGTATTCTTTTAATAAAATTTATGTAATATTTCAAAATACTATAAACGACTAACGGATTCGGTTAAGCATAAGTCACATAATCATAACCCAAACGTTAACGTGTCAGTGATTCTATTGATGTCATAAATGAGACATGAAATCGCAAAAAGATTCTACTAGTAAGTTGTCTTTCACAAAAAAGAAAGATGCAACAAGAAACTCCTTAATATCCTTTTTGTCCAAAACATAAGATATTAAGCAATTTTCTGGCACTGCGTGTCATATAGAAAGAAGAAGAATGCCACTTTCCTTGACAGATTAGTTTTCAGCTTTCTGAAAAAAAAAATTGATATATTTTTAGAAAGAGGAAGAACAATTTACAGTAACAACAAAATCCTGAGAATTGCGCAAACAGCGATAATCTTAGTCTTTTGTCTCTTATTAAGTAAAATACAGATATTTTTATTCCAATTTTTAATTACATTTTACTATAACACACTAAAATTATTTATAATAATGAATTTTATAAATATTATGTTAAGAAGATACGTATTTAAAAATTTTTCTATTCAATTGGAAATATTTATAATAGCTATTTTTAAGTTAAATTTTGTTCACGAATTGATAAACTTTAGGTTAAGAATACCCAAACTATTGCCTATGTACAAACGTGTTAAAGACTCATTTCAAACTTATTCTGATTTGATGAAATTAATTAGCTTATGAATTAACTGCAGTGCACATTTACTATATTTTATGTGATCATCGTTCTATCGGAATCATATAGATTTTCGCTTGCAGTTTCCCTGACTTTAATAGAAGATTTCTATTGATGAATAAATTAGTAGTATATGCTAATCATTTATTATATGCAAGTTTAAGGGTTCAGAAATAGTTATTAGTGCTATTATTATTGATTATTTCGTAGAATCAAAAATTTATCATTTTTATATATTTATACAGATTATTTTTATGTTGTTGACAATAAATGTATTTTAATTAATATACCTATAAATTCTTCATTTTTTTAAAAATTACTAACACTAGATAAGCATTACATTATACAAAATTTATTATTTATTAATATATTAATTTTTTGTTAAAATTGAAGAATTTGTTATTCTCATGAGTACAAACTGTAAGATTAAAAAGTAATTTTTTCACATAAATTCAATTATTGTTTTAAATAATTTTACTTATTTTAATGCAAATTTTCATTTATTTCGTTAAAGGAAAGAATTAAAAAGAGATATTCATCAGACGTGAAGAGATTGTTTTCGTAAGCTAGAAATAACTTCTTTTTTAGACACTTTGAACTACAAAAATTCACTTCGAACGAACGGAGCGTAGTTTAACGATCGTCTTCTGTAATAAACACAGAAATGGCTGGAAGCTGTTCTCACGTTGAACTCGACTTACTTCCATCTCAGTGTTCGCAATTAAACTTTACCTTGTAGAGGCAACCTGTGCATTATGTTGCTTTTACGCACAAGCCCTTGCACCACTTTCCCGTCACCACTGACTATTACCACTGTGGAATATTTTAAACGTTAAATGCGACATTATGTTTTTCTTTTATTAATTTTTACTTTCATCAATATTATTTTTATATGATGCTTGTGTTTTATATGAACTGAAATTTCAAAACAGAAATGAATTTACTATGAAAGTTATATGATGTAATGTGATTAAAATGTGGATGCTTTCCGAAGATTATATTATAAAATCTGCTTTTGTATTTGATAAGGGAATTTCAATTTCATATGCTAGAAATATTTTTTCTTATTTTACGATAAAAGCCAATAATAACTTTATGAAGTATGGTATATATAGATAAATTAATATAAAGATAAATTTCAATAAATCACTAATTTATTTTGTTTCTATATGAATTCTCGGATATAATTTGAATATAAAAGTATCATCTTTCATGAATAATACCATGAATTTTCGATTTTTCTTAAAATATCTCACATCAAATGTTAGAAAATTGTATTATAGTATTAATGGAATATTCTTTCAACGTATAGCAATAACTTATACATTTACGTCGTCGATCAAAATTTTAATATATGATCAAGAATTTTAAGTGAACTGACACTGCAGGTTTTACAGCTTACTTAAAATGCTTACAGCATCGAGTTATTTATAATATAAAATTGTATTTTATTTTACAACTTAAATATTCATTTGAATTTTTGTTTAATTCCTTAAAAATCTTTAAAATTTAATATAATTTTTTTAATCGAAAAAATATTTCGTTTTAATTCGAGATTTTTATAGATAAAATAATATATTTTCATTATTATTAAGAGATTTGGTTTAAACTAAATTTTGATTAAAATATTTAGTCAATAAATTAAAAAATTTTATGCATGCAGTCTAGGTTTGATACAACTGAAGTAATTCATAATGCATTCAAAAGACTTTTTTAATTATCTGAACTAAGCTCTGTAATGCAGTTATTTGTTTTTCTTTAATTCTTTAAAATATAAATATTTACAGCAAATCATTTGACATTCACTTACATTAGCTTTGATCACGTTGAATTATGAAAAATATTACAATCTACATAAGAGATTAAAAAATTTAAAACAAAGAAAAAAAGTTATTCAAGTCAAGCAACTATGATATATGAGAATCGTTAAGCTTGGTTCTTTCTAAATTAGATTGAACAGGGTTAGATCGATAACACGATTTATTTTGAAGTTTCTACAAACATTTCTTTTATTGACATAGTAGTTCATATTATTTGTTATTACTTGTTCGATAACTGAATCTTGCATTGGATATACGTCGAACACATACGCTTAAATGATAACTTTCAAATGCCGACAAACTTCATAAGAAGCATCTATTAATTATACTTATATTTTTAAGAGTTTGAAAAAAGATGTTATATATAAAACATATATTTATTCAATAATTCTTTATATACTATAAGATAAATATGATTAATATAATCTATCTACTTATAAATTTTAGATTTTTTCTTTCAATAAATAATCAATGCATCTAAAATATGTCATGTATAAACACAGGTAAAACGATAAGTGGTCCGAAGCTCATTAGGGATAAATGTAGGACGGGTTAGAGGATACATAAATAAGAATATTATAAATAATACTCGAGAAAATAATAAACGAACCATTTCTTTTAAAATTTTTCATTTGTAATATAAAAATTTAATAAATTTAAATTTTTAATCTATTCTTGTTAAGTAAATATTTTAATTCTACTGAAAATCAAATAAATCAATGATTAAAATATTATTACATTATTAAGTATAATAATCTAACGAATTTTTTTAATATTTATTTGCAGATAATTAATAAAATTTATTACGAAGATTTTGCAGCTATCAGAAGTATTTAAAATTTCCTGAATTTAAAGTTCCTTTGCACTTTAAATAATAGTGTGATATTGATTTGTTTAATGTTGTTAACTATTACATAAGTTAATATTTTTATAACTTTAAATAACCACTAATAATGTATTTAAAAATACTATTTACTAAATTAAAAGTTTAATAATTAAAAAGCAAATAATTGAGTTCGTTGAATTGGAGGGTAACTAAATAATTCTGATATGAATGTTGGACAATTTAAATAATTATCGTACTTGCCTTTTAATTAAAAATAAGTATTTAATATAATAGGCGGATAACTTTTTACAGCCACTCCTAGAAAATTACTTTAAATAAGGGTGGTCGACAAAATCTCAGTATCTTTCATCTCAGTAGCTTTCTAAGTCAAGTTGAACTTCGCCATTTCTTATGTGAAAACAGAGTATAGCTGAAGATAGAGAATTATTAAAGCAAGATAATAGATCTAATTCATAACTTCACTGACGTATCTTGAGCTCATTAATAGCTCATATGTACCTTTAACAAAAGAAACTAATGCTACGTAAAGTAAATAACTTCTCTTTTCTTCAAGATACATCATTTTATTATTACTGCAGTTACTTGAAATTTTTTATTATAGATTTTAGAGTCAATATGAACTAGAAATTATTAATTTATTTTTAAATTCTATGCTTTTAAAATCGAAAAATAATTGTAAAAGACCGTTATTAAATGATTAATTGTGAAAATCATACATACTTCATACATACAGAAATTTAAAATTGAATATATTGAATTGGTTAATTAAAGTTGTTTATGCTGATATATTATTTACATTACCAGAAAGAAATAATATTACCAGTCAATTATCCAATAATCCAGAATAAGGTTGTTTTAAAGTTTATTTTTTGTTTTATCTGAATCTATTAATATTTAAATTAGTTATTATTTTACTATTAACAAATACTATATAAATTTTGAATAACAATTGTAATTACTTTTATTTATAAATCACTATTGATACATATTAAATTGATAAATATATTACTGCGTATGCTGACTCATATGCCTAGAACTATCATCTACTGCAAATTCAAGGTTCACATCAACTCCAAGGAAAAAGTTACATACAGTCGCTTTTTATATGGATATTAATGACTGACAACAGGACGTGCGTTTTAGTGCCTTATACCATTTATATTCGACTATCCCAGATTTATTATGGTTAGTGGTACGCATCTCATGATGTGTAAGTTCAATTCAACACTCGAACAATCGACAGTAAATGATTCCTCAATCTTTCACATTGACGATGTTCAAATGACTCTTGATTGGTCGCTAATTCATAGTTCTCTACAAATAGTATTCTTAAAAAGCTACCACTTTGATTTTAACAAACTGAATCCTCTCGAGCTTCGGTGAATTGTTCTTGTTCGTTTTTTTTACTTCGGGTGATTGTGATTCGTTGATCTTTTCTATACCACGATATAATTCAATCGAACATTATTTTAGTAAATTTCTTATTTTTCTTCTAACGTCTCATTATTTATAAGATGTAAATTTAGCTTATAGTTGATATATGATTTTATATTAGAATTTCCTAGGCGCATTTTTGCTACTCATTGTGCCATTATTTATCGCGATATTTTGAGTCTGCTTTGACTGAATACATAATAACTTAATATGTTATAATATTCTATCTTACATTACTTTTTATAATGTATCAAAAATCTTTCTAACCTAAAATATTGTTAAAATTGTATTTAAACGATAATAATTGAACTTGATAAACAGTTTTACAATAGGTATTCGATTTAATTTAAAAGTTGCAGATTAAATTACTAATGCTAAATGTTTTTCATCTAATATACTGTTGTCACGTCCATTAAAGTACTTATTTCTATATGGTTGCACGATTAATACTCTCAATACTACTTCAGTACTATCAGATCATAACAAACTAGTATTGATATAAACTTTTAAATAAAATTGTTAATAGATTCTACTAGGTAATTGTAAAAATTTTTTTCTGATATCTTGATAGTGATATTTTAACTTTTTTGAATGTAACTAAAATACGAATATATTCTTTTCTTTTTCTTAAAAACTTCTTTCTACATGTTATTACTTGTAACAAAAGAAAACATATTGAACCTTCTAACTCCAAACTAATGATATTTCATCTAAAATTTCTTCTCTGAACTAATAAAAATTCACTAATAATAAGCATTTTACGTCCATTACTTATGTACTATTATCTTGATTTGATAAAGAATAATGTGCATCTTATGGTTGTCTTATACATTTCTATTATTTAAAAACGGCATGAAACCTGTTTTTGAGTGAAATCTCTACCACATTTTTGGTCTAAGGTTATTTTATAAATGCTGTAACGATTTCGTCTGAAATTTCTACTTTTATTACTTTTTTTTCTATGGTGTAATATAACTTAATTATATATGTCACAGTTATACCTGAAGTACTATTCATAACTTATATAAAATTTGAATATTTTAATAAATATCAAACGTTAGATATAAATAAGTTTAAAATAAAAATTAAAAAAACCATATTAGAAATAAATCTGACGATAAAAAAATTTAAAACTATTATAATAAACTATTCGCAGTTAAGAAATGTAGAACCTTTTAAAATACAAAGTTCTATCAAAAAGTTATTTTTATCTGTTTCGTAATTAATAGATGACTGTAATTTTAGAAATAAATGTATTGTTAAAATCATTTATAATTTTAATTTTATTTTCAATATTATTTATCAACTATGAAATATAGTTTATTGAAATCTTGATATTACGTGCACATTGGGTAATATTCTTTGATTTTCTAAAGATCAAATGATGTGAAAACACTTTATTTGTATAACACTTATATTTATGTAATCTATCACGTTTTAGATTATTTATTCGAATATTTATTAATATCTATGTTTACTGACAGTGTACGAAATTAATGAAATGATTCAATATTTTCTGTAACAAATTATTCTCTTTTCTCTTAAATTATTTATAGGAATCAAAAAATTAATTCATTAAGAAAATGAATAGTAACGGATGAGAAATTTTGATTTAAAATATGAATATAAAAATTAATATACATTTTTAATAAAATTTTTTAAATAAAAGTTAACAATATATTATAAATATTCATGATTCATACATGGTATTTAAGAATTGCGAAACATCTTAGATGTTCGTTTAATATGTTACCCTCATCATACATTTACAAAAACCGATGAGCAAGAGTATAGCTCTTGTAATAAATTTAAATATCGATCTGTACTATTTTCACCAAATTTGCATTTTAAATCTTGTCGTTTGTACTTGAGCTTTTCTTGGCTCATTGTAAAATCCGTAGCTGATGCATTACTAGTCTCTGATGTATTGGCAATGATGCGAGACAAAGTTTCGACTTTGCTTAGCTCTCAAATCAAGAAGGAAAGGGCGACATTTCAGCGAACTTAAAGTCGAATCGATGACCTTAATTCGTCACTTTATCGTGAATTATGTTCTTAAAACAAGTTTCTAAGCAGTTTTTAGACAAAATAAAATTTTAATTAATTGTTCAAATAGAATAAGTGCAGTAATTATTCGAAACCTTGATATGCAGGTAAAAAAATAAATGTAAGTAACGTATAAAAGCCAATAAATATCCATCTCAAATTTCTAACATTTGAATAATATAAGCACATAAACAAAACTGAAATTGTATGTTGAACTCTAATTATTTGAAATTATTGAGAAGTAAGTCCATTGAAAATCGAGTCTATAAATTTCAATATATTATATATTTTATTGCTTATACAGTTGTTTGTAAAAACAATAAAATTTAGTCATTGTATTATATTTGTATAATTTTTAATAATATTTTATTAATTTGTGAACTTTATAAAAAAATAAAAATTTTTTTGAATATATTATTATATATAGAAAATGACTCAAAGTTGCAATAACCCAAATGGAATGTTATATTACAAAATATTGCTAAACACATTCAGTATTATCATCACGTGTATTTCGATATTTGAGATTACCACATAATTATCTTTTAAAATACAAGAATAATTATAGTACAACTTGGCTTAAGCGTTAAAATAACGTTCTTATATACAAAGCTATGTGGAATGTTGGTGTTTAAATTGAACACTTTGATTAGTTTCTTTTTTTGGTTTATTTAAAACTTATTTTATTAAAATATTTAATTATCATCCATTATAAGTATGTATAAAAAGTTTTCGAAACAGCTTTATGTATAGAAAAATATGAAGCACTTACTAAAAAAGAGCAAATTGGAATTGTTATAAAACATACAAATAGGTTTTTTAAATAACATAATTTAACTTATAAAAAGACATATATAATATGTTGTTGAAATAAGTAGCGTATCAGCTTATTGCTTTATGAATTTTATAACTGACATAGAATCATTTTAATATAGTTATAAATTTCATTAGCATGAGAAATTATTATTAATTGTATTCTTTATTTTGCACAATTCTCATTCTTTCGAAATTATATTGATTTATGATGTTTTTGTTTACCTTTTCGTTTTAATATCAATTTAATTTAATCTATTTTTTCTATTAATTTACTAAACCAATCAACAGTTAACTTGAAGTAACATTCATTACTTTATAGAGATGTAAACGTTAACCTGTTACTGAAATATTGTATTGAAAAAAAACTATTGATATAAAATAGATATAGTCAAATTTTACTTATTTACTTTCATTTACTTTCAAGAACTTCAATTTTACAATTTTTTAAATTTGTTATTAAATTTTTTAGAAAAATACCACCAAGCAAATAATTTTGCATAATTTTGCTATTCTATAGTTCTTGCTTGATTGTTGGTCTCAAGTTCTACCATGACAGAACCGTGGTCTGCACGTATCTGCTCATTCAGGTATGCATAAGGCGAAGTTAGAATTAACAGAGAACATAAACCCCTAGCTTACGTTATTTTATTTCTCAGCATTAGTTTCGTATCAATTAAAGCCATACTTAAAAAATTTAATTAATTGGATAAGCTATTCAATTTAATCAGCAAAGATGCTTTTTTTTGAAAAATATTAGAAAAGTGACTAATATTATTCGTGTTATAACTAATAATTAATGTCAATTGTAATATAATTTTGGAAACTAAATTTTGTGTCTCTCTGAAAAAGCTCGGAAATTTCTAAAACTACTCAAAAATTACGGACAACTTTACTGAAAGAACTATATTAATTGAGAAACATAAGATCATAATAAACGCGTCATTAAACAATTGAAATAAATTGAATAGACAATAACAATCTAATCGAATATTAATCATGATATAGCAGTTAACAATTACTCAACTATACAACAATATCAACTATAACGATATTTTATTCTTATTGATTAAAAAATTTAATTTATGTGTTAACAGAAAAATAAAAAATTTATAACTATGGTGATTTTTTATTTACATGTGATTAATTATGCAACGGCATGAACCCGGCGTTGAAACTGTATCATCATTTTTACCCTCTTTTTTTATCCTACGTGACTTGCTCACGTACGTTAGTATTGTCGGCGGCTGGTTTCCCTACGCTTCCTGAATATCCTGGCTTGGATAGCTTGAGATTGGACTGGATTCATAAACTGGGCATTCCTCCACATTTGCTCGCCACACTGTACCCGCAGTGATGGCCTTTCGTGATCGATGCTTCCATTGTATCATCTTTCTTTTACGGGTAAGGGGAATCACTCGCGGGCTGCCTGTCATCATACCTGATCAGTGCTTCGAAGACCAATTGCCGCTTCCAAGCCTCATAAAACACTGTAACGCTGCGTTCCATATGGCACCTCGACCTTGTTCACGGAATCTGAATAGGGACAGCGCTTGTGCTGATGATGCAGTTTAAAGTGGCGGAGATGGCTGTGTCGATGATGGTAGTAGTGGCTGCCTCGGCAATGGTGATAATGGTGGGTGCATCGGTGGTGGCGACGGCGAGGACGATGCTATTGTCACCGTGCTACCTGCATTTAGTCCATTGCCTCCTGTAGGGTTGAAGCATAGGTCTTCTCGGTTTCGGTGCTCCACAGGAGGCATTCAACCTCGACTCCTAGAACCCTCATCTCAGCGTCCTCCCTTGGAGGACGGTGCCTCGTCTCCGCTTAGCTTGGCAAAAGCCCATATGAACCAGGTATCTAGTTCATCGTTCAGAAAGACCATTATACTTTGGTCAGTCACAACAGTGAAATGGTAATCCTTAAGATAATCACGCATCTTCCAAATGCCCTATTTCACCGCGAGGCACTCTTTCTCTGTGGTAATGTAGTTACCCTTCGCTTTGTTGAGGGACGGCTTGCGTCAACGATCACCCAGGGTTCCCCGTCCTGGATTTGTAAGAGGACGACCCCTAAACCCTCATGGCTGGCGTTGGTTTCAAGTATGAATTTCTGATGAAAATCAGGATATGATAGAATTGGGGCCTTGACGAGACAAATTCTGAACTGACTCGAACGCCTTTTGTTGTCTCTCGCCTCATCATGTTCGTTAGTGGAGGAGTTTGTTGAGTGACGCTATGGTAGTAAAAATATATGTACATAATAAATAGTAAGTATCATTACTCATAGACATCATTGCAGATGAGATGAGAAAGAGGACTTGAATATTTCAGTACCTCCATAACAAAAAGTCTACAATGTTCTTGTTCTTGTGGTATAATCTAACAAGAATTTACGTAGTGCGAGAAGTCATACGCATACTACATTTATTGACCGCATACGAAACGAAATGTAAGTTTCCATATTCTACTTGACATTTGATTACAAACAATGAAGTAACGGTCTTCCCAGGGGAAATATCTGAGATGCATTAATACGTTCTCACTTCTCTAGCCCCTCTATCTATTTATCTTCTGCTCCTGCAACCTACACAAAAATGTAAAGAACAGAAAGCAATAAATTTACACATACAAAAATTATTCTTGATATGCGTCTACTGGGTTTTACATAAGTATATTAATATCGTAGATATCGTGGTTGCAATTGTGAATTTACATGATTTTAAATTAACCTTCCATATCGTAATATATATATATACTTCAGAAAATATTGAATATTATTCTTATTTAAGCTAAAAATGAGATTTTAACACGAATTCAAAATTAAAACCTGAAAAAATTTACAGTATTACTATTCTATTAATAACCTTTTATCTATCCAAATTCTTTACAAATTTTATAACATGTAAAATTAAACTTGTCCTGTGATTCCCTTTATATCTGATTAATGTAAAAAAATTTTTATAAGTACCGTAAGCAAAATGTTAAAGAAATCCATACTTAATTATTAAGTTGAATTATTAGGCGCAGTGGCTATTAAACCAGTATCACAATAATTGTACAATGCTGTTTAATACTCAATAGCATCATAGCAAGTTTAATAGACACTGATTTCATGTGCAAAATCTTATTAAAAATGACTTTGTATGATCCACAAAGATAATGTTTCTATTTCTTGAATAAATTTTTTTAATTATATTTATTTAATAATAACTCTGCAATTAGCAATGCTAACTCATCTTAGCGACGTTGCTAAAAACAGATTAAGAATGCCTATCAGTTGCACTTGGTACGGAGGCAACGCTAACGGGCCCATCGAGAAATAAGGACAGCATGCCATTATCGCATAGACAATGGGAGAAAGCCGAACGAGAAGCCTCGAACAACACTGAATGCGCTCAAAGTTTCGAAAATGTTCTAGAAGCTTCTCGCGATCTCTTAGCCAACATACGTAAGAACGAGGGAAAGGGCATCAGCGCGTGCAGGTGCAAGCGGGAAAAATCATCGTCTATTGCCGTAATGGGAGTGAGTAAGCGCTATTAAGCCCCATTCAGCCTTATAAAGGACCGCGAAACGCGGTTCGAGATGGTTGTTTCTCCGCAACTGCTTGCTTAATATCAGTCGTGGGAAGCCTGACCCTGCTAAAAAAACACCATATTATACTCTGCCAGTACGAGATTCATGTAAACTATGAACCTCGTCATTGTCAGTCCTGACTTATATCATTATCACACGAGCTTCTACACCGTTGGTTACATTATCTCACCTTATCACCGCTACAGTTCGCCGTCACCTCCATCCGTCGATCTGACCTTCCCTTTCCTCTTTCCTTCCCGCGAGAGTACGTTATTTGATGTAGTGACATTCTCCTTTCCTACGGGCAGTACATTATTTAATGCTCCTATTTTTCTTTTCCTCTTTTTGTACATTATTTCTCAGACATTTTACCTGGTAAAACGAAATCAAAGAAGGCTCGTGGAATTTTTGTTTTAATCCTTCAGAGTCAACCATAGTTACCGATAGACGATTTAGATAAAATAGATAAAGCAGAGTAGCGTTGCATTGTTAGGCTACCACCTCGCTGGACATCAATAAAAGATCCCAATTGATACCATATACATCGTTGACCCGAATTTTTCCGATCCTGTATCCCTTTCTTTACAAGAATCCTTCCTGACATCCATTTATCTCCACATCTAAGAGAATGGACACTGAGCACAGGCAAAAACCGAGCGGCGCAAAGTATCGTGACCTTGAAGCCTGTGTATACCGTAACGACCGACATCCGTACGACCAGGAAAGAATTTCGTTACGAACTTAAAAACACTCCGCTTCTTTACTTTACCCAATCTCTTCTCGCTTCTTCTCCCAAGATGAATCGCCGACTTGGGAAATCGATTTACTAAGTAACGCAAAAAATTCAAATATTGCAAATCTAATATTAATTTTAAACCCTTATAAGATGTTATTCTACTCTTGGTATTCTTAAGATAGTAAAAATTGATCATTGGCAAATTAAGAAAATTTGTATGTATTTATATTTCAATCTCAGTATAAGTTTTGTGTTATTTATTATTAGTTAAAAATTATTGCCAAATATTATATTTTATTTATATATCTTAATTGCTTTACCTATAAATTATAGAATATAATTCTTACTTAGTAATAAAATTAACACATGTATTAAAAAATGTAAATGAAATTTTTTTAATACATTAAAAAAAATGTAATACTATTAGTTTAATAAATTGTTTGGTATATTCGTAGCAAAACTATTTAACTGTTTATAAATTTGTATATAAAATTAAAATGTGCGAATTCTGTGATTTTTTTCACCAACATTTGACAAACATCTGGTAATAATACCTCAGAGTTGCATGTGATTAGCCGTCTTTGTAATCCAGAACTGTATGGACGATTAATTTGGAATAATGCTAATCACTAATTGCTCCACGCTTAGCAATTGGAGTATTACTGCAGGATGCGTTGTGATCCGCAGATTCGTTAGAACTCAAGAGCAGGTCGTTGTGATTAGTCGCATTTAACCTATTTGCCGAATTCGTGATGAATGAAAATTCGAGAATCCTTTATCTCTCTCTTTCTGTTTTTGCTTTATCGTCATTTTGTATTTGTCTCTATTTATCCTTTTTCTCTTTCTGTCCTACGAAAAATAGAATTACAAAAATTTTTATCTAAAATCTCAACTGAAATTGAGTAGTTTAATTTTACTTTATTTTGAATATAATAAAATATAAAATATTAAATGACATTTTTAAAAAATTAAATAAAATTAGTATGATTAATACAATTAATAACTAAGATTCTAAATTTATAATCATTTTATTGTTTGAACTTTCACTAATTTTTAACCGAAAATTTATATCACCGAATGAATGTTTGAAACAATAATATATATATATTTGTAAAAATTATAGAAAGTTATATATTATACCTGTAAAATGTGGCAAATTTTTATAAATATTAAAATATAATTTTTTAGATTTCTTTTTAAAATTTACAAAAATAGTTTCTAATTAGTGAAATATTAAACTCATAAATGAATAACTATTATTACAGTTTGGCAATAATGAAGATTTTTATCTAAATAGTATTAAAATTTATAGTTAGAATTTATTTAGATTTAGAATCTAAATAATATCTAAATAGTATTTAGAACATTTTTAAAAAATTTATATGTATTAAAGGGTAGGAAACAAAAATATATAGCATAAAGTTAATGCCGAAAATATTACATTTCTTATCGTTTCTTTTGAGTTGCAAGTACGAAACGTATTTAAGTACTCTTGACACAAGTCCACCATTAAATCTAACTATTTTTGACAAACAGTACATTTGAAAACTCTGAAATATTTACTCGAAATAAATCGTTGTTTTGAACAAAATAGAAATAAAACGATAAAAAATACTTGAAAATGTAATAAACGTCTATTTGTTATTTATTCATATGATTTTTAATAGCGTAAAATAATAACTTATTTAGGCAGAGATTTCATCTAAATATTACACAAAATATACTTGAAAAAAATACCCATATATTAAATACTTTTCATGTAAAACATTTGTCCACATACTTAAATCAGAACTTATAGAACATATTTAAAATACGATATTTTGAATATATTATATATTGTTTACACTATAAAAAGAAATTAAAAAATCCGTTTTTCTATAGAATATTTTAATATGATTGTAATTATAACTCATTTCAACACTTTGATAAAAAAAATATTGTTTAGATGGAACTTTGTTATTAAGTAGTAAAATAAGTATATATATATTATATTTCATTTTCAAGATTGTATTTTTAAATATTTCAAATAATTAAATTTAATCTTTCTTCTCAGTCGAAATTGGGAGATAAAAAAAGGCTTGTACAATAAATTATAAAAAATTAGAAAAATAATAATTAAAACTCAGCAAGGCTGGGTATGCAAAGTCAAACTAATATTCGCCTCAAACAAATATTACAAGGTAATACAAAGGTAAACAGAAATTATCAACAGCAATAATCTTGCTTATATAGACTGTATTCCGTACATAAATATTAATCCGAACAAACAATAGGATTACTTTATAGTACGAACCTCTATACAAATCGGCAGATCTACTTTATAACCTTAGCCAATTCTTTTCAATAGATTATTCTGTTCTCCATCTATTGGATGTAGATTATTACTGCGATCCGTAGTGTGACGTCAAACTTCAAAATCCTATGAAGTTAAATATGAATATATTCAATTATATTCAACGCAAACATTTTGTTTTTTCATATAATAATAATCTTTAGTTTAAAGTACTTTTTATTATTTTTATATCAAAACTGTTCTTAATACTCTATAAAATCAATTTTAATTCAAGTTAATAATTTTTAAAGTTTTTAGTTCATTTGACGATTGTAAAAAATAAAAATGGAATTTTAGGAAAGGCTCTTCAAAGTCATCAGACAAAAACAATATTAGTTATTATTAACTTACATCAATTTGATGCTTTTTAACTTTATCTATTTCATACGAATACCTTCAGCTTTTAAAAAATCTTAACTTTTTACATTTATTCGAGTCCATTATATGAACGGTATAAGTTTTCTTAATCATAATTCGGCGAGCGTTAAATTGGCGAACATTTTGTACTGTTGTTCAATATTAAATTTCAGTACTTCCATTATCATTAAAGTTGATAAAGCATAGCCATTCAATGAATATTCTATTAGCTATATAAATAGTAAGATCAACAATTTACCAAATTAACTACCACGAGTTTCGTACGTATACGAAATAATAAATTTATAGAAAACCAGGGTGACTTCAATTGCAATGCTTTGTTAGACGTTTTATAGTTAAGAATTTTCAGTATCTTACAAAAAATAGGAATACATTCAATTATGACGTAGGAATGCTATAATTGTGACATTCATATATAAATAAATATATATATATATAATTAAATACGAATTTTATAAAATATTTAAAAGTTAAGAAAGTAGTAAATAAAATGTAGTAAGCGGCATAATTTTTTACTCTGTATGATTCAGATACTCTTGAGGTATTGCATAAAATATAAAATTTTACGATAATAATTATATAATTATTATTTTATGCATTTTTATTTTCAATATTTCCTATCCTAATTATTAATATAAGTATATTGCTTCGAACACTTCCTATTATTTGGGAGTCTTTATATTATACAATAATCAACCATAACCATTTTTGAAAGATATTAAATTCTGAAATACTATATTTAAAAATTAAAGTTTTAGATGCCAATAACTGTAATTAGCATATCATACGTATGAAAAATATTGCATATGTATATTAACTTATCTAGGATTCTGATATCAGAAACACTTATTTTAAAGTTTACTAACTAGGTAATTTAATAATTAATGAATTAATTTATTAATTAATCATTAATAATTAATTTATTAATTATTGTTATATATTATGTTAATATTACTTTCAAAATATATTCTTTTATTAAATGTTAATTAGTATTACTTTCTTTAAATACTTCATATTAAAAATTGCCTATATATTATATAGTTACTTATTTTACTACTTAATAAACATACATAATAACAAATTTACATCTAAACAATAATTTTTTATCAAAGTGTTATCAAATGAGTTATAATTACAATTATATTATGCTTTTTCCTATTTCTGATATTTAATTATCATTAGAAAAATGATTTGAGCACTGAGTAATGCCTACATTGTCGGTATATGAGTGAATAATAAAGAGAGGAAAAAATAAATATAAAATAATGCAAACCAAAAAAAGGACTTCTCTTTGCGTACCGAGAATTGCGGAACTCCTCATCTAAAAAAAAGCTATCTATCAATATATAAACATACTAAAGGAAATTCATTCCAGATTCTGCCGACTTACCGATGTGATTTGTCTAACCAAAGAAAAAGTCTAAGTAAAAAAAAAATATCATAACATACTATAGCAAATTATAACAGAAAATAAAGTGAGAAACATACTCTTCGGCTTAGGAAATCAAATATTACAATGGATTAAGAAATCAAAGAAATTATGTTGCAACAAAATATATATAGAAGACTGGATAGCAAATAGAGCACAAATTCTTAGCTATTAATTATTGAAAATAGATCATCTAAATAGAACTAATTATCTCGCAATGATTAAAAAATAAAATAAATCTGAAATTGTTATTAAATATCATACGCTAACAAGTAAATATCTTTCTATGAAAAAGTCTGCCTTTTTCATATGAATTTCTCTTTTCTACTATAAAATAGTATTAAGGATATTTTTAATTTATCTTTATTTACTTACTTAACTATGGCTACAACTAGCCATAGTTAGTCGGATTACTCCTCTACATGTTACATAAGTATGTAGGCTGATTATACTAATTAATTAATTTTTATCACATAAATGTATCTAGATGAATCTATTCTTGTTTATGTGTACGATTTATGGAGATAAAATTAAGAATAACGTGCATGTAATCCCACACTTTAAGTAAAATTTTATAATTGTCAACCGAACAAAATAAAAAGCGATAAGTGTATTTTAAAAAACATTATAAATTATGTTGAGGCATGGCATAGCTATTTTTAATAACTGATACTGTCCTATGTAATTTTTTTTATAAGATAAATAAAAAATTAAGACACTTTAGTTAATAGAAAATTATTGTGATGTAAATTATATTTGAACAATAAATTTATATTTGAACAAAAAAGTTAAATATTTACGAAAAAAAACTATAAAATAATAATTATCTCTATATTTTTATTACTTATTGTAATATATTTATTATGAATTTATTCACATTCATTTTTCTATTGTGCGTTATTTCATATATACTAGGTAAAAGGTGCAATTAAAATTACTTTAGATATCAAACGAGTCTTTATATTGAAACGTTATAACATATGTTTACATCACATGTTCTGCAAGTATTTACCGCTCTCCACGCTTTAGTAGAATATTTTTTCTTTCCCTTATTTTATTTCAAATAGTTAGGAGCAAATTCATAAAGTAGTAAGAGTTATTGAAAAAGACCTCTTCTGCAGTGTGGGTTAGCTTTTATATCAGTCAGATCTCTTTTTCACTTTTGATCTTTAGGAAATACAAACTACTTTTCTCAGATCGATGAAAAATAAACGTACAATCATTTTCCATTGTCTTAACGAACAGAATCAATTGAAAGTATAATACATTCTTTTCAAGACGATCGTAAGACTCTTCTCAAATATGTCTTTTTAAAGATATATTTTTCTTCATTTAATACAGCTAAGATTCTAGTAGGCTATATTTCTTCTTAATATTCAATTTTTTTAATTTCAAACAAAGCAATATTTAAAGGCTTACTCTATTTTAAATTTCTTAAATGCAATTAAATCGAATTAGATTCTCAAATATTATTCAGTATTGTATATGTTATTATATTTATCCTTTATTCTAACATATGTTTCAACTTCAACATTGATATTCAATATTCTAAATTTGAAGTGTTACATCTTTCTAAACATTCTTCCAATATACATCAATTATCAGTTCTATACCTAGTAATTCAAATTATTAGTACTTACATAAAATGAGTAAAACTTGTAGATTATTTTAAAACTCTATTCAGATAAAATGAAGTGAATTAAAATGAACGAGAATTTTCACAATATATAAAATATTCAAAATAATTTTTTAATATTACTTATATTATTATTACATTAAGATATTCTCAAAAATTTAAAAAAGTTAACGTTAAATTTCATTCATCAATTATATAGTTGTTAATAAACAGTATAATATAATATAATAAATAAACATAGTTTTAATGTAATTAGAATAAATATGTTTTCTTAATTTTTAATACATAAAAGAACAAGATAAAAATCTAAGTCTTCAGTTGTATCAAAATAAGTGATAGCAAAGATTCTCTGAAAGACACTTGTTGTTTTCTACATAGTTTGTGGTATACGAGGTCAACCAAATCAAGTCACGCATTAGCCGCAATGTTGCGATTACGAATAAGAGGCTTGTGACATTCGAGGTTACCCGCGGTCTTAATTTCATGATTGTCTATTAAAATAAAATATGTTACCATTATAAAAAAATCTTTATGTGAAGGAAATACTTATTTTTATTACTTTTTTTATTTCTTATCTAGATATATGTATAAAATAAGCAAATACGTTACTCAATAAACCCGGCAGTATGAAGCCTCCCAAATTTATTTATAAGGGTAAAAATTTCTGATCATTTTCTATTCGATATTATAAAATTGCACTATCGTAGCTTCAATTACGTGAAATTTTATTAATATTCATAATTTTTTGAATTTGAAAAAATATAAGGAAATTATTTCTACAAAAAGGTAATGGCGATATCAGAACGATGATGTGATTTATAAAGAAGCTCAAAACATATTAAACACCAAGAAACAGATTTAGAATAAAATTCACTGTTATTAGGAAACAGAGTGTTCTTGTGTAATGGCTTTTATTTGAAAACAATTAAACTGATCTGCTAGGTTATCTAAAACTTTCTCCATCTACGTTGTCTTTTCAGTCTTTCTAAAAGCAATATTTCTATCACTCATAAACATATAATTATAATATGGTATTATCGCCAAAAACCTTCTTTAATATTTTAAATATTTTATTACACTTCATTTAGTTTCCAAGAAAAGCTTACAAATAAAATATCTGACTTGCTATTAAGCTGTACGAAAAACCACATATACTGAAGTACATTTTTTTTATTCACTTGTCTAACCTAGCTAAGGATTTTGCATGGGTTAAAAATTCGTACCTGCATTATGAACAGCTCTAACAGCTTAGATCAAAGTATTAACATGATCGATAAGATGAAGCAAATGCAATTTAAAAATCATAATTACGTTTCGATTGTACTTTATATATGCATATATAATGAAGTATAGGATAATAAATAATAAAAATCGTACGGTATAAATATTCTACAACTATAAGTACATTAGGTCGTATGTCAAAAAATATTTATGTGCGGCAACTCGAAATTTTACGATTTGCTGAAGAGTACTACCGCACTCCAAATTTTAGACATTATTAGGCAGAATTGTTGTAATAATCGAGAAAAATTTAATTTAATTTAATTATAAGTAATATTTCACTTTTATCATCATGTTCTCACTCTCACTTCTCACTCTCTTTATAATACATGTACACATATACTCTTTAATTACATATTTTAAATTTAAATAATTCATGACATTATTTAATAGAGAATATTTCGATTAAGGTTTTCTTTGAATTAAATTAACAAATATTATTATAGATGTAATTTATTATAACATTTCATCCTTAATAAATAATTAGAATAAATACATTATTTTAAACTATATTTGAATTATGAAAATTTTTAAAAGTACTTTAATCTTACCTTAATTTCACTATATCTACACGATTTATTAGTTTTTTTTTTAAACCAGTTGTAATACGCTATATATTTATTTGAGAGTTATTGACTGAATTTATTAGGTTATTGAAGTATGAATGCATTGTAAGATTACTTGATTACAGACGTACTTTATAACAATATACCTAAAATTGCATAGACGTATCAAATTATTACTTACATTTCGAAACTTTATAAAAATTTATTTAAAATGTGATTCAATTAATTCAGTACATGAATAAATATCTTTTAATTTGGTATATTATTGTTCCAGGTATGTTCAAATATAAAATAGTTTTTTTCTTATACCTTGGGTAATTATAATATAATAGAATTGAGAATAATAATATTATGGATTAATTTTATAACTATATTTATTAGCAAATCAAGTTCAAAATTGGTAATATTCATGCGATAATCCATTTTCCAGTTTTTATATACATATTAATTCAATAGTCATATCCTTGAGTCAATATAAATGTCTCATTTAACATAATATTTCCAAACTAATTAATACGTATATTTTTAACTAATATAATATTAATTTAGGATATAAAAATTATCGATTAATATTTATCGTAAAACTTAATAACATATAAAATATTATATATTCTTTAAGTGCATAAGCAAAATTTTATTATTAAATGACTAAATAACCTATAAATTAATCAATTAAATGACAATATAAAATAAATATTCTGAAAAAAAACTATTTTTGACATGTTTGTATAATTTTAATTAATATGCTAGACGTAATTAAACTTTACACTTTTTATAAATATATATAATAAATATAGTAAATAATAATCAGTTCTCCAATTAGGCTTTGGTAATCGCAAGATTTTTTAAACTTACACAACTTTTATAAAATAAATTAAAAAAGGATGCTACATACTAGTGCAAAATTTTTAAAGTAAAATTCAAAAAGTACGTAAAAAATGTTAGTAACATAATTATTATTGTATTCTAGAAAGAATGCTAATTTGTAATAGGTTTTCCTTTATAAAATTTTCTGTTAATTCCTGGATTGATATTTAAAAAATGTTATAATAAACTATCAAAAAAATTATAAATACAATCTTCAGTAATGATAATCAATTAGAAAATTAACTGAATTCATTGAAGTATCAAAAAATGTTATAAGAATATACATGGATAATGCCTCGTATATTATGAGTATTTTAATTCAGATTGGTAACAATTACAGGTAGTAAGGTAAATATTTCATATAGCTTGGTGTGAAGATTCATCATAAGTATAATATATAATAACGTGAATAATAATAAAATTCTTTACAAATGTAAAACTTTTAGGAAATTGATATTGATATTATCTAATATATATAAATTAATACTATGTTAAATCAATTGCAAGGAGAAGGGAGAAAGCTAAATCATGAGTTATATGAATAATGACAACAGTATTGTGATTGACGTATTAATGACTTTAGTATAATTTGTATACTTTGAAAAGTATCAAGAGGATAGATCTAAACCGCTGTATTAATGAAAACATATCAAAACTCTATAAAATTATGATACATCATATTATTCAAAAGCTCTTTAATAATGTATGAAATACATACAAAGTAATATCGATATTCTTAAATGATGGTCGAAATATGTAAGCCAGATGAAAACCAATACTCTCAATGAGTTTAATAATATTCGATACTTAAAAAAATCAGAGCAGGACATACGACTGAGTTAAGGTATTAGAAAATTATTCTAAAAGTAAAATTTTACAAGTAAAATTTACTGCAGTAATTTTTAACAGTTTACTTGTAAAATTTGATAAATACTAACCATAAAATATAGAAAAACTACTATACATAGGATAAGGAAAAAGTATAATATACACAAATAAAATCAGCATTAAATTTATACAATTTATTGTTTAACAGTAAACTTCATTATTTGAACAATAGTTTCTAAAAATAATGTTTTATATGCACCTGAAAGAGAGAGAGAGAGAGAGAGAGAGAACGAGTGAGAGGTGAAGTTGGGATGGAGGCGTGATAGAGAGTGAGAAAGTAAAAGGGGAATAGGGAACATGATAAATTGGTGATTTATTTTTTATTCAAATAAATTCTAGATAGTCATGGTTTGAGAATTCGAATGAATCTGAAAATTGTAAGGTCATAACTTAAAAAGATGAATTCTAAGGCTTGCTTGAGCTATGTTTTATTGCATAACAGATGGTATGTTTATGTTAATTATTTTTATTTTATATATTAAAAAGAGCTTGTTTTATTTTTTTCTTATTATCAGTTTCAGTATATTAAAACATGAATCATATCATGAATAATATATGTTTTTTGTTCCAGTAATTATTGTATAATGTGATTAATTATGCTTGGTTGGCTTAACGACGATTATTACTTGTACATCTCATTCAAATTAATAAAAAAGATAAAATTTGTAGAGGTTTAGTAAATGATTTATTTGTTATTAAGTTAAAATTAAGTTTTAGTTAGAAATGAAGTATAACTTATTTGCAATGAGATGTAACGTATATTTGCTTTTATATCTTGAGTGAAATAAAATGGAAATTATAAAGAAATAGTTGGTGGAAGGACAGCTTCCGAACTTCAAGTATTATAAGCTTAGTTGATGTATGAATGAAAAATAATATTAACAATATTGACGTAACACAATACTAATTGAAAATTAGTTTCTAAAGTTAAACATTTTTTTCATACATCATAAGCTAAAATGTATTTTTATTATCTACTTTCTTTGTGATTCCATTTTAGCTTATAGAAGAAGAAATATTATCTTACATAATATTATTTAATGTTAGTCGGTACTGAAACTAGTTGATAGTTTGAACCGAAAGTAGAAGTAGGTATTGTAAAGTATGAAGTCGATAACGTAATACTAACTTGAGATTGAAATATAAGGGACAATCTAAAGGATATTACAATATGTATTTTTTATTTTTAATTGGAAAGAATGTATGAATCAAGTAATCAAAATAATCTGTTTTACACATCAACAGTTATCACTGAAAAAAAATTTCACTTTTACTTCCAAAAATATTGAAAAGTATATTTGACGTTTTAATTACATTCTATTATTTATGTATTCTATTATTCTACTATTTTAATTATATACTATTCTTTACAGTAATACAATAATACTCTATTTATATTATGTATTAAGTGATAATAAATAAATAATAATTTGTAAAATATATGAAAAATACATGAATACATTCAGTGTAACCATAAAAGCTTCTTCATAATTATGAAATAATATAAGCTCGGAGAGACGAATATTGCTTTTACTATTTTCTCAATAAAAGACCTATTCTATCACTCTGTTAGAATAGTTAATAAGAAACATTATAATTTTGAGAATTTTAAATATTAAGCAGGTGAATGATGTGGATATAGAATATTACATAAGTAAAAAATCATATAAAATAATTGTATTTATTAAAAAGAAATACTTTTTAAAAGAAAAATAATTTTTTCAAAATTAGAATAATCTGTTAAATTACAATTGAGAAGTCAAATTCTATTTCAAAAGAACATGTATAAATTTAAAACAAAAATTTAAAAATTCTTTTTAATACATAAAGTTTATAGATGTCGCATATTTTTCATTATAGTTCGGTTTCAATTTATAATTAAATTAAAATATTAGAAATTAATCAATATTATTTACGTTTGTATTCTTCTAAAAAAAAGTTGTTTAAGTTTTTGAATTTTAATACACCATATTTTTATATATTTTAAGAATAACTTATAGAAATCTGTATTTTCTGTATTATCTGTATTTCAGAAATTTGTACACTATATTAGAATAATATATAAAAAAACTTTCATTTATAAGATAAATCCGAATGAAAAATTATTTATCAAATAATACGTTTATTTGATTAAAATAATAACAAAGTATATTGTTATTATTATTTATTTTATCTTAATGAACTGTTCATATTACTTTAATGATGTAATAGCTTGCTATAAACATGCTTTTTATAAACACTTTTTTTTACAATATATAAGAAGTATATAAGAAAGAAGAACACTCAAATTCAATGTTTTGAATTTAGTATTCTAAATTTGCTATTTATTGTGAACTTTTAACTAAAAGAAAGTTGTGATAATAAAGTTACGCAATATAATTTTAGAATATAATATTCAGCTCCAAAAAATCCTCTCAAATTTCTTAAATATAATTATTCTTTTCTCAATATTATTAATATCCCTTAATTTCAATTCTTAAAATTAATAATTAGTAAATAATAAAGATTATTTTATTGTAATAACTAACTTTTCCAGATCTAAATCGCAAATTTATCTATAACAGAAGATATAGGTGCACCATAGTTATATATTTATTATCATCATCGTAGCAGTATTCATTAAATATTAGTCACTCACGCATTTATGAAATGTAAAATTTCTATTTTGCATAATATATGAATTACTTAACAATGTATATGTACATCCACGTATACATATAGATTTTTCATTTGTGTGTAGGATTTCCTTCCGGCGTAAGGAGAATTTCATAGGAAGAGGTTACAATATGTATGTAGAATAACCCTATCTTAAATGCTGAGTGGAAACATGGAGGGCCCGCTTAAGTACTAAACAAATACTATTCTTGTCGCTTACCCACACCAGTGTAGAAGCGTAGCCTTCTGGTAGAGGATCTATGTCGTATATCTCTGCTTGCATATACAGTCATTCAGTCAATCGCATTTACACAACTCTCATACGTTTGTACTCAATGATTCTAGTTTTAAAAAATACTTATATTATTAATTTATTGTTAAAGTAATAATATAAAAAATTCCAAGACAAATTCTGACATTTGCATCTTTAGTTTAGCCAAATATATGAGATTTATAAAAAACTATTCAATAATATAAGAATAAAATTAGTAGCACGGCAAAACTAAATTATTGACTTTGCTTCAAAACTTAAAATATTGTATAACAAAAATATAATATAGTAGAGTATAATACAGATGTAATCATTAAAATTATTCGGGAAAAGTATGTACCTCTACAAACAATAATAGCATTTTGTTTAATACAAGATCTGTAATGGTATAAGTTTGCCTCATTGAATATTCTTCAAAAGCTTATGAAATAATTACTAGATGAGAAACATTTACATATTCTAGGCAAAAAGGGTATAATATGGGAAAAAACAATTAATCTCTTTTCAAAATAATTCGGAAAGAAATTTACTACATTATATTAAAAGTTTTATACAAACAAGGAACTCTGTGTTTATAACATTCATAATATATAGTTAGAGCACATATTGTGCAAGAGATGATGGTGTGAACAAAATAAAAAAAAATATAAAGTAAAATGTAAAAATACCATTTGTTAATGTAAACAAATGTTAGACAAACCAGTATGCATCCCTATGTACGATAATCATTAATCCTATCTAAGAAGTTCAACTTTCAAAAGGTGGTATGAAGCCAAAATATTTTTCCAAAATATTACATATTTCAAACATGTCATATTGAATGAATATGAAAAAATAAAACGAATATCCGATACAAATACAGATATTAAACGAAAAAAAGACTAACTAAATATTTTATCAATTTCTATACGTAAATTTCATATTTCTAGTATGTGTGTGTGCACTTTGAATTTTTTAATATTTTTTTAACATTATTTTAATATATTGCATAATCTCATTTATTACTGTTTTATACAAAATTAGCTAAATATAAAAAATAAATTTACAGATAAATTAAGCAAAAACAACTAAGAAATTTAAATGAAATTATATCTACACATATGTAGTTCTTTAATAATATTTAATATTCCTCTAATCATAATTTAAATTTCTTTTTTCAATTAAACTTTTGATGTAGTTTTATGAAATTTAAAAATCACTTTAATATTTATTCTTAATAATATACGTTTATATATTAATCGTGCGCCTTATTTTATATGCTATATATATGTATTTGCCTTTCTAATAAGTTTTCTGAATGTACAAGAATTAACAACAATAATTTATTGAATATCGGTAATAATATATATTAACTATTGCTTTATAATCTTCTAAAACTATAGTTTTTATATTAACTAGTCCATTTAAACTTACATCTTAAGATAGAAGTATCATATCTAAGCAACATATAATAGATTGAAATTAGCATTGAAATATAAAAAATATCAATACAAACGCACTTTAATTATTTACTATTAAGTTTTAATTAAAATATATTACAATTTTTGTGTAAGTATATTAGTTTCTTACTTTCTTTATGTTTTTAATAATACTTTTGCCAAGATTCTATGTAATTCTAAACTAAAAGCACTTTTAAAATTTTATCTGTTAAATGTTCATTTTTTTTTTATAAATTTGGATAAAGTTATTTTTAAAGTTAATAGTAAATAAAATGATACAATCTATTATAAAACTTTAAAGACGCAATATGTAATTGATTTAGCTGTAAATTTCATTTGATACAATATAGTTAACGTAGAACCTTTAAAAAATATTATAATCAGTGTATTTAACATTCATTGTCTATTTTATTATTTTGTTTGAAAGTGTATAAGCGACTTAAAAATAATAACTTATAAATCAATAAAAATAAATTGAAGCCAAAGACGTATATATTCACGAAGTTTAGGTTTTCAATTTATCTTTCTTCATTGGATAATACAGTATTTATATAGATATATTTTTTCAAATTCTAAATATATTGAAGTATTTATACTTTACAAAACGTATAAAATCTACATACAAATCTACATACTTTACAAAATTGAATCTTAATCGGTTATCGAAACATTCTCTCACAGCCTTTACGATCATTACCGGAAAAACATGCCATAAAACTCGTTGCTTTTCTGCAACTATCCAAGAGTAATGAAAGCGCGAAAAGACTGATGAAGTTAAGTCAAAACGCAAATTAAGTTCAATTTGCTTTTTTCAACAAAAACTGTAAGTTTTATCATAATAGGTTTTAAGAGTAATATTAGCTATCATTTGCTATTGTTTTTTATTTTTATTAATCTGGAAAATACTTCACAACTATCTGTATGCGATTTAGACATATAATTGTATATCTTTATACAATTAATCTACATGTCCCAAATTATATTAAAGCTCATACTCTATCAAATATATATGTTATAATATTTTTATCTTTCTTTTTTGAATAATTTAATTATTTGTAAAAAATAAAACAAAATAATTTTATCTTAGAATTAGATAGCTTTTTATATTTTTTATGTAGTATTTATATTTTTATATAGTTTTAAAGTTTATGATATGACTTAACCAGATATTTTAATTTTTTTATATCTTTATATTTTGCTTATGTATAAAATTGAATATGACATTCTAATTACATAAATATTATAAATTTGAATATGTACTAATAATCAAATGTATTTATATTTTATCAACAAAATATTTTCTTAACTTCCTCTTTGATTTTGTATTTATTACCACTTTTAGACAATTATTATTATTGTATAACTACGAAAGAAACTGGGTCTATATAACTAATTTCCTTATTTCACTTCTCACTAATTTCAACTAATTTCATATTTTCACCTTATTCTATTTTTTATCTGAATGTATTAAAATTTAAATTTCAGACATTCTAAAATAAAATTTTGTAACAAAGATACAAAGATAATATTGCGTAATCAACTTGTAATTAATTACTACATATTATTATCGGTTTCTAATACGCTCTACTACAACTTTTAATAAAATTATTTTATATAAATGAACATGAAACAAAATTTTATTTACGTTAATACGTTAAGTAATAACGTTTTCTTTTAGGTCCATAATAATTATGGTCTATAATATTAAGTTTATAGTAATGCTAAAAGTCTATTATCATATTCTAAATTTTATAGTAAGGTCGATATTAATAATACTTTTTACATTAAATAATTTTATCTAAAATATTATCTAATTCTGAATGTTTGATTATTATTGTAAATTATTCTTTAAATATAATTTAAATTATTAGTGTAATAATATATTTTATCACGAAAATAAATCTTATCTTATCTAACATATGTATAAATAAATTAGACATTTATTTCATTAAATATTCACACTTTATATCAACTTTGTCTTAATAATTTATATTTATATATTCTTTTAATAACTGATTTTTGTTGACGGATGTTACTTCTTTATTTCATATATCACAAATGAATTTATAGAATTTTACTACTAATAACGTCACAATATAGATTTAAATTAAATTAATAACTTTCAAATTGATTTTCACTTTTACAGTAAACTTAAATATTCGATTCTTTGAAAAAATTAATTGCTTTAAACCTTGATTCTTTGCTATAGCGTTGAATAGTGTAAATTTTTCTTCATTATATTTCTACTAAAAAAATATTTTATTTTCATCAAAATATTTACTTCATTTTCTATAAATAAATTATTATTTGCTGTTTTCATCTAATAATTTTTAAATATTCATATATTCAACTCATTTTATGACGTATTGTATTTTTCGGTGACAAAAACTGTGCTGAGTTTTTAATTTATTTCATCTTCATTACTTCAATTTGTTTTTTTTCTTTGAATTTTTCAGTTTTTTTATATATTTTAAAACACATTAATATCAGAATATTCGATTATCAAGGATTATTGCATCTACAACATAATAATATGTTTATTATTGAAATTCTTCAAAAATGCAGGTTTGGACTTATATCCAATTTATAATAATTTCTTAACCTTTATTCAGAAAACTTTACATAATATTTATACGGCTATAATTCATTAGAATTTTCAACAGAAATGTATTTCTTTGGGTGACAGCTAATTTCCTGATGTCGATATCGCTTACCACTTCTTGACTCACTTGTCGAAAAGCCGAAGTATAAAGACCTAAAGAGCATTTGTAAATATGTCGAATGGCTATAAACTCTGAAAGAAAATGGTAAATGTACTGTTTCAATTATTTTACACAAGCTATTCTTGATTTCTGTATTTATTTAAGTTTTATGTTGATTCATATTTGACTAATGTTATTAATCATTATTAAATACCTTTAATTCATTTAATGCGGTTTGATATCATTTATTTAATTGAATTGTAGAGTTCATTATTAATTAGAAATAATTTAATAAATAAAATGAAAATAAGAAATTAGAAATTAAAAGGTTAAATTTAAAAATAAACAAAGTGAATTATGTAATATTTTTAATTAAATACTTTTTAAGCTAAAGATATTTTCAAATAAATTTTTATAATTACAATGTAATTATTTTTATAATTACAATTGTAAAATTAAAAATGAGTGCACTTGAGCAACGATTTCGGAGTATTCGCGATCTGACGTGGTTGCTTTGTCGCCCAGTCGCTATTCTCTATTACAACGATTTTCTAAACCTACTTTCTAAATATTCACCATCTAAAAAAAGACTTCGTGTGAATTACGAAAATTTTCTACGTTATATTTATGCTTCTAAAATAGATATATTACTTTATAATTTTCAAAATTAAATCTGTTATTTTCGACAATTTTCTAAACATTTTTTTTCGTGCTTTATGATGTAGTACTATTCTGAAAATCTGTAGACTATTTTCGAACAGTTACTAGAATTTGCTGATTTTCAAAAAAGATTAATATGCAATTCGCATAATATAGAGATAAAAGATAGAGAAATGTAATCGTATTCTACTATAATTTTACTCTTCATTTTTATATTTTAATAACACTAAAATGATTTATCTGTATTTTAGAAGTATTAAAAATGATTTTATAATTTTGTTAAAAATACGTGGAAACTACTATTTCTACATATATTTGAATAATATATGAAATCCTTGATATTATTAAAAGCTTTCTGAATCAGTTCATATACTTATTATGATGTTGTCGTAATTGTAGTTGCACTTATGAGCAAAAACTACTATTAAAGTCATTATAGCACGAAAGTATTAATACTTTTTTATATTTGTTCGATATCCATTAAAATTAAATAATAATTAAATTAATAGTGTATTTAACTAAATATTTATTTATTTTCTGACAACTTTATCATTCAAAATACTCATCTTGAAAATATTCTTAATTTTATCAAAGATTAAAACTATAAATTTTTTTATACTATCACAATTTTTAATTATTTATTGAGTGTTGCAATAAGAATTTGATATAACAATATTTAAAAATTATAAAGATTACTTACTTTTAGTGTAAATCGAAACGAATAATTTCTAATATACTTTAGAATCGAATAATATAATACAATCATATATAATTATAAAAAAATTTTCACTTTTTCGTTGAATTTAATAAATTCATAAATTTCAAATAAAACAAATTATACTGATTATTCTTAATCACGATATGAAATAAATGAAAAATATGAATTTCTTTTAATCAGCTCGATGATTATATGTATATAGATCACTTAAACTTAATATTTAAACATAATTATTTGAATTTAACTTAAATTTCACTAAAATAAATTGTGACTACTTATTTACAACTTATTTTAAGTAAAAAATATTTATTCTACATAAGAAGTAATATATAAATTAAAGAATTAATAAATAAATTCTAAACATTATGTAATATTTTTTTTTAAAAGTACCTAACTGTACACGCATTGTCATGCAAATAAACATTAAATCTGAATTAATAATACACATTTATATTTTGATTATATTTTTATGTGTAATTTACGTAATACTTTGTATTTAATATATTAAGTAATTCTGTTTAATCAAACAGAATAATATTTTTATTACTATTATTTCTTTACATAATTATAGAAAACCTTAATTCCTTATAAAAAACAATACTGAAACAGTATAATACAACATTTGCAATTATATTTTTGTTAATTTTTTTGTATAAATCACATACACCATTCATTTTTATAGTGTAATAATGAAATGCGACACACCGAACAACGTTAAATAACATCTTGTTTTAAAATAAAAAAATTTGTAAAGCCAAGTAGAAAATAAAATAAACATGCACATGTAGGCTTTAATGCAAGGTAAAGAAAAATGCAATAGAAAAAATTAAGAAAAGACTATAACAATTACAAGACTATAACAATTGACTAAACAACTCATATAAAATGCAATTTAACATAAATATTGTATAAAGCAAAAAATCGTCATTTAACTTGACACGTTTTTATATTTTACTTGGAACATACGTTTCTACGTTAGAACATATCTGCAGGCAAATGTCAATATAGTATCTTGGCTTTCATCCCTTAATGTTTAATGAAGCCCTTTTAAATAGTAACAGACACTTTTTGTAGCTACAGTGCAAAAGCTAGTTGTAAAATGTTTAAGAAGTCTACAGCTGAAACTTTTACGAAGCAGTGGAAAATGTTATGAAAAATTTCTATTTTGTACAAAGTAAGAAACGAAAAATAATTTATATTTATATGGTACATCAAATAATATTATACATATTAGTTTTTAGTATCAATGTAATATAATAATTATCTTTAAATATTTGAGAAAATATTTAACTTTTCTTCAATAATTTAATTTTACATTTAAAAAATAAATATATCTTACTATTCATTCATACTTTTGCGCTTAATTTTAATATCTGTATTAATTTCTGTAATCATTAATTTTAGAATATACGAGACTGCATATTTTTATGGATTTTACTGTTATATAGCTGTTGAGTTCAGCAAAACTTGGAAATGCATCCAAAAATATCGATACTCTTTTTCACGATGCCACTCCTTTTCTGAACATTGTTTGTCTTGTTTTTAAAAAAGAAGAATCACTTTTCTATAAAATTATATGACTTTACTTGTCAGTTGTCTAGTAGTTCTAGGTTACGTTTGAGGTCTTCATGTATACCGAAACTCACAAAAGCCGGAAAATAAACTCCCTTTCAAACTCAATCGCGACTTCATATTGATGGTATGAACTTTCTGGATATGCTGTGATTTCAAAGCCATAGACTTTTCTTTTCGTCTGTATGCTCATATGGCAGTACTATAAATGAATCTATACATTTTTATTAATTTTGCATAAAAAATATGGAATACATACTTTCTATCGGCTCTTTTATTACTCGATCTTTTAATTAAAGTACACATAATTTGACACAATTAATAATGTTGAATACTGATAATTTCTTAACTTTATTTATTTTTCATAAGAATTTTTCAATCACTTTAGATTTGCTTTCCTATAAATAAAAATATTCTTAATAAAAGTTTTGATAAATCAATTCCTCATATATTATTTAATGTATTTTACACTGATATATTACTTTATAAAAGGGCTTTCTATTTTGTTAAATTATTTTTAAATTTATTAAAAAAAGAATCTATAAGAATTCTGCATTTTCTAAAACAGTCAATAATATTTTTTAATTCAACATAAAATTAAATGAATTTACCGATTAATGATAAATTCGAATTATTAAATTGTACATTCTTAAACTGTGCATTGAATAAGATTATTCTATAGCGATTATTGCTAACGTTCAGTATTGTGTATTGTATATCATATCTGATAACCACTGACACTTTTTGACTATTCTTTGATTGGCAGTAGATATTCATTATAAATGCTATGGACTTCTTCCAGTACCAAAGCAATAAAGGCAGAGTAAGGCGATAATTAAGAATACTTGATTATGAAAATATAATTACAGTCTGAAAAGACATTTATGTATTAACTATAATTGATATTGCTGCCTTTAATAAAATTTTGGTTATTGGGTTATTGATCTAACTTTGCTATTGCTTCAATTATCATAATTCGTAGCAAGTAACACATTCGGAAATTGGAATATCTACGACATTTCAGCATGAACAAAATCTTTCGGGAACTCATCCTTTCTAAGTTCTCACATGCACCCTGGAATATATTCTATCGAAACATACGTGTATGTACATTTGCATGCAGTAGTGACATTGCCCTCGATTTTGCTAGAAATTGACATCTAAATGCCATCTCCAAATTATTGTAATGGTAGTTTGTTGCAATTCCTGGAAACTCTTGGCCACACTTGACGCCTCATGCATCATTGAATTTGAAGATTCGATAGTGCGCATGCGCTCTGTACAATTACGGGCGCATACATGGTATCGTAATAGAGGTATTCCTTCGTTTGCTCCAGTTGACGCAGGAATTTTCGTCATTAGAATGCGTAAGTTCCTGTACTTCAATGCTTATAGCATGTATTTAATAGACTGAGTGAAAGTTTAAATTCAACAACTACGAGACCCGCGTAAAATCATCTTGAAGATACACATGTCTGGTGCATAAATAGTTTCAAAGCGTTGCAAAAGACGAGCGATTACCAGCAACACGAAGTAAACGCTGTTCACAACTGCTCGAGTAATTACGCACTTTTGGTTGATGCAGAAATTCGTGTAATTTTTTTCAAGAGCTTTTAATAAGCAAACTTAAAATTTGAAGTATTTGAAATTACGTACGATAAAGTATATTTCATTTTTTTAATCCAGGTAGCGAGGAATAAGTAAAATTTACTCACATGAAATTTACTAAATAATTCTAGTATAAAATTGAATAATGTTGAATTTAAAACTTTTCAATATTTATTACTGTAGTTGAAAATGAAGCTATTTTAATACTTATAATCAAAATATATTATAAAAACTAGTTCTCAAATTTATGTAAATACTTGCAATTTAGAAAAATGTTTCCGGAGACATAATCAAGCAACATATCAAGAAACAATACTTAAATGCTAATTTAACTGTTTTACCTTGTTATTTTATTTTTATTTAGATGATCCATTATGAGGAAGAATTATGATTCGTTTTAAAATTAAAATTAAAAATTAGAAAATATTAAAATATTTTAATGTATCTTTAAGTAATAAGATTAAAAGCCATATTACTCGTTATTAAATTTTATAGTTTTACGAGTTCTATATTTATTTTTTTCTGAACAAATCTAATTTAAGTTCTTGTAACAACTGAAACATCTACTTAAGAAATAATTAACTTTAGGTTACTACAGCAAACAATGGTTTCTTTTGAGATGGGATGACACTAGTTAATTAAACTTAAAAGGAATATATTCGTGGTGTAAATTTTAACACAGACAAAGTATAAAAAAGTATTATACCATTATCGTTGACTTAGTCACAGAAATAATTCATGAACTTCTATAAAAATCATGCATCCGATGAGGAAAAATTCACTTATGGCAAACAGCTCAATGTGAAATCTTGAATGCGTCTGAGAATAAAAATGCCAAATGCAGTCGTTTCTCATTTCGATCTTGAATCGAAATTACAAGCATCCCGCTTACAATAAAGTATTCTTAGAAATTAATTAACAATTAATTCATCGGAATAGATAATAAAATTAAGGCATTTGGTTGATTCAGATGAAAGTCAGAAAAAGCATTGATCACAATTTAAATTTACAATTATCAATGCTATTACTGTTGACAATACTTCTGAGTTTTTCTAGGCATTTAAATTTTCAAAGTTATTGTTTATTGACAAGACTGCACTATATTTTATATTTTTGTGTTTATTGACCTCCTCGAAGTTAGGTCGAATAAAGGATCACTAGTTGACCTTCCCGATCTATTCGAAAAATTCAACATTCCTGTAGCAGACAACTATCTTCCTTTTGTCTCACTCTTGTTCTCTCTTGTTATTTTCATGGATGTCTACATTCCTGATTTCTCTCTTTTTCTCATTTATTATCTCCCATTACTTCAACGCAAGTTTAATTTTATCATGACAAAGTCCCATATTTTATTTTATAAAAAAATACGGTATTGACAGTTGCTTAAAAATGATGCATTTACTACTATAGAATTATAAATAATTATAAAAAATTCAATACAAGCTTTCAAAGTAATAGAGATGAAAAGTATTTAAAAAAATTATTTGATTGTTCCTATTAAACAAGTTAATTAAATAACTAAAAATCGTAAATCATCAATTTATAAAAAGAAGATTAAGTTAAATATTATAAATAGCAGTATTTATAATAAATGTTTGAGGGATAGTGTTATGTATTAAGATTCTAATATTTAAATACATACTCTTAAAATAATCAATATCTTCAAAAATTTAGCTGAAAAGTGACAATTCCTTAAAATTTAGAAATTTGTAAAGTATATATTTTTTAAATAATATTTTTCAACCGTAACTTTGTATGATTTGTTCAGTTAGCATTTAGTACAGACAATAATTATAGGAAAATCCATAAGTTATTTTTATAATATAAGTAAAATTCAAAATCATTAAGCATCCAGATACTAGATAATTTTGTACAGATTTATTAGAATTTCAAAAATGGCTTCACATTTTTAGAAGTTACGAAATTTAACATGACGCGTAAAGTTTTAAATAGCATATACGTCTCATGAAATGTCTGTAAATGAAAAAGGACAACTTTTGTCGCACATACCGCAAAACTTTAGTCCGATTAGGAAAGCGAATAGGAGCACCAACAACGACGGGACGCGTCGGCTTGAACTCGTCAACGGCATTCGAGCTGACGGTGACGTCACTAATGGCATCTGTTGTCGCCTTGTTCGCGAGAATTAGCCAAGTTTCAAGGGGCAATTTTTCCCGTGCACCACATCGTGTTAAATCGAATAACATGTGGAACGACAGTTTGCCCTTCCTGCTTTATCTTCTTCTTTTATATCTAGCTGTGCTGGGATTTTTTTTTCTTTTATCCTAATTCTTTTTTATTCCTCACTAAACGAAAAAAATCAGAACGAATATCGCCTAAGAGATGAGATAAATAATAAATTTACATGTCAGTGTCAGTGTAATGAAAATAACTGAGTTCAGACATTATGATCATTGTTTTCAGTAAAAGTCGATAAGCGTAGCTTAACAAGTAAGATTTTTTTGAATTTCTTGTTAAAATAAATAAGTAATTAACGGTTATTTATTACTTTATTAGCTAAAGTAATAAATAATGGATTATTTCTTCATAATTCAAAAAGTTTTTTATCGTTGTGAAGATAATTACTAAGATTTTAATGGTTGTTCTTATGTAACCTCATTGTAATTGTATTATTAAAAAAATGCTTTTTCAAAAGTTTTTAATGGATTTTTCTTTGTTCGAGAAAGCAACGTTAGAGAAACTTTCGACTTGATTGAAAAAGCAAGATTTAAATCGTTCTAAAATGAACGAGATGATCCGAGGCTTTCACAAAAGTAGTCAAAATGACGCCTTTAATTTAGCTTGCCCGAGAACAATTTTTCACTTCAACCACAATTTACCTTTTTTAACGCTTCATTTCTTAGACTTCGCCACTTTCTTGTAAAGTATAAAGCAAGAAGTATAAAGTACTCTTAGAAATTACTGAATAATCAAGCCAGTTTTTCGTGATACATTTTTTGACTAAAATCCTTTTTAAGTATACTATGTGGCTGGTTTGAGTCCATTATAAATTTGAACATTTACACAAAATTTTATTATAAAATTTAGTGATGAGTCATTAAAGAGATTAAAAATATACAAAAAGAAATACTAAATATTTTATTATAGTTTCTATTAATCATTAGATGCGACTTAAATTAATAAATTGGAAACCTACGTACTAGTTGTTTTTACTCATATTTTTAGTGCTGATATTATTAAAATTAACTTTTTACTAATGGTTAATTTTCTTACTTATAAACGATGGATTTATGGAAGCATTACGAGTAAAACATGCATGCAAATTCTCGAAGTTTCTGAATACAACAGAAGTCGCTATATATAACCATGTTCTGTTAACACTTATGATTTTAAATATATACGTATATATTTATTCATCAGAGTATCTACTACAAACATACGACATATTTCTCTTTTTCTCTTCAGTTTTCAAATTACTTCAACATTTATGTTTTCTAGAAATACTATTTCTTACACTTTCTATATTATGTTTTTATGGAAAATGTTTCTGTTTTCCAAATATATACTGTGTAAAATAGCGGAGGATTTAGTATCAGAATCATCTATAAAAGCTTCAGATAAATATAGATAATATATAAAAGTACATACACATAAGTTTATCTAACCTCTCAAATTTGAAGATCAAAGGAGGTTGTCAAATTAACTCATCTATCTCTGTACACATCTTAAAGATTTTATTCACTTTGTTTATATTTATTTACATGAATAAATATACATAGTTAAATAAATACATGTACATATAAGAACTGAAAGTTTGCAATACATAAAGAAAGAGATATTACGGAAGAAAAGAAATTGGTACAAAAAGGTATACAAAGCGTGAACAGGAAAAAATGAAAAAGGTAGAAAAAAGATAGCTAGAGAGATGTAGAATAAGAAAAGGAAAAATAAGTAGGAAAAATAGGCTAGAAGGAAACAGTAAGAGAGATAGAGTTATAATGAAGGAGTTTCTTGAGAAAATAAAAGCAAACCCGTCATTGATTTGGCAGAATAAATGGCGCTCGGCGGGATACGAACCAAGAAATGGGAAATCCGGATGATCCGCCATGCCCTCGATGCCATACTCTATATATGTGAATAGTACTAGTTGTATTCCATATGAATTCGTCAAGTACAAAATTTAAATCATTACATGTGACAGATTTTTGACAAAGAACTTTTTCGATTAAATATTTCACACAAGTTTCAAATAAAGTATTTAAATATTTTATTAATCGTATTTATATAGCCAATAAACAATAATTTTACTTCAATTTCTTCGCATAGTTTATTTAATTTCAAGAACTCTAAAAGAACGACAAAATATTTTCAAATTTGTAACAACTAAGTATTAATAATTTTCATTTAAATTGTAGACATTAGCAAATTCAAATGATGTTTATTATTTAGCAAAATTTTTATTAATTTATCATTTTTAATGAAATTTTAATTTACAAATTTTAATAAATCTATATAAAATAATGTTACTGGTTTGATTTAATTTAACATATTCACTTTTTAATACATATATACTGAATATCAAATTGAACTACGTATATTAAATTAAATGAATATCGGTGTAAATTAATTACAATATATCACGTTTTCTTGTAATTATTATTTATAATTCTATTGAAAATAATTTGTTATTACTTATTAACATATTTTGCACTTTTACAAATGATTTACTAAAAATAGAAGCAATTAAACTACAATTTCAAAATATATAATACAACGTTTATGAAAAAAGTGGCATTTAATTTTAATTCATTTTACCAATTTTTATAAATTTCTTAATTAGATAACTTTATTAAAATGTCCTTTTTTTAATAATTTTTAAAAATTTAATACTGTAACTAGATTTTTTTCAATATAAATTTTAAATCGCAAACTTCCTACTTCTTTAATAATCTTTATTCTGTCTTTTTATAATTATGATCTCAATTGAAAAAAGGTCTTCTATGATTTGTACATAAATGCATAAAACTAAATAATTCAATATAAAATAAATAAATAATTTAATTAAATGATTATTGAGATTTTAAGAATATTAATTACAGTTGATGTCTTTTACTATTTTGATATTTTGATTGATTTTATTCTGAACTACATTCATACTCAATTTAGTTATGTTTACAGTAAATATAATTTATTTTGGAAATTATATTATTAATATTGTCTTCACATTTAAATCATTTATGTCATATAAGAAAACCAGCTTTTAGTTCAAACTAATATAGAGTATTCTAATATTCAAACTCTATCGTAAGTAAGCAAATTATAAATCATTTTAAAATTTATGTCTGTTGTGTTTAAATTAGTAACTAATAAAAACTTTTATATAAATTTAAAAATTAGTTATAATACAATTATAAATGAGGAATATATGTTGATTAATAGTGAGCTAAATTATAGCATTAGCTTTAAGTAAACAGCTGTTGGCTGCTACCTACTCATGTGGTTAATGATATATTATGTTAAAGTGATCTTCCACATATTATGATAAAATCCTAACTCCTGCATTCAACTTTTAATTGGAAGTACTGAAGTCTTATAAACTATAGAATCTTTTCAGATACGATGAGCTTTAATAATGAATTTATGTGGTATTTAAATACTGATAATATGAATGGTTAAATATGTTATACCTGCAAGTATTTTTAAGAGCTTGTACTTAATCAGGAGTTTTAAAAGTAGCAATTCTTTCGTAATTTTTTAATCTAATAGCTACATATATTAAAACTGAATCTTCAAAACTGAATCTTTTCACTAAAAATGAAAATATTTTTTGTCAGATTTGTGACTGGTCTCAGTATTACATTTATGCCTTGATGTAAACATTTTTAACTTACAAAACTTTCGACAAATTTTTAAATCCAAACTTAAAACTTTCATTGTAAATATAAATCTTTTGTTTATTTCATACGTATATTCGATAAAGGGCTACAAAATATAAATATTGCTGTATATTTTTTACATAATAATGCAAATTTAAATCGAAAATCTAATGGTTTTATATAAAAAAGAATTATATTGTAATTACTGGATTTATACTTAATATCAAAATAGCAGTAGACTTTATTAAGAAATATAATTCTATATGGAGATGTACTATTTTCCAGTACGATAATATCAATGTGCAATCAAATTTTTTTCTCTTAAAATTGTTTGCAAGATTCTTTCCTTTTCTTCAATTTTAATTTGCAAATATTCACAGAACTTCTTTTCTTTAATCGTTTTATTTTGAGGCTTCATGTTATAAAAAACTAAAAAAAATAAATTTCTACTTTTACTTTTAAAACTAACTTTAGTATTGTGTAGATATTTATATTGTATTTATATTGTGTTTATATCTTACAATTTATATTGTAAGAAAGAATTTAATTTGTCGATATCTAGTAACTATTACTATCTTCTCTACATTTTCGAAAATGCACTGATTTATAGGTTTCTTATAAATCCATCCAAGTGCTATGATTCGAAAAAGAAACGAGCGAACCCCGATGGTATAATAAGGCAGGATCACACATGATAAAATCACAAATGACCTTGAAGGGCCGGACTAAGGCGGGTTAAATTGACTATAGTGGTGTTAAGCTCGTTATTACAGTTACTTCTTAAACGCAGCCTAACTTATCAAATTTTTACGAAATGTTGCAAGATAAACGCTTAAAATTTTAGAATAAAAAGAAATAATAAAATAGAAGAATCAATTTTCTATTTCCAGCTATGTAGGTATAATTTTCTAAAGGGCTTGTAGCTTCTGGCACATTTAGGGATGCTCTTTTAAAATGCCACGTTCTATCAGAATTATCTATGGTGTTATTTTTATTTATATATTATCTATGGCATTACTCTTACAATATGACTGAATAAAACAATACTTATGAATAAAAAATAAAAATAAAATAAATTTGAATGAAAAGGTTTTTGTTAATATTTATATTATTACAAAAAAGTATTTAAAAATATAAAAATTAATTTACAACTATATAATGGCGTGTTAATAATTCTCAATCATAAAGTTATAAAGTTAACTCTTCATATTTATGATTTCACATTCTTTAGATACTTAATACGACAGAAAACTAAATACTCTCAACTCATTTATAGGACTATTTAACTGAATTGCTTTTATTAAAAAATTAAATACTATTATATAATCTTGATACGTAAACTGATACTACTACAATTAATTCTTACATAATAAATTAATATTATAATAATTATTACAAATTCGTATATAATATTATAATTTGAACTTTTCGATTTATTAATTGCATAAAATAAAAGTTGAATATTGTAATTTATAGTTTTTTAATAAACAAAGGAAAAGGCATAGAAGTGAGAGATAAACCGTTAAAGCGTGTATGCCGAGTACACGTCAGTTAAAAACACAGTTCAGTAGCACGTGCTCCGTGGAAAACTTTAACATTTAAATTTTAAACTTTACGTAAATTGAAATCGTATACATGTTATATTAATATTTTTAGAATGAAAACTTTATAATATAATTTAATATATATGTCTTGTATATTGTAATTATAGAATACACACACACACATAAATATATGTTTAAATATATAATAAAAATATGAATAATCATAGTATTTTTTAATTTGGAAAATGTTAATAAATCCCAATGATTAGTGTATCATTGATTATTCTTATGATTAGTTACATTATTTTAGTTTAGTATTAGTTACATCATATTAGTTAAATACACTTCTCCTTATGATTAGTGTATTTTCACAAATCGCGAAACTTATTCATTTGACTTATTGTAACTAAATATCTAGCCTATTTATAGAATCAATAAAATTCAAATACAGATAATAACTTTTCAATCTTAAATAGTTCAGTAATGATTTTTCACTAATTATGTAAATAACTTTTAATTTATTAGTCAATGAAACCTTAAAATAATAAAATACATCATTCGAAATCAGTGATTTTAATTATTATTGAAAAATATTTGTTTTTATTAAAACAAAATTAATATTTATCTTTATTCCTTATACATTAACAAGAAACTAATTTAAATTGATTTTTTTAGCTTTATGTATGAGTGTAAGTGATTCGTATTTATAATAAAACTAATTTCTTAACTTTAAAAATACATCCTATTTTATCAAAATCCTTGAATCAAAGAGTTTACTCTCTTTTTGTAAACCGGCCTTAGTTTACTTGTGAAACCATAACTGCTCTAAACATTAAATTTAGTAAACCTGATGTTCTTACGCTACTATAAAAGCGTTAAGAGAGAGAGGGAGGGAGAGAGAGAGAGAGAGCTAACAGTAGACTGATCAAATATAAACCATGTGCATATATCCTTTCTAGAAGAGAGTTATCAAGAGATAGAAACAATATATATATATATATATATATATATATATAGAGAGAGAGAGAGAGAGTAAGAGAGACAATGGAAGGCAGAGAGAATGAGAAGAAGAGAGAGATGGAGAGTATGTAACCTCGTTTGCTAAAGTTGCGTTGCCAGGGAAAAGGGATGGAAAATTGAGTTTTGCCTTCACTGTGCGCGTAGCAGCTCTTTTCTACCAAAAGTTAACCATTCTCACCCTACTCATGTTATAGTTATTTTTGCAACGAAAATTCAGACATTTTAAGTAAGTCAATAATTTGTGAAAAAACTACAGGCGACGACTTTTCTGACTAATATTTTGGTAGTACAATTTACTTATTCAATTAACTGTTTCAGTTATATATAATATTTCGCCGTTATTTTCAAACAAAAATACTTCATGTATTTTTATGAATATTTTTCCACTTAATTATTATTTAATATTTATAATCATTTGACTCGAAAATTAACAAAAATAATGTGAAGTTCATGTGCATATTATTATGTACACATGATCAGTTACTCAATTATAAAAGATACTATAGTATCAGTTCGTATCTGCTCATATCTCCTTGCTTTCATAGTGATATGCGAATTACTGAGTTTTCCAATAGAGAGTAAATTCTTGAAGGCGACGAGGGATGAATTTATAACGGTTGATGGAGACCTCGAAAATAAGAATACAGAGATACAAAACTTCCGAGGAACGCAAGACAGATTCATAAACAGGCGAAGCGTGAGGAGCATAAGTGAGAACAACAACTTGCATCGATGCATAAAGAATAAAGCATAATTTATTTTCTTTTTCTTGTTTTATTGCAGTTTTGTATGAACACTTGCTGTTATATTCTGAAAAAAGTATTAATTAACAACTAAAATATGAAGCTATGAAATCATGATAATAAAGATTATAGCATTGAACGGTATTATTTGTATGTAATGGTAAACATGAAATTTAAATTTAACATCAGTTAAAACTTTTAAAATTTTAGTAAGGTTATTCTTCGAGATAAATTTATCGCTTTAAAATTTTTAGTAGATAAATAACAATCATATAAGACATTAAACCTTTATAAATATTTGTGTTAATATTTAGAAAAAAAAATTTTCTTTTATATAAAACCTTTTTGAATAAGTGAAGTGCAGGTTATGAACATAGTGACTGTACGAAAAAAAGAGAAAGAAGTTGTGGAAAAATCATAAGGGAATTGTCTTCCATAAAAGAGTGTTAGGTATGCATGGGGAAATTTCAGTAAACTACCTGAAATGACGCAACTTGGGATCAGTTAGAAAATATGAACGTTACAAAGAAGAGCTTGAGGACAAACTAGAAGTCAATACCTTTATCCGTATTCATTAACTATGTTAGAGCTCTAACTGGACTGTTGCCTACAGTAACAGTCCAGTCTACAGGTGGGATAGGCAGAATTTACTATCCGTCAACAACGAGGCCGCGGCAACATGGTGAAAGCTCATTGGTTGAAGCTACGGGCGGAAGCTGCATCATTCAGTATTTCAAAGTACGCGTCATCCATCAAACGGTAACGGCAAAATCCTTTGCTGATGTTCGCGAGGAAGGAGCCGTGAAGAACGGGTTCCGGATTCTGAGGGGAATTGGTCTAGTCATTCACACGCTATTAGTGGTTGAAGTTGACTAAAGAACACAATGGCTCCACTGTATTACGGAAACAGTAACGGAGTAAAGGAAAGGCTCGTAAGCACACCATTTCTTTTACCATCTTGATTTTCTCCCTCCCATATCTTTCCCTTCATGAATATGAAAATGTTAATAAATGCAATATGTAAGTGTGAATATGAATTTTGTATGTCTGGATATAGAGTATGCAGCTGACAGATTAAAATAAAAATTAACAAAGAATTATTACAACTTTATGTAAACACAGAAATAAAGCCGAAATTCATCATAATAGAATGAGGTAGAGTTCTTTTTATTATTATATAAACTTATAATATAAACCCTCTCTTGTCGCTACAGGAGATGTACAAAAAAGAAACCGACAGAATTTAACGAAAATTAAAAAAATCATATCTATTACATCGAAAAAATAGTTACTTAGTTTAAGCAAAAAATTACAATTTATGTTAGTTATTTTCGATGATTTTAATATCACATTTTTATTATATAGATTCATTACTTTTATAATATTTATTCTTGTAAAATAAGGGTTAGCTTGAAACAGTATAAAAAGAAATCTTTACAATGAATTTAATTTTTGAATCGGCTAATAATTGGAATAATACATGTAATGAAATTTCTTATAATTTGGATTAATTAATATTAAAAAAAATTAAAGTATGTAAAAAACTTTCAGTTGCACAAAAATAGTTTATTGCATACTTGCACACGTACAGTGTACGATATTTCTTAAAAGACTGTGCATTAAAAACTTTGAAACCATTCAAATTCTTGCGGTATGGCCAGCTACAATTCGTTAATAATATTTGCACAATGTTATTAAATTACACAATCTTATGATCGATTCTGCATTAATTTACAACGCGTGACACTGCGTTGAAATTATATAAAACTTAAGACTTCAAAATTAAGAATATTAAAGTAAAGTTAGAAAGTGTTAAAAATTAACACGTATTAGAATTTCAGAATTTTTGGTCACGTTTAGAAAAATTATTTCAATACATAATACATAATAGTAATATCATTGCAATTACCACTCAGTTATTAAATGATAAGAAAACTCTTCATTTTTCTGTTTATGAATATACTGATAATGATTAGTGTTCTAAGACTCTTATTTTTCATGTACTAAAAAGAATATACTATAAAAAAAATATTTTGTTTACTTAACTTTATTATTTTGTATTATTAAAGGCATAAAAGCTTTATGAAAAAATATTTAAATTTTCAGAAAATTATTGGCATTAAATAATGTTAATCATGATTATTATTTAATTTAAAAGTTGGTCAATTTATTAATTTAAGTTCACAGTGCTTCTACATTTTGTACTAAATATGTCGATAGCTTTACAGTACATGATTAAATTCAATTTTTGTTATAAATATAAATATACAATACAATATAAATATTTTTTTCTATATTTATCCATTTAGTTACATATTTCCCCTTTTTAATAATGTGCATAATTTAATCAACTTTATAATATTGGATAAATTATAGATATTCAATATCTCATGTTTATGTTATTATCTAAATTTTTTCTGCTGTAATATTTCAATTTTTTATATTTAACTTAGCTAAGAAGGTATTTTTTCTCGCTTTTATAAAAGTTTAATCAATATTTTATTACTCATATCGACTAAATATAAATTATCTGAATATGTTAGTACATTTTTTTCATTTACTAAATTACACAGTATTCTAAAACTAGATAAAACAAAAGCGGTGTTACAAACAAGATGATACAAGCTATCTATAATGTCATATCCGAGATTTATTCTTATATATTTTCTTTTTCGCCAGCTTCTGCATATAGTAAATTCGAAATTACTGTAAACACAAATAAAAAAGAAAAATTAACGTAGAATATAATACAATAGCTTAAATCCTGAAGCTATAATACAATAGCTTAAGTATATTATGAACTATTTTTATAAAATATTATTTAAATTCTAAGTCATATAATTTTTATAATTATTTTTCGAACGAAAACAGATAATATTAAACTTTAAAATACATCTATTAATCTAGTATACGAAGCAATAAGATAAATATATTACTACAAGAATATATGAAGTGACTGAATAAATTTTATAATCTAAATATGTCTTAATGTATTGAGTACATCGTCGTTTCATAAAGATAATACAGAGAGATGATTTGTTTTTTAAATAATGAAACGAATAAAGTATGTTATAAATAATATTTAAATTTCCATTTCCTCTTTATGACTTTTTCTTAGCTGTTTTACTTGTACTCTTTATGACGACTATAAAACAAGGCTTTATCAACAGGAAAGACGAGTTGCTTTAAATAAAAGTAGATCAGACGCAATAAAGGCACGTCTTTAAAAACAAATAATTTAATTTATCTAATACGTAAAACTTATATAGGGATCTTAAATATTAATAAAATGTTTAGATTTTAAAAAATACTTATTTAAACTCTATATAGTTCTATATCAGTAGAATTAAAAAAATTATCTGAGAAAATGATTTAAGTTTTAATATACTTTACATACAAAGCTCATATGACGTATAAGCATTTAAATAGTCAACAATTTTATTTAAAAAATTTACACAATCGCTTAACTTTACATGAGAAATTTTTGGATTCATATTACATAATACATAAGATATTTTTATTAAAAGATGATTTTCTACATCATAAAAGTCATAAAACGTTTAGTTTTGTGTACCTACTTAATTTTTTGTGTTTAAAACAATTTAAAAGGAAAACTAGATTTTCAGACAATAATATCTCCATTGATCTTTAGATTTCAAAGATATTCTATTTACTTCTATCAGAAAAAAGCTACGTGTTGTTATAGAGTAAACAAAATCAGAAAGATATACTTAAGAACATCCGTATACTCAAAGAACACATCAGCTGAACATTTTATACGCAGACCGTGATTGCTAGTCGCACTATAACTTTACTTATTACAAAAGATTACGGTCATGAAAGTGTTCATTTAGAAGAACAGTTTCTGCAGGTTAGGTTACTACCTCCCGGTACCTGCAGTAATGTTAGTAGTAGCAATGGGTTCGCCTTAGGCGAATACTGAAAGAGCTCCATGCCGTAAATTGCGTCTTCGTGAAGCTGTTGGCGGTACTACCGGGATGACTACTGGTAGAAGATGTTGCATTGATATGAGATCCAACGTCATGATTCTCAGTCTAATAATGTTAAAGACTTTCTGAATAACTAGAATTTTGTGATTCATATTACACGCAATTAAAAAGAGATGTTTAAACTCAACTCCAGTATAAAAAATTCATAAATAAAAAATATTTTAGACGTTGTATTACCTAATAAATATTATTTAAATATATCTATTAAAATAAATATATAATGAACTTATTAGATACATCTAAAAGAGTACTTACTTTTGTAAATGATGATACATGAATATGTATTTAAACTTTACCTTTAATATTCATCGACAATACGAGCACAGCCTCCTGCATCGATAAAAAATATTATCGCTCATATATAATCTACATTTTCGGTCAACGAGTCATAGTTTCAATATTTATTTCTTCACTTATAGAAGATTTATTGATAAGCTCTATGTTCTACCTCTATAATGATATAATATCTTTATGCATTAGCAAATCTACCAAATGGCTTATCTGACTCATATCATTTTATAGTTAAATGGGAATGTGAACACTTGTATAAATATCAACATTGAAATATGTTATTATCTACATCATTAATATATATTTAGACGGCGAAGGATTATTTAATCAGTAATAGTAGAAAAATTTATTATTTAGAGTTAAAATATAAACTAAAATAAATATTCAGTTACGCAAAACCATTGATTCAATGTCTATTATTTATCAAACTTAACTATTAACTATCTACTTTTAATAAAGACCTTTTAGAACTTCTAAATATACGATTACCTTTAATATAGTAATATTTGGAACAATTACATTTATATTAACGAACGTTCTAATGGTATTCTGCAATTAAATATCTTAATATCTAATTATAACTTAAGTATACATTTCGTATATATCTATAAAGTCTTTGCAAATAGCTCTATAACGTTGTCTCTATGAATCCTAAACATTTTGCATAATTAATTGTTTTAGCATCTCATATTAGTAAGAGAATTGATTTATGTATATGAATATAAAAGAAACCAGCCTTATATAATTTAACTATCCCTTACCCTTAAATTAGGCATAAAATTAAAAATCCCATTAGATATACAAGGGTACATGTAGATGGTTTAAACATATAAAAATGGTTAAATAAAAAATAACATATGCTTATTCGATAGAAACCAGTACAGAGCACGATAATAGTAACACGGTAAAAAGGAAAAATACAAGTACTAAAATTAATCGAAGCTGAAAAATTAACCTTAGTTATATAAATTAAAGTTCGGTTATAAAATTATTAATTAAATTAGGATGCATATTATAAGCACTTTTGCGACAGAGAAAAATCTCATGGCGATAAATATAACATAAGGCGATAACAGATATTATGCAGGATTATATCTTTGAATAACTTGCTTCACTCCATTTGGCGCTTCTGTACTTAATAACATGATTCGGTAATTCTTCTTGCGAACATGACTCAGCTCGTGCATAGAATATATGCATGATTTGTCCGATTTAAAATAGTGAACGTAGCTTAGTAAAGTCTCTAGAGGTTAGAGGGAGGGCAATTGCATATACACAAATATTGAAAGGAACGTGAAACGAACTATTAAATTTTTTAATTTATTAGAAAGTGAAGTATTAAAAATTCATTTTCGATAGTTTCAATTATTTAGACAATGCTATTACTTTTTTATGCGTGATAACTAGTTGAAGTTAACATATAGTAAAAATTCTATGGAAAAAAAATTCGATGAAATACTTCCTCTCGATAAATGCGTACATTTATAATATTTAGTTAAAAGTCATGTTAATTTTTGTACGTGTTCTAAGATTAATCATAACGCGATATTAATAATTTGTTTAATAACATAACTTTTACTCTTATTATATTAAGACAAATGCTTATACAATACTAAAACTAAATCAACTTTTCATGGCGATCATCGTTTCGCACATCATCTTTTATTTTATGTAATAATCGCCCTCGTTTATCAAAAAATACATGCATTTGCCCTTGTTATAACTGCACTTATTGACGCTTTTCTGCTTCAGATAGCCCAATTACAAAGTCTCTCTAATTTCACTCTCTGAGTTTTACTATGCTGAAGTCTATCCTTATTTAAATTGTAACATTTATAATAAAACGTTTGGAATACTTAAAAATAATATATTATTTTAAATTTATCACATAAATATTTATATAATTTGAAGTATAAATAAAATTAGTATAATGAATCAAGTTGTCCATGCTCTATGTTAAAAGTTTGCATGAGCTATCATAAGGTACTTCTGATTTCTTAACGGATATAATCAATAAACACGCTATCATTATAGACCGTATACATCATACAGCCGATACTTTATTATTGGATGTAAGATGTTAATATATTTATTTAAATAAGTATTACTACTGTGAGATTCTATTATTCCAGTACATGATGTTTAATGCAAACAAAATTTTTATTTTAATATTCGGATATTTCTAGTAATTTGATCTAAACTACAAAAAGAACCAATGGACTTTAGTTTAAAAGATGTTGTTTACATATTATTTTTTAATAAGCTGATTATTTTATTATAAATTTTAAATATATTTATTTTATTATAAATTTTAAATATATTTATTTTATTATAAATTTTATATATATTTATTTTATTATAATTATAATTTTATTATAAATATTATGCAAAGAAATTTATAGATATTAAAAACAAGTTCATTTAAATTCAAGTTAAAATCAATACAATCTTCAAAATACGAATTACTTAAAAATTATATTTAATAAGGATTTATTATGCTAACTGGTTACGAAAAATCATAACCGTACATCCATATTTCATAAAAGAAAACCGGGATTCTAATGTAAGACTATTTAATTAAATATTATTTACGATCAATACCATAAGTTAAAAATATGAATTTTTATACTATATTTTTTCACATATCGGTATAACGAAAAAAAAGATAGACATTTTTAGTTTTAATTACTTTAAACATCGCCAAATTTAAAATAACAAAAATCAAGAACTAATATTTTTTTAAATAATATCTTATAAAAATAAATTTATTAAAATAATAATTTTATAAGTTCAGATAAAATTGCTATTTTTATTATCGATTTTATATAATATACAACTTCTTATGTATGTAAAAGAAAACATACAAAACTTATAAATATAAAAAAACTTTAAAAATAATGTTAATGCTTGTAATATTAATCATATAATATAATATTAATATTATATACTAATCCATATAATAAAATTCAATATTTTAAAGTTGTTATAATATGTATTTAAAAGAGTAAAAGTTTATGTTTATTATTCTTTACAACTTCTTATATTTTTTCTTTGTTAACTAACTCAAAATTTTATGCTCCAAAAATTTCTAAGATTTTTTAAATATATTCAGTAACATATTTATTAATTATCAAAATTTAAGTATAACAGTATATACATACCTTTTAGAAAATTACAAAATATTAAAATCGTTTAATTTTATATTTTCTGAAAAATATACTAATAAAATAAATACATTTTGTTCATTACAATTTAGATGGTTGATTAAGTATTAGAAGTACTTAAAACTAATCAGATTACGCATAAGTTAAATTTCAATAAGGTTGTAGAAGAATTTAATTTCAAATTATATTATATTTTAGATAGTTCTTCTATGAATATTTTATTTGAATGCATCCCGCAAAAATGAAACTAAATTAAAAGGAAAACTAGTTTTCACCAAGCATGACTAATACAGGAAAATTAATTTTTATTTCATTTCATTCCTTTAAGAATATTAATTACTACTAATATTAAAATTACAAAAATCATTATCTTTTTAATTCAAGAATACCATTCTTATCTATTTTAAATTAACTTTATTCAATGCTATCCGATCATTTTAGCTTTCTACTAGATCTATAGTATATTGCAATAAGACAATTATTTTAATTAAATTTTTTAAACATTATTATCAGAATTCAAAAGCTTATCTTATATATAAGCCTGTCTATTTAAAAAATGGAAAACTTAAATTGAATCAACTTTCTTTATAAGTTAAATAATACATTCTAAAACTATTAAATAAATTAGGTGCTATGCTCTCTATGTAAACTGTTTCAATTTCTAATAAATCTTAAATGATTTTGATTGATTATTTTTTACTTTCACGTTGCTGTAATAGCATTAAAATGTAATTTTTATGCTATTACAGTTTATACTCTTATTCTAACAATATCTGTAAAGTTTAGTTCTTATTAAATTTGAAAATTAATTTTAAGTCTACGTATATTATACATACTATTCAAGAAAATTAAATTTTCCCATGAGAACTCATTTAACTAAAAGAAAAAAACTAAAATTCTTTATTAATCTTTGCATAAAAAATTAGATAGTTAATTTTTAATTATATCTTCTGCTTCGAAAGTGAGTCTAGTTAGCAAAATATTTGATAGAACTTTTTAACAAGTGGATACTAGTAAAGTGCTTCCATAATTGCCACAGTTTTATCTAATTTTTTTAAGAAAAGGTACCTGAAATGATAGATGATTCATTTTTTTAATATAACTTTTTAATGTAACTGTTATGCAGATATGCATCACATTCGTTCTGATATAATAAATCATAGTTGCTAGATAAGTTAATAATTACAAAATATGTTATATTAATTACTTTTAAATCCAACACAATAAAAATTACAAATAAAATTATAAATAGGTAAGGCGTTATGCAATGAATGTTATTTCTATGCAATATCATCATAAGTTTTACCAATATGTTTAAGAAATAATTTGTGAAAATATTTCGATAATGTTTTATATTAATTATCTAACATTATAACATAAAATATAATATCACAAAAGAATTCAATACAAATAACATAAATAAGTATACAATATTATTTTACGAAATTAAATTATAATGTCACGTATTCTATGCATTACATACTATACATTATGTCACGTATGCATTAAATATCTACTTATTACAAATATTTAACAATGTATAATTAAAAGAGTATTAATAAATAAATATAAAAATGAACTGCATTTTTTTATATTAAATAGTATTATAGAGACAAGCTATATTACCTCTGATGTAACTTATACAATAATGTTATAACAGTATTAATAACTGGCCTATTCTTTATAAAAATTATCCAGAAATTAGATCGACTAAAAATGATCATCGAAATGAAATGAATCAAGCAAAAAAATAATATAATAAATAAAAAGTTTTTGAAAAATCAAGTAGATTTGGAGTTGTTATTTTAACTAACATTCCTACAGAAACTAAAGAAAGTCTAAGGGGGTCTTTTAATGATCTGCAATGCATCTTCATTCCGAAGTAACCGAATTGTAAAAATCCATCACCAATTCGATGGTCAAAGAACAATCGAGGAATTCGTCGATAAGCACGAGTAGTTGATTATTTCACAATCTTCACATATAGCATAAACTGACTGTTATTTTCAGTTGGTACGAGAATTGACGCCAAAATCCTATCACTAGTAAATCACCAAGAAGTGCTTAAAAAAAGATGTAAAAATTCTTATATGTAAGAATATTTAAAAAAAAAATTTTTTTTAAACCATATATGTTCACAACTGTTTATTTTTGTAATTTTTCTGATTCTATCTGTGTTTTCTTACACACAGGTGTTCTATAGTATATAGAACAATATAATTAAATATTGTTAATTATATTAAATTAAAGGATAATATAATTAAAGGAGCCATGCGATTTCACAAGCATGCAAAAAATCTAGTTGATTTTAGAAGCTTACACAAGTCATGATGGTCTATTGTTTTTACGAAAATTCCAGGATCGCTCTAGCAAGTGGTAAAACTTGTAAGGTACATGGAAGGAAGAATGTGGTTATTGTTCAAACATTGCTCTTTCACCTATATGTCTATATACACAACACACGATAAGTGTTAGTATCGTATGTAGTTTTCTGAACTATAATCAGAAAAAATGGTGTTAAATTTATGGTCTATGAAATAAAAAATTGGGAACAATCATAATTTAATATTGATTTATAGCGTTATTAATTTCTTTTTAAACAGATTTTTTTATAAAATGCATATAAGTAAACGATTAGCATTGTTCACATTTAGTTTTAAATTAATCCTTTAATTTTTACAAATTCGTTTCATACATTTATATATGATGTATCTTACATTTGAAACTAGTTGAATTAAAAATGACTATATTTCTATATTTGATTCTTCATAAAAGATAGCTCTTATAAAGTATAATTCTAATATTTTAAGTATAAGTTAATGGTATATTATATATAATATATATAATGGTATACAATTTATTTAATTTAAGAACAGTACTCTGGGATTTAGTACTTTAGAGACTTTATCTGAGTTATGAATTATCATTACAATATCAGAATTTGTTATTACGTATTATAAAACCAATACTAGAATGTAGAAATACCTAGTGTATAATAATAACCTATGAAAATCTGCATATTATTTTTGAAAGCTATAAATATTTTAAACAAAATTTTAGAAATATTTTAATGATCTTGTATATTACAAAATAAATAAAATTCTCTCAATTATAATCTTATATGTAAATACATAAATTTTTAACAACGCCTTACTTCTAGTCATAACTCTACAAACGTATAAATTAAGATCTTGAAGTAATTTCTTATAATATTGTGTAAGCAAATTTTCTATATTTCTTAGTAATTCTCAAATACACTTTTGTATAATATTTTAAATGGGAAATTGATAAATTATTTATTATATATAGCACTTAATATCCTTCAACTTCTGTTCAATCTATTCTACGTCAATTATTAAATTTATGTTATTTAAATTTCAACTTTTAATATTTGGATTAAAAATATCAGAAAAATTTTTATTTAAAAATGAAAAAGAAAGTTGTTTTTTAAAATTTTAATATATATGTCTTTATTAATGAAGATATCACACAATCTAAAAGTTAATTTGAATGTTATTTAATTCTTCACTTGAGCAAGAGTTTCAAGACCATTCCTACTTTTATTACATTATTCATTTCATTTTATGAAAATATTTGCATTTTATACTAATTTAAATATTTCTCTTATTATATAAATAAATTTTATGATATAAATGTCAATATCATTAAATTAGAAATATAGTAATAAAATATTTATAAAATTGTTCATTAATGTCACAAATTATATAATTTATTTATGTCATATATTTGAGTTATAAAATTAACCAATAATGTAATATTTGAATACTTCTTTTAAATTTTCCAAACTGTAAAGAAAATTGATTCAATTTAAGTTTTCCATTTTTAAAATGTACAGGCTTATGTATAAGATAAGCTTTTGAATTCTGATAATAACGTTTATATTGATGTGTATTTGTAATAAATAATTGGCGATCCATAAAGTAAAAAATAATTTTTATAGATGCGGATTTTGTCACTTATATTTATGTTTATTGAAAAAGACATATAAATATTATAAAATAAGGCCCAATTTGACTCAAGAGAAATAGTCATGATTTTAGATTGCAAATTGGTTTTTACATGTTGTGTATCTTATCAAGATGCTTTGCATAATTTACGGTTCTCAATCATCTTCTGTCTCCTCATCTTCACTTCATTCTTCAAATTTTCATTAGTAAATAAACATCAGGTTCCGATGGATGCACGAAGCACTGAAAAATGTATATTCTACTGCTGCTTATAACACGAACAGGACCATCGAAGTGTTGCACATATCCACGAACGGGAGGGTAAGGCAGCCCTGTAAACGACGGGCAACATTTCATGGTGATAAATAGCCCCGTCTGCTCCCTGGTACATCAAAATGATAACTTTTCCAACCCTTTATTGTCCTTGTTTTCCTCGTTTCCTAACACTTCTGTTTGTTACCATGTGAAATTCTTTTTTTCTCTTGTATTATCTGTTTTCGGCTTTTTTAGTTTCCATTTTTTTCTTAACGTTTATATATATATATATATATATATATATAGATTAGTTGAGAAAAAAATTATCGATGGAAACATTACCAATGATGAAAATGACATATCAGTTACAGAAATGAAATACAAATTACAGCTATTACAATTGTATCTACAGTTGGACGTGCATCTACATATGTACATAAATAAACACATATAACTATATCTAAATATTAAAACAAATACACGAGCATCCGTACACACACATATATCTTTATATATATAAGAGATCTACATAATATACTGTTATCACTGGTGCAAATTTTCAAACTCAGAAAACTTTCATCATCGTTACGAGAGATAGTGAAAATATTACGAAGGTATGAGATTCTTTTTACTCTTGCATCTCTACTTCCATTTAATTTAATTTCCTAATGATTTAACTATTTTTTTTATTAAGTATCAACCAATTTATGCATTAACTTATTAATAATACTAAATTTTCACAACAATAGAAGTTCTATTATTACTTATCTATGATTATTGTTTCATTATTTTAATTTTTGTTTTAAAATAAATATGTTAATCAATAAAGTAGTTAATCTTCGTTTAACTACATTTATATGTAGGTACTTTTATATCAGAATATTATTTTAAATGCTTGAAATAAAAGAATATACATTAGAATATTTTATAAGTTGACTTATACTTGTAAATTATCTACTTTAATCTCTTTTATTTATTGAACCTTATATTAATATAAATTTAAGTAGTATTAACTGAATAAATGAACGTCTTGTTGATGAAAAAACTGTCACAAAAAATATATAGTATTCATTCAAAGAACACTTTTAATTTTTAAATTATTATATTTAAATTATACAAATATAATAAAAAATTATTAGTTTAAGCAGTATAATCAAATATTTTTTAAAAATGGTGTTTGTTCATCGTTATTATTACTGCAATATAAGATTTTTTCAAATAATTGATACAATGATCAAAAGAAAGTAAAATTTTTTGTAAGCAAACATGTAAATTCTCTAATGTTTCTGTTTTTACTTATTTTCTTATCACCTTCCACTATAGTTTCATCCTTCCAAGTTTGCAACGCAAGACCTACGTCACTCTTGCTGTTACTCATCTTTTTCTTTACGAATGTACGTTCTCGTATTTACGATCTTCAAGCCGGAAAGGTTTTTAGGGTCAACAGGGATTGCAAGTATATGGGTAGCTTGTTTGCGAATCACACCACGTCCCCGTGGGCAACGACAATAGATGGAGATTTTATTGGTGCCAAAAATTTGCGGATAGACATTTGCGTGATGATTCCGTAAATCGAATAAGAGAGTTTTATGATTATGGGGGAATTCTCTGTTTACATTGAAAGCATTGCCTATTCGCTTTCGTATGATTCATTGAAAATACCTCGGAACAAGTATTCATACTTTTCGAATTAGTTTATATATCAAGATAAATTTACATTTCACACCATGATAATATTTTTGTAAGTTTTGCTTTTGTAAAACTAGAGTTTAGATTTTATTTCTTTAAATTGTTAAACTTATATAATACAAATTTGAATTTTTATTTAAATACTCTTTGTAACTGTATTCATATAAATATTTTATAAAATTTATGTAAGAATTTTTGCATATATAGATACTAAAATGTCGAATATATTTTTAATAGATACGATAGCTTTTTTATACTACTTTTTATCGAGTTTATTAAATCATTACATTTCTATTGTAAGTGGAATTTTGTACAAGTAATCTAATAATATTGTTACATTTTACAACCTAAAAAATTAGATGAATAAAATAATATATATTTTATATTAAAACTGGATGGACAAAATTTATGATAAAACTTTTAAATCGTATGCATACAAAATTACTCGTATAATTAAGTTGCACTATGAAAAAATACGTTCGATACTAATATACTAATAAACAAACTTTATCGCACTACTGATAAGATTATAACAATTGTTTGTGAACAATATTCAACAATGTGCTATTGTAGTGAGTATAATTCAGTATTTTCATAAATAAATAGATTATAGAAAGTTAAAATATTAATAAAATAATCAGCCCTCTATACTAACTGGTGATAAATATATTGCTTTCAAATTCTTCTATATTGGATTAGAATACATATATAAGAAATAAGTTATTTTATATTATATAAAATCTAAATCTTTGTAATATATATAATATTATATTCAATTATTGCACGCATAATAGACGTTAAGTAGTTTAATAAATTGATTGGTAAAATTAAAGAATTACTAAAGCTTTTCTATAATGCATAAGATATTTAAATAAAATTAGCTAAATTCGTAACAATTTGTAGATAATTTAAAATTAAGATTTAAATCGTTAATTTCTCATATATTCTGAATAAAATATTATGAGTAATGCTTACACTGCGCTATTAACATTATTTAATAAACGATAAATATATATATACTTATATAACTATAATATATAATATTTCAATTAAATGACTTTTAATATCAAATAAAATTACATTCATACTTTTATAAAATTGCTGATACCCAAGTTATATTGTTATTTTATAGCATTTTAGAAAAGAATACGACTTGAGATAAGTTTAGGATATAAAATTTTTCAATATTATAAATTCATTAAAAAAAATTTTTTTTTCTTTACAATATATACCTTCTTAAAAATAGTAACCAATAAAATTTATTAAGCATGATTTAAAATTTTTTTTATTAATTTATATATAACATTTTTATGTTCTTGTATAAAAGTCAAAGTTCAAATTAAACTAATTTAAATATTCGATTAGGTAAATATTGCTTTAACTTATATAGAAATGAAATATTATTAAATCTTGGATAAGAATATAATAATAATTTGACATTTATGTATATTATATTCTGAATTCTTTCTGAATTATCAGCTCTCATTGTTTCATGTAAATTTAAATTATGTACTTGAAAAATCGTGCTTTTAAAAAGCACTCTATATATTTACATGTTTAAAATAATATTGCATACTGATATCAAAGTTCAAATTTATCTTCATGTAAATTATCATTTGTAAAAAAATTTTTTTAATAATTTGACAATGCAATTGTTTACTATACTTTGGTAATTAATTTTTTACTCCCTTTGATTGCATAATTATACATTTTAAAGCAAGCGATTAGTCACTGAATTTCTTTAAATCTGTATTTGAATAATTTCAGTCTGAGATTAATGAAAGACGAAATACAATACAATTGTGTTACGACTAAATATTAATTATTTCACTATTATTTGTAATAAAAGTACCTTTTAAATGTTTAGTTTACAAGATTTTTTCACAAAATGGGTAAATAAATTTTTATTATATGATTGTAAGTAAAAAAAATTTTAATATAAGAATAACGATAATAGTAATAAATTGTTATATATTATACAATGTTGTTGTGGTTAATTTATTATCTACTTAGTCTTAATGTAAATATCTTATTTTATCTATACTGTTATAAAAAGAGTTGTTTCTTTATCTTTTTTTGAAAATGATACTTAATATTCGAACTTTCAATATATCATCTAAATTTATATTTACAAATATATTTGAATAGTAAGCAATTAAATCGCGTACGATGAAGTTAAGGAAGTTTATCTTTATCCATCAAGTGTTGTCTTTGAACATGAAATTGATATTCAAATTAATGGCAAAAGATAATACATTAGTATAAATTAACGAAATCAAAAATAGTGACGTGCATCATACCTTTGTTGCAGGATGAGATCCATCAGGGTAATGGAGATGACTCCCGAGGGCTAAACAAGGTGTCCATAATACATCGGTGCAGAGTCGGAGTTAAAACGCAGCGACATCACTTGTTGAGACCCGAAAGAAATACGAAAGTTTATAACGAGTGGAGATGAGTTCATTGAGTACGGCTCTGGGCACAGTCGCCATTCTGTCGATCATACTAGTGACGACAGCAGGTGTGTGTTTATTGTTCATTCATACGAAATCAAAATACATTAGGTATCACTCTGTAGGTACTAGAAAAAGAAAATGGAGATTTTCCCAATTTTTAAATAGAGTAACAAGAGAGTCTTTCATCAACTATCTAAAGATTTAGGCAATGACAATTATTTATTAATGAAATATGATAAATGCCTCTTTTCGGATAATTCATGATACCATTTATGGATCATTTTATATCAAGTGTACCCGAAAAGATTTTCAAAAATGTATTTGTCCACATACACTTTACATGATACATGATAATATAATATTCTGTACCTTATATTTAAAAAATTATTTAAAATCAGTAAATATTGACATGTACATAGGCATTTTATTTCTTTTTTTTCTTCAAAGATGAATTTGTTGATTAATACGCCATCAAAATGTATTAAAAACCTGTTGATCTCTGTAATATAGAAAGCTTTTTAAGTATCCTCTTGTATGGGAGTATTTATTTTAAAAAAATACATTCGAAGTATAAAAAATGAATTCTTACTTTTTAAATTAAATTTTTTCAAACAACGACCACTTAGAGAATTAAAAATTTTCATCTTAAAAATTAAAAAATTACCATTTCTTCTTATAACGTGCATCGCCTTGTACATCTCAGCACTCGAAATCAAACCCCATACTTCTTCCTTGCAACAGAATTCACACATTTCTCTTGCTGTTTTTAAGTCATAAAAATGAAATGAGGAGGGGAAACAGAAAATGCAAGAGACTTTTTGGATCAATCAATGCATGTATAAGGGCGTAGTGGTGCTTACGCTTAAGCGAAATTGCTTCCGCAATGTCGGGTCAGCATTCCACTTGGTCGCTGTCAGATCACAGCAATATCCACTTGTGTAAATAGGACCGCCGCAAATATGACGTTATATATGAGCAAGCCAATGTGTAAAAATATCGTGAGAAACGCGGTGACAAACGTAGTAGTGAGAGATAAAAATGCGAGGAAAGAAAATTACGTGAGAAGCAAATGCAATGTCGAAGTAAAGAAAAATTTTTCTCACATAAGACGTTTAGATAGATTTAGAAATACCTTGGAAGAGATATACTATCAGATAATTTTAATCGAATATAATATATAGAAAATTTGATTATATAATTTTAAGTAAAATTTAATATACTTTGTTAAATTTGTTATCATTAATACCTAAAAGACTATAAATCACAGATAAATAGAACAATTTTATGTTTGAAAATCAATTTAACATATTTGATACTACATGAAAAATAAAAAATTAGTGCTAGTAATATTTGAAGTGTAATACAATATCAAAAATCTTACGTTTTCAATTTATTCTTCAGTACTTAATAAGCACAGAAATTCAATTTCGATTTTTATATTTTTATACTATTATTTATATTTGATCAAAAGCAAGACATTATGACCGTTTAAAAATTTTATTTTGATAGGAAATGAATCTTATAAGAAAATTTTATTCTCATTGATTTAGTATAATAACTTTCTAATTTTCATTTATACAAGTAAAAGTAAGTATTTCGAATAATAATAATTAAGTAAACATATCAAATAATTAAATCTACTCATATAGTAATTGAATCAATAATACAATGGAAGCTGTTTTCTTAAGAGAATCCTAAATTATAAACTTTAAATACATTTCATCTAACAAATTTCAGATAAATAAATATATTTTCAAATGTAATATATTTTAAAGGCAATATTATGTAATGCCTAATTTTCTAGTAATTTGTATGTATCTATGTAAATTAAATACTAAAATTCCTGAATCTATACTGAGTAGAGATTTATTTCTAATTATTTATACTATATACAGAACTTCTGTTTTATTACTTAAAATTTAAAATGTAACTGAAATATGATAGAATGTAACTATATAATATATAGTTAGCATTACAAATTACACATTTCAGATAAAATACCATAATCAAAGATATAATTAAATGGTGATATTTATACGATTGTTATTTTAAATAAATTATATCTGATTTTATTTGATTATATCGAAGTTCATTAGTATTTGCATTTATTCACTTATAAAGTAGTTTTTATTTTTTTTTATGGTACAAGATATTTCTCCCATAGGATAAACAAATAATAGAGGAGATAAAATATCTGCAAAAGTATAAGTAAACTATAAATGATCAAGATTAAGATAACGGAAAGCTGCTATACTATTCTCAAGAAATAAAGAATTGGAAAGTAGTCGAGATGCAAAGACAAACACTCATAGGCATCTTGGATATGGAAAAAGAGGTAAAGTGTTATCTGTAAAATTGGATCAGCGTTATTCGTGCAAGTTTCGCAAGTTGAAAAATCCGAACGAAACGCGTGATATAGGTACATAGCTAAACAGAAAGAGTGAGAGGGGGGGCACTTAAAACAATCGTGTTTCCTAGAATTTATTTTCTTGAAATACAGTATTTAAAATATTTTCTGTTTCTATAATTCAATAGGTACTTATTACAAGAGAAATGTCTACTAATAACTTTTAACATTCTTATTATTAATTTGAAGTTCTAGAATAACTGAATCTTCTATTATTAAATTCAAATACTCTTGCCAATGAGAAATATTTCAAAGCTACTAAAAATGACATTTTAATTTTTTATAAAACTTAGAAGATTAAATTGAAGGTGTGAAAGGAAAAATTTGTTATTAATCAATATTAATTAATAGACATAACAATAACGGACAAAGAAATTACTTTGAATAAGAAACACCTTAAACCATCTTAGTCCATAAATGTTATTTACTATTATATTTCAATAAAAAATAAACTCGTCTTGAAATTAACAGAATATTTTAATCTATTGAAAAATCTCTAAAATAAACCTTTATTCATATAAATTACATTTAAAATAAAAATTATAATTCATTTCATAATTTTATAATATAAATTTCTAACTTTTGAAAATTTCTTTTTTTTCACTTCCACTTCATATTTTACTTTTTATACTAAAAATATAAAAAAGTATTATTTATATATACTTTTAAAATATTTTATCTATCTGTTAAAAAAAATTTTATATTTAATTATGTATTTAATTGAATAAAAATCATTTCTAATCATCAACATAAGAAAAATGCTCATATAATTGACCACTGTTAGATTTATAGATTATATCAGTTATGCCTATTATTAGCAATCCATTTCCATTCATATATACCTTATATATTAATTTATTTCACTTATTTAATTAGAGCATAATTTTATTTTAATTTATTATAAAACGAAATCATAATAAATATTATTTATGAAATAAATTTTTGTTTAATTTTCTAAAGTAATGTATCAAGTAAAATCTTCTTTATCTATTCTTTGATAAAAATGGTAGATGAGTTTTAAATATTAATTTTTAATCACTGTAAAGTCGACCGCTTTGTATGTTGGCATGCACACATGTTTGTGCGCACATGCTAGCAGTTTGATTCAGTAGCGCACTTCACACCTTTTTGATATAACTAAACTACTTTAATATTATATTAGAATTTTACTTAGACATCGACTGATTAATATTTATTAATATGATTAATGTGTATAAGTAATAAAATGCATCCAAGATCTTATTATTGTTCTTTTTAGATTTTATTCTTGTGATAGTAAAATATACTAATTCACTTAAGTACTAATGGTAGTAAACTTGTTCCTGCGTGTAACCAGAAAAGTACTTTTAATACATTTTCGTATGTACATAAATACGTAAAGAGTTTCATGTATCAAATTATAAAATATAATCTAAATTCACAAATGTAAATGTTTTCCCTTATTTTCAACTTACTTCGCAAAAGTATTCAAATATTTTAATATCTTACTTTAGAGCTTCTAAAATATTGAATAATTAATATATATAAACGTGTTAACTTATAGAAATATAACAATTATTATTATTTAAATTAAGATTGAAACATTTTTTATACTGCCAGAAATCTAATGGCTCTTTCAATTTAAGAATCAAGGCAGGTTTACTATAATGACTATATTTTCCAGTATCGGTTAAAAAAATTTACCGCGTATAATACGTTAAAGAAATGTTTTTATTTTTGCAATTACTTTTTCTAGCTCTTAAAATAAATAAAAATGTATTAAATAACTTCTTCTAAGAGAAAGTATGATAAGTATATATAGGTAACAAAGGTAGAAGTGTAAAATACAGTCAAGCTTCTTTGGATCATATCGATTTGCTAATTCTGCAAAATTTCCTCGCAAATATATTCGTTAGCTTTCTACTTTTTATTAATAGAGTTTTACTGACAAAATATATTTAACTCGTGGACTAAGAAATTAATAGATATCAATTGTTAGTGTCACAATAATTGAAACTACTGATATATAATCGTATAATAAGAGTGTACGATCTGGAAAAGTTTTTTTCTCTAGAACAAGGACACATACTTATACATTTATTACACTTAAGTGTATTAGTCCAAACTTTCTTACCACACTGGTTGATGAACTAAGTAAGTAATAACATAAGACTTCTCTTTGCAGGACTAGTGATATTGGTTATAACCCTGCTATTCCTCTTAACCACATACTACATATACGCTGTTATTGTGAATAATTACGTTACCTGATTGTACATGGATTAAAAAAAACAATATAATACTTCGAAAACTATAGTCTTAATTTTTTAAGTATTAATTCCAAGCTATGACTTCAGAAACCCTTGTATCATATTACTTGATGAAAATCCACTATATATCTTACCATATTATTATCAATTATAATGATAGGAAATCATTTACAATCATATTCATTAATATTTATACGTAAGATCCCAGTATAGAATAAGTTTCATATATTTCAAAAAAAAATCTTACACTACTCTCGCAATTACTGCGAATTAAGTCATTCTTGTTAAGATAAGACTTGTAATGATTCTTTAGAGTTGCTCCATAATTTGGAGTAAGTACTCCAATATCTCAAAGTTCCATTCTATCGTATCTAATATATCCTTCCATCTCACTGAGATTAATAAATAATAATAATAATAATTTATAAATAGAAACATAATAAAAATCAATATAAATAAGAAAATCATAATGATAATATAATTAATAATATACCTGTACCATAATACTAAAAAATTAAAAAATTATTAATATTTATATTTAAAATTAATTATAACTACTTATTAATTAATTAATATTAAAATTTCTTTAGTAATAACCAGTTAACTAAACAAATTTTTTGAAATTTGCTGTTGAAATATGCACTGAAAGATTTTTCATCATAATAATTATTTATAAAATATATCATTACGTTTGTATAACAGCCCATAAAAAATCGCAACATTCTGTACAAGACAGAAAACAGTTATCAGATTATTCGAATGCTTTAATCTCTGAACACAATCGATAGAAATCTTAGCTATTGTAGCAGCAAAGAAAAAAAGGCTCACACGAGGGTGTTCCAAAGATCGTATCGTACATTCGTAGACGCGTACTCAAACGGAAGTTACATAAGACTCTTAAAAGCTAAGGAAGGAACAACTTGAAGTAATAGAGGAAGAAATACAGGACAAGAGAAGAATTTAAAGAAATTAAAAAAATAAAGTAATAAAAATATTTCCTTTTCTTCGTTTTTAAAACATGCTTTGTGTATAAAAAATCTTTAAAATATAAATATAAAAGATTTATTTACATGTAAAATAGAAATTAAATCTTTTTTACCATTTAATCAAATTCATTTATTTATAATTATAATATAGTATTAAAATTCCAAAAATACTTACATTGTGAAAAATCAATAAATAATTTTCAAACAGTTTAAAATCATGATTATTCTTAAACTTAATTTGTCTTAAAGAGAAAAAAATAGATCTGATTTTTATACTCAAACGATTGTCTTTGTAATATCATTTTATTAGATATCTTATACGTTTTGTTAAATTGATTTTATAAATAAGAAACATTTGATACAATATTAGAGTGCTATATTTTTCAGATCATTTTATCTTATCTACTTTCGGTGTTATATTTTTATTCGATTTAAAATATAGGGATAAGTAATTTTGAAAGTATTATAACTTCTTAACTGGTTAGATAAAGAACAAAATCAAAAATACAAAACATAAAATAACATACACAATAGCTTTAATAAAATAGTATCATCATTCTAATTTATTTCTTTCAAAGAAATCAAAATATTTAAAAAAAATAATGAACTGAAATTATAATATAATTAATCCAATAATTGAATAACTTTTACTGAAATTATTATTTAACAGTGAAAAATATTACAGTATTACATTAAAAAAACATTTTCAAATTATATATTTATATTTTCAAATTACTTATTTATATTTTCAAATCGCTTGATAAATAATAATTTTTCTTATGTATAATATAATATTTACTTTCTATAAATACAAATTCTCATTCTAAATTCTTTAAATAATTAATAAATCTGAAGTAGCAATTGTATTCATTACTTAAATGAAAGATAATAAAAGGGAGAAATCAGTAGAATAAAAAATAAGTAATCCAATAGTATTAGCAACTGTTATCGTGAATAGTACCATGGGACGTAAAAGTAAAAAATACTACTACTTCGTCGAATTAGTATAGCACTTCCATCTGCAACATATATACAATTCTTTGTTCTTATCTTTTATTGAAACCACTTCAATACGCACTCAATAAATAACCTAATCATGTCAATAGACGTATATTATTTTATAAAATTTTCTGAAATACACTGTATACAGCTTCTACATCAGTATAAACATAGTAACCCGAGAATTAATGTATTTTTTTTCTTTATATTTTGGTATTTATTAATTAGTATTTACTAATTTTTTGGAATATATTAATGGGCATGTAATACATAAAAAATACAAATATAAATTAACTATGTTTGTAATTTACTAAGGAAATTTCTAATTTTTATAATTTACATAAAGAGCTTGAATTATTTTCAATGGTTCAAAATTCAGAGAATTCGTTTTTAGTTGTTTTCTCATTCTTTATCTCACTTTCTTTCTTGCTATTTTATTTTTTGCAAAATTTGTCGATTGCAATACCTGTCTTGAAAAAAAATCGAGCACATGTAAGTATTAAAAATTTCACGATTCGAATATAAATAACTAAATTAATCTACAAATTTATTAAGTGTAAATACTTTCACGTTTTTAATACAATTTTATAACTAGAACCATAATATTTTTTACAATTTACAAAATAAGGTTTTATTTAATAGAGTAAATAGAGATATTTTTTTCAAAATTACTTCAACAAAAAAAGCTTTACTATTTGAAATAAGTTTCTTCGACGTTAGTAACAGATAAAGAATCTACATTCTTTCATAAACAATACATTTACATAAATACACTTTTTCTCCTTTCAGTTAAAAATCATCTACATTAGATGTAAACTAGAGGAGGAAACTAAGATTTAAAAAATACTGCATCGCATGTAATTTCCTTCTACTATTCTTCCATTTCCTTTTCTTCTCTCGATCCTTCACTGCGAAACTATGTGCATCCGAGTCCGAACTATTACTTCGAAATCAGTTTCAGTGCGTTTGCTACACAGTACAGGTTTTAGGTTTAGCGCTCCTCGCATACAACGTGTTCGTGTGCACGAAAACGAAGGGGAAGGAATGGATGGATTTCCAAAAGTTTGTCATTGCTTTTCCCGAGGGAACAACCTCAGTACCTTTTACTACTAGTGGCAGGCGTCTCCTTCCCCAACTACACGAAAGAGAATATTGTTGCAGAGGTGGAATTCAATGCTTGTAAGGTGTATCGCTACATTGGAGTCTTTTACTGCAGTCCAGGAAAAGACTGTAGGATTAACTTATTGGGACTTTCCATCAGAAAAACTCAAACGCACACGAGCGACACTATTTCTTTGATGGTTTTAAGTTATGACTTTTGTAGAAAACTTGGCATGCCAAAAGAAGAGGGCAAGATAAATATATGTTGTTATTTTAAGTTCATTTCTCAGAGTTTGAAGAGATTATTTAACTTTGCTATACATGAGATGCGATCGGTGTATATACAATCGATTTCAACATGGATATAGATAGTAGCAACTTTCATCTTTGGTAATATTAAATAAAAGAAAAAACGTATCAAGAGACGTTCGGTTCTATCGGAAGATATACATTCACATTTTCTCTCAAGTTAGAAGTTCTATCAATGATTTGAAATTTATTACAAAGCAAACTATTAAAGATTGTGAAAAGTTCATTTGAACATGTTTTCAATAACATTAAAATAGTATGCATTTATAACATTAGCTACTAATTATGTGAAGAGCACTAATTAACTAACTAACGAGGTAGTTGACCATCGGTATATTATAAAAACGATAACTTCGACAGAATACTTAGTGAAGATGTATACGCATCCCGAAAAGTAACAAAAAACGAGATGCAGAAGATAATAGAAATAACGACTTGTTTTAAATTGTTCAAGAAAAAAATAAATAAATTGCTATCGATCATTTCACGGAAGAAGCCCACAAAATAATAGTTACCCTTATACTTTAATCAATTTATGTTTATAATTTATTCAAGTTTTGATTCGTATGAATATGCTATTTGATATATAAATCCAAAGAAAAAAAATTCGATTAGCAAAAAATTATTTACTACATTTTACGCTATAAACTAAACTCTTTTGTATTTTAATTTTTCAAATACAAGTTTTATAGATTTAAGTATTTACAAATGTTACATATTGATTATATATAAACATATTCAGTATCAATGATATAAAATCATATTATTATTAGCAATAAAACAGTGAAGTATTAATTTTCAATACAATGCCTGTATATACATATGAATCGTTTACACCAAGTTTATCCACCTAAAAGAACACGTTAAAAACGTATTTTTTTACTTTTATATTACAAGGGGCATAGTAGTACAATACTCTAATACTTTGTCATATGCAGTAGTGTAAAAAGCTACTCGGCATAGATGCCAAAATCTTTTTATATAAGAACATAGATTTTTTGAATTATATTTCTTTTTCAAATGTTTAGTAGCAAATATTTTATTTTCAAAAATCTATTCGAAGGTGTGCTAAATCTGTTAAAAGTATTGATTAGTTTATTTAACAAAGTTGTATTAAAGTGAATATATTTTCTTTTATAAGTTTTATAGAATTTTATTGTTTTTATCCATTTTCAGAAATTCTTTGATGTCAAGCTCCACTCTCATTCAGTTCTCACCAGCTTCATTTACAAATAAAATTGAAATTTACCAAACTTTTGGACAGGCATGTCTAGAAAACTCATTTTAGTACTTTACTAACTTTATGTTCAATCTGTTATCATTAATATTATTCTTTAAACTTAGATTTATACATTAAAATTTAAAAAATTTAGTATTTAACATTACAAATTTTATACATCATTTTTGGCGATGATTTATACTATCAAAGTAACTTTATAAACATCATAAATAGTTTTAGGTAAAATTTTTCTTTATAAATATTATATAAATAAAATCCCTTGAATATAAATATTTCATTTTTTAAACGTATTAGATAGTTTTTTACTATTAGAATTAAGCTCCGATAAATGTTTTGAATTATTTTTATTATTATACCTACGTAATGTGTATTTATTTTTTTAATGTTTAAAATGTAATATGTAGTACAAACATATATTTATTAAATAAGACCCATTAAATAAGATTAAAAATAATAATAAAATAGCTTAAAGATATAGATTGATAACTATTACATTCGATTAAAATAGATTTTTTGAATAAAAGTGTGACGTAAGTTAAAAATCCCTATTTTTATTATTTTTCTACGTAAGGAAATTATTTTATAGAATTAAAAGAAATACATTTTTATTTATTTCATTTCAATAAAACTTTATTTCTTTCTGTAAAAGAAATCGAAGAGCTTTATTAAAAAACTCCATGCCACGATATGTTAAAAAAAAATTTGTACATTTGTAGGTATATATAGTAAAAAAAACATCGTCGTCTCAACAGTTTATCTCTTTGACTTGTTTTTACCTCATGAGTTTTTCTTCGAACTTTGTACACCGGCATTTATTATTCGATTCTCTTTGAGTTTTCACATTTCGTAGCTCTGAGTACCCAATAGTGAAGTTCCTGGGTAAATCCGCTAGAGGCAGCAGTGTATTGCTAGTAAAAATGGTATCCAAGTCTTCCTCTGCTGATCGTCAATGTCCCTTTTCATCTCTTTCTCTAATTTTTGTTAATTCATTTCTGTAGAATGAAGAAAATTTTCTAATCAAATCGTAAATTTTAAAATTTTACTTACAAATTGGAAAAAAGATGTTGAACACTTCAAATAATTTTTCTTTTAGTAGTACAATTTCTTTAAGTAATTACAATAGCGATTATTAAAACTTTGTTTCTACTTGCTATTCTAAAGTAATAAATAAAATATTTAATTACATGCAGATATAATACAAAAATATGAAATAAATATTCAATGCGATTATGGTAATGTACTAAAATGCAAAGTAAAGCACTCAAATTGTTGATAATAAATATTTCGATATAAAACTTAATCGCATATTTAAAACTTATGATATCTTAGTAATCTTTCTGTTCTAAATTCGGAAGATGAGAACTGTAAAAATATTTAAAATATAATAAATGATACTTTCTGTCTAGTAAACAAAAATACATAACTATATTGTGAGACTGTATAACTTATAGGATTCAAGCGCTTGAGACCGATGTAACTAGATAATAATTAAAACCACGCTTTTATAATCTTCTGTGATTATAAAAAATTTTTGTATTGCAATTAATAATTACTTTTATAACCTATATGTTATAATACTAATAATCGATTTAAAAAATCGCAAAAAATGACGCAAAGCTTAAATGTATGGTTCTTACACTATTATTAAACACAATCAGCTTTCTTCACATAATAATGCAAAAATATATCATTTTTATTAATTTTTGTGAAAGTAAGAATATTTTACAATAGTTGAAAAAATGTTATTTTTTCTATCTGCGAATTTTATTTTAATGCAGATATAAGGTATTGCTTATGACGATAGAAAAGAACTCGGTTTTTGCGTATTTCCTTAATATGCAAGGGACTACCACTATTTTTTATCAGATAATTTAATCTTTTGATTTATAATTATGATTATAATTACTATTAAATAAAATTTTATTGTAATTAGAAAATCTCGTTTCTGAAAAAATTCAATAGAAAAGAAAAAGAATTTTCATGATCTTAAATTTATTTAAAAAATGAATATTACCATGTAAAAGCTCAGTGAAAAATTTTTGAAAAAAATATACAATAAAATGTTTTAATCTAGTTTTGAGGTAGCAGAAATATAATTGATAAACTCATGTTGGAAGAAAAATACAAAAATTTTTATTTTTAAATCAAAGTGTGATATTAGTAAAAGAATGCATTTTCAAATATCTTTTTTAAAGACGGATGTACGTAGCCTGTATTGACCCGTATTTATCATAAATAAAAATTATAAATATATAATAACATAGCTGATAATAAAAAAATTTTATTGTAAATATTTTTATATTTCTATAAAATAAAATTGTTTTTTTTTTAATAATTTAATAGATCATAGAAAAATGTAAATAGTTTATTGTACTAATCAGTACATTATCTAAATACATTTTTCTTGTTTTATTAATCTGAAGAAAGAACTATTTTTGTAAATTTATTAGATTGATGCGAAAGAGTTAATGAACAAATTTTCTTAATTCTATCCTCTTTCTATTATCTCCATTCTTTTCTTACTTTGTATATTTTTTTATATATATTTTGTTTGATATTTGGCTTTTTCTACATAAAATTCGTATTTTCCAATCCTTCTGACCTTGACAATTTTCTTTTTCTCGTTTATTCAAAAAAACATTTGAGTGCTAGCTGATAAGATTTAAAATATAAGAAAAAAATACAATCTATGAATTTCTTTCTGAATGCATAAATATAATCCTATGTATGTTCAGCAATTCGAAAGAATATTAAAATTATTAAGAAATGTATCAACATTATCTTGAAATTTTATAATGAGATATTGAAGGTTAAAAATTATTAATTTATAATCAAAACATACTTTATAATTATGAATAATAAACTGTCAAATATTTTTTTGAAAAAACATTAGGAAAAGGTCAAAATTCTATTCATATGACAATATGTATACATAAATGTAATGTAATAATACAAAATCAATACATAATGTCCAAATATCTATTTAATATATTAATTTATTGTGATTTTATCCAATATCATTTTTTTTAGATATCTACAAGATATTTCTTTTATGTTCTGAGTATATATTCCACACTATATTGCTCATATTGTAATAATCATCTTATTATAAAAAAATAGATTATATTTTTATAAAAATGTATATTTTTTAAAATTATATAACTAGACGTAGAAGTGCATAACTTTCAATTTATAAAATACACATATAGAATATTGTCATATTTAGTATACTTCGTTCTACTACTCTCTTCATTATCTGAATTTCTTAAGATTAGCTATTTTCTATATTATGATATTTATTATTTGGAATTATTATCACGTTATATTTGCCGTTATTTTTCTCTTATTCAGATTATTTCATTTTCAATAATAATACTCTATCTACTATATCAAAAGTCAAGTTTGTTAAAAATGTTAACCTGTTTACATTCTTTTTTATTATTTTTATTTTTACTGTCTCGTTTAACTGAATGCTTTCGTCCATTATTTCTTTTCATTCTCAAAAAAATTGTTTATATTTTCCAGTTTTCATGATTATCATCAGTTATTCTTTTACTTAATATTTTACAGGACCTAATTCCTATTATTCTTATTTTAAATTTTACTTCTGTTCTATAAAGTAGAATTTTAAACCAGTTTTTCATTGATTCTTACAGTTTTCTCAATATTTTATAATAAATTTTTCTTATTACTATTTATATGTATTCCAAAATTTAATTATTTGGAATACCTTATGCTCACATTCTTCTATTTTTAATTTCTTTAGATTCTTACATCGCTTAAGATTTTATTCTATTTTTTGTCTAAATTTTTTTTCTTTATCTAATATTAGTTAGTTTTACTTTATTTTCTGAAATCTTTATGATATATCTACTGTATATCATATATCTATCTGTATCATATATCTGCTTGTTAGTTTATATTTCAATTTAATTTTATATTCTATTTATGTAGTTTGATCTTTTGTGTACTTTCTCTATATTTCATATTTACTGTTTCTTAATTTTATTTTTGCATAATGTTTTGAAACTTTTATTTCTTTGAATTCTTTTGTACAGCTGGATAAGCTCACATTTTTTTATTTCGTTATCGATTTACATTGTGAATTTATTATTGTCTCTTTATTATCAATGATATAATTAATCACTATTATTTTTTCTTCTATCAGTACATTTCTTTATTTTTTGAATTATGTATTTATGATAGAATATTCTTTTCTTCTTAATCCTGATTAATTAAGTAATTCATTAACTTAATATCTTTATGCAAATCATTAGAATCCTTTTCTTATATTATCTTATATATTTTACCATCTTTACAATCTTATCATTAGTACTCGTTCTTCTATCCCTGTTTTTATATTCGTAATTATAATTTTCATTGTTGCTTGTATATCTTTGTTAGATATTCACTAGTATTCTACGCTTCTTGCAGAATGTATATTACATTATCCTTTAAATTATGTCGCTATTCTATTCCATATACTTTTCGAAATCTTCGCTTTTTTACTTGTAATTATGTCTTCCTTTACTTCTTTTTATTAATGTCTTTTTTATGCTATTTTGCAAAATAATTGTGATTATGAAAATTCCTTTAATTGTTTTTTTACTCTGTATTCTTTAAATTTTTCTCTCAATATTTTTTACACATTCTTCTTTATAAATTTTACCGTTTTCTCTATAGCTTTTTCAAAATATTCATTAAAAATGTTATAATTTGCGTTTTCGACTTAATCCCATTCTATGTTATTATTCTACTTAAATTTCTATATTTCTTATTCTACTACAATTTTTTGCTTATTTACTTGTTTTGGTTTAAGTCTCCACATTTTAAATATGTTATTCCTTGCTCTTGTATTTACACTTTTGATTGTTACTCGGTTACCGTTTATACTTGTTTTTTAATAATTTCAATATTAATTCTTTTTTTGCTACTTGATTTTGAATATTTCTATTTATTTACTTCGAAATTAATCATATGCCCTGATAGTTTTTCAATCATTCCAGCTCAATGATTTAACCAAACAACAAATTTATTAAATACTGAAAAATTTAATTTTTATTATAATATTTTTGTACTAATAATAAGTTATTGAACAATTAGGTCAGTAATTGTTCAGGGAAAAAATTAATTTCTTTTTAGAATTTTTTTTATAAAGAAAATTTCAAATTTTTTATATTTTTTTTTTTCTTTTTACTTGAAGTATATGTAATTCTATTTTTACGTGTTCATTATCTTTGAATAATAATTAATTCAGCCATATTATTTTTTAACAAAGCGTACAATTTTTCTTCTTTCTTTATTAGATAATGCCTTTCGTCTTTTCATGCTTATCTTTTCTTTCTCTTTTAGTTAATATTTTTTCATTTTGTATCTTTCTAGCAATTTTTATGATTTTAGACTGAAATTTATAATACTATTCATAAATTAATTGACAAGTTTTTACCAAATCTCTAATAATTTTCTTCTTGTTACTCAACCGAAGGTACTACAGTAATTTTATTTTCTGAAATATTTTAACACTTGGGAAAAATTCTATATCTTTCGCAAAGTTACGAAAAGAACGTGTTTTTACTTTAAGAGTTTTATAATTTACTATTATTACCAAAAAAGTTTTACAATTTACAGATGCAATTACTTTCTTTCATGATCACATGATTTATAATGCAATGAAATATTACTGACTAATATTCATTACTAAGTAGTTTTCTATTCTAACTATAAGTAAAATATATTTTGGACAACTATCCATTAAATTTTATTGCGGTAATAAAAATACACATATTAACTAGAAACCTATTACATTTTGAAGATTAATCGTGTATTTTTTATTTGAAATTTTAAATATGTATTTATCTATATTTTATGTTGTCATTTAAATAAATATTTAAATTTTCTAATATATAAACTTTCATCTTACTATCATATTTAAATAATAAAATTTTGTATTATTCTAAAAAATACAAGTATTAAAGTATTATTTTTCAATTATTAAGGTCTTTAATAATACAAATATACAATTTTTCTAGAATAAAAACTTTTTCATTTAGTTTTTAAATATTTTAAATTTCTATAATATTTTAAATAGTTTAAATTTCTTTTTTATATAGTTATGAATAACGATTTTATTAATGATAATTATAATTTTGCTTGTTTGCATTTTGATAATTAATTAGGTTAATTATCAAATAATAAGTAAATAAAAAACTAATAACAATATAATAAAAACTTATAAAAAGTGTTCTAAAAATATTTTATATTTAAAAAATATAATTGTTATATTCGGTATTTGTATATCGATAACAAAAAATGCCATCCATAAAAATTTTTAAACAAAATATTAATTTATATATATATAAACATGCATGTCTTTCTGCACATTTAATACACAAAAGAATTACCCTAGACATAATTGAACAGCAATAATTTCAGCTACATCATAAGTTAAAGATATAGTAATTTATACTTATACATTTAAATTGTTTTATTAAATAACTCTGTCTTTGATAAAAAATATTCCTGTTTACTTCAATTTTATTGATTTTATTAGATATAATTTGTATTAGATGTACCTTTCTACAAATTCGAAAATAAATGTTTCGTCAGAAACTTTAAATAGTTATTTGAAATTTATTTTTGAAAATTAATTTATGGCCTTGATAAATTAACCTGTCTACTCATTGAAGTAAAACCTCCATCTCTCGAAGTTTTTAAAACCTATTGCATTTATTATCATGAGCAAATTTACAATTAAGTGCACAGCAGAATATTAAGTAACTTTAATTTTGGTGGCCCCTCATAAATTAATTAACGAATGCTGTTTGCTTTTAGGGACGGAGAGTGATTTGATGGGCCTTCTTGAAATCAATATTACGACAGCAACTACTATTATGAATTCAAGTACAGATCATCGAACGAGAACAGACGATATATCGATAAAGCATAAGGAATCGATGTCGACGGTAACGGCAAACGTTGATGTATTTGTTATAAATGAGAAAACAAACACTACGAACAGCAATCGTTGGGTTGGAAATTTAGAGATTATTAGTGAATCTCCGACAAGTAAGTCTAAATTTATTAGTGGATACTGGTGTGTTTACAATTGAAACTTAGGAAAGTTAATTATAAATTTCGTAGGATTTGAAAATATTCCAAATTTTTCTTTCGGACTTTAAAATTTTCTAACAGTAAAGATAAAGATTTAAATATTTTTACCATATCTACAACTCTTTTATTTGTGTTTATTTATTAAATATAAAATTATCAACATTGAGTAAAATTAAATTTTAAATTAGTTAGTGCATATATTTTTAAATAAATGAAAAATTCATGATGAAAGACAAAAAAAGAAAGTAAGGTACAAATTTATACTCATAAAACAAATTTGTAGCTTAACTCTCAAAATTAAAATTAATATTATTCATTGGGCAATAATTGTTCAAAAATTTAAGCATTTATTCTAAATTATTTAGATGCTAGTATATCTATTTTTGCGAGGATAAGTTAATTTATGTAATCCGTTGAAAGTAAAAGGTAAAATTAAATTATTTTATATAGATGCAGTAAAGTTAATGATCGACAAAAGAACAGGAATCCCATTTTCTTCTGAAGTTAACGCAACTGCACCGCATCAAGAAAGGCTAATAGATTTCGTCAATAACGCAACGAACCATTCTTTAGAGGAAATGGTAGCGAGTAGGCTTTCCAGGCATGAAACGTCAAATCATAGATTTTCGGATCCCAAGACGATGACGACTTTTATTGACGCTTCAATCGCAGCGTCCATGATAGAAACTATGTCTACATCAACGAGCAAAACGACACAGCTTACCAATTTAGTACTCAGCAAGGGTATTGCCTTCAAAACAAGGAATGATCTTCTTGGTGGAACATTTCACGAGATCAAGTCTGCTCAGAAAATTAATAGCATGGTAAGGAATGATTTTTATGTCATTGATCAATGTTTGTCAATCTACTGTAGTTATACAAATCAAAACAAAATGTTGCCTTAATCTGAATATTATAAAAATTTATTGAAAAATCATATTTAAAAAAAAGTATTTATTAAAATTATAAAAATCATAATTTATTAAATTGATTATTTGAAAATATACTTCAATTTATACATATTCAAATTAAAATATATTTTGCTTTCATAATTTCCAAACAAAGACAACTCAAATAATTCATAGAAAATTATTAATTATTTAAAATAAACTAATATCAATTTAAAAAAATTTAATTTATCAAAATTTTAAATAAGATTGATTCATGAAATAAATGAATAATAAATCTTCTTAAATCGCCATAATTAGTATTCATTTAAGTATTAAAAAATATATCAAATGTACTTTAAAAATAATACTAAAAATACACAACTTCATTTTCACAGAATCAGGGTCATATTGGTAGCAAGATTGTCAAGCCAAACATTGCATCAGCTCTCGGCAAGTACACCCCATATTTCGAGGATGGTCAGAAAGAGATAAACGTAACTGTGAGGATCGGTAGTACTGTCATTCTTGATTGCGAGATAGGCATGTTAGGTAACAAAACGGTGAGTTGTATTGAAAACGTACATAAATGTCTATTAGATCAAATACTAGTAAAGGAGGAATAAAATCACCTTGTAAAATTCATATGTAGTGATGTACGTATACTTGTGGACGTGCGTACGCCTCATATTCGCACATACCTATATTAAATGATGAAATGATTACATTTACTCCGTCTATTTAGTGTTTACATGAGCATGTTGTAGCTCACGAGCAAGGGACAATGTAAGGACAATAAACTTCCGTCTGTAGAATTTTATTTTAAAAACATTAAATATTATTAATTTACGTTTGGTACGATATTTTCACAATACAGAAATGATTAAAGTTTAGATTTTTTTCAAAAAATTTACTAGTAAAAATTATAATTAGAGAATGTGTCGAAGGTCTTATTAAAAATAATTAATTCTTTTCCAATATAATTTGTATATAAATTGTATATTAAAATAAAATGTTATAATATAACTAATATACAATATGAATGTTTGGCGAAAAGTTTATATAAATCATATCATATACATAATATAACATAAATTAATACAGACTTATGAAAAATTCATTAAATCATCGAAAATTAGGTTTAAAATAGTAATTATTATAAGTCGTATAATTGGTGGTATCGAATTTCAACTTGTCCAAATTAAATTCGTCAAAATATTTCATTATAATTTTAGATAAAATTGGTTCTAAACTTAATTAATAAAAAGATTATTTCAGAACTATATAATTTATAAGTTTCTCAAAATTTATCGCAATCAACTACACAAAATATTTAATTTTTTCATGGTAGAATAGCTTATGTCATGAATATCTGAAATTGTAGCTTTTTCACACCATTATGAAAAATTAAACGAAAGAATTTATACTTAATCTATTTTATTTTTCCCCTGAACAATATTGAATGAAAATACTCTAAGGTACTTATGTATATCTCTCAAGGAGTGGTATTACGCACAGAATATAGCTCTAACATTTATGTAGAACACCTTATGAGCAGTTATACTAATAAGGTATTGGACTCTCTTCATCCTCTTATATTTAATAGAGAAAAATGAAAAAATTTTCTTTCAAATAAATGCAGATTAATAAAGAGTGTATTACTAATACAAAATATTATTGCCAAGCGATATTTGTACTAAAAGATAACGAAAAGGTTTATTGGCATTTACAAATATAATGAAAAATGTTATATTTTTCAGATTTTTAAAATATTAGTTTTTAATATTTTTATATGTATTGAGATTACTGAAATTGAAATGAATGTTTATATTTAATTAACTTAAATATAAAAAAAAACATGTCAAGAAAATTTAATTTTTAATTACAAACTTAGACCTCCTATTTCGTGGAAAATAAACATACAAATATACAAAATTTTTATTTATTAACGATTTATGATAAAATATATAAATTATTTCTATTATTTGTAAAATTATTTTGTTTTACTTTAAAATATTTATTTTCATGAATTACACAATATCAAGTATTATAATTATGTTACGAGTACAATAGTTTACATTTTTCTTATATTTTGTAAAGCATCATATTTTAACATCAAAATTTCTACTTATTCAAAGTATAAATCAATACAAACAATGAATTATGAATATAGATAAAATTATATGTAAATATCTATCACATTTCATAGATAAGAATTTCAGTGAACTCAATTTTAAGTATTTTAAAATATAATCAGTCATTATTCGTTATATAATCAATCAATAAAATATAATTAATATTTTGTATAGATATATTAAGTGACAATAGGATCTTACCTTAAATTATTAAGAAGATTAATTTGTTAAGAAGGATTTGTTTACTATAAAAATATTATATTTCAAAATAATAAATTATGAAAAGATAATTAAAAACTAACTAGATACTCAACTTATTCAAATATATTTATCAATATTGTTAAGAATGAAAGGAAACATTTATAAATTATCTTTAATTTTAAAAGTATCTACTCATTCTTATTTATTAATTAATTATCTTATTATCTTATTATCTTATAGTTTTAATTGCTTTGTAAAAATGATTAATTCACGTTATGTAATCAATTACCATAAAACACGTAATAATTAAGGTATTAAATAACTGAATAATAGTTCAATTAATTATATTTTATGAACAGCTTGTGATTTCGAAAATTTAAAAGTCTATTTATTATATTAAAAATAAAAATAATACTATTAAAGATAATGAAAAGGCTATGCTAATCTAATTTTTGAAAAATGACAAAAATCAGTTAAAAATAATATCAGATTTAATGTCACTATTTACAATATATACAAAGCACTATAGAATATTGCACGAGTAAAATATGTTTTTCGTGAAAAAAATTAATTCTTTTTTTATTTAATCCTGTTAACAAAAATCATTAACCAAATTAAACAACTATCTTTTAATTGCACTTACAATAAAATACAAATTTTTCATAAAACATTATAATAATGTTTAAGATCGATTGAAACAACGTAATGAGGTAATATATTTATCTTATTCAATTTAATTGCAATTTTGTTTGCAATTATATGAAAATAAAAACGACGTCTTCAGTAATATAACTTTTGTCAATGTCAATTTTAGAATTTTTTGATAACAGAATACTTTAAAATAGAATACTTTTCAAAAAACTAAGAAGAAAATAAATTTAAATACAAAATTTATGTTTACTGAGATTAGAACAATATTAATCTAAAATAATATCCTATTAAGCCTAATAGAATAGGTAAATTACATTATCTGGTTACAATTATATATAACAGATATAAAATTAACAATACAAATAACGTTAATAAAAATAATTAGTACAAGATATCATTCAAGATAATAAAATGTCTCCAACTTTATTCATAAGCTCATACAAAATATAAAATAATTTTAATTAATATGTAGGTAATCTTTAAAAGTTAAATTAAGAATATAAAACACATTTCAATATTCACAAAAAATTCTTGATTTCCAAAATAATTCACAGTCGATTTTTTAGTACACGTAAATAAAAAAAATTTTTAGCCAAATGTAATCTCCTTCGATCAAGTTCAGTATTCCCTTCTTTGCCATCCTGTCTGAAACCTATCTTGATTTTATTGCAATCTATGTAAATAATAAGACCTCTTCCGACAAGCTTTTCGTTATTTGCTAAGCAAGTTCAGTATGTCAAAATATCTACAAACGATGTACAAAGATGAAGCTATTTAAAAACATATAGAACAATTACGGGAGTAAACTATGAGAAAAAGAATGATTAATAAACAAAAAAGAATTTTGTTTTATTTAATACTATATGATAAATAGTAGATTTATCGTAACAGATAGTCATAGTATTAATACTAGATATTATTAATATGACAGACTTTCTAAGTAGTATACAAATTACAATATATAATATAAGTGTAGAATAATAAAATTTAACTGAGCTTAAGTGAAGTAAAGTCGGTTCATTCATTTTAAATGGTTTCTCTACACGATAGAAAAATGACACATGTCAATAATGTTGAAATAATTAATACTAATAACTAATAATAATAAAATTTAAAAATTACTCTTAAATAAAAGTACTAATAAGGCTATTTACATGCTTAAAAGTATTTAAATGAGATAATAAAATGATTTGTAAATAATGAGTATAATTTTTCTAAAATTAAATTTAGTCCCTATTGACAGTAACTACGTAGGTTACTGCAAAATTAGTTTCAAAATAAACAACAACTAATGCACAAACTTTGAATCATTCATTTAATTGCAATGAATTTATTAGTTTTTTTATATAATAGATTGACTTAACGAAAATGTATTTGTAATTTGAAAATTAATGACTTATAGTATAAAAATAACAAAAAGAAAATGTGTTAAGTACTCTGAATATTGATAATTTTATTTTTTTAAAAAGAATATTGTAAATTTTTTTGAAAATTAACATACCAATAATCAAAATCTAATAAAATTCATACGAATAGTATCAAATCTAAAGTATTTATCATATCTTGTAATGTATATATTTCCGAAATATAGTCACTAATTCGTTATTAAATCTTATTTATAATAATATTTCACTTTGATTCTTATTATTCAAAAAGTAAAATTGTCAAAAAATACAAAATCCATAAAAAATCATTAACTACACTTAGGACAAGCAATTATAGATGAAGCATTACTTTCAAGTTTGGCATGAACGGTACTTCTATGCCTAAGAACTATTCCTCTTCATTTATATTTCTTATTTCTTTGGTTTTACTTTTATTTGCTATTTATTTAGGAAATTTACTCAAGTTTCCAGCTTGACATTTTTGAGGATCGTAAAAAAATGCAAAATATGCAATCGAAAAAGATATATTTATTCTACATGAATATGAACGCATATAATTATTAGGATATGTACTTTTGTAATAATTATAATATAAACTATAAAAAATGATATAAACTGTAATTATACAACGTAAGTAATAAGAATTAAGGAAATTCAGAATATAAAAAGAACGTTATTCTAAAAATTATAAATTTAAGAAGATAAAACGAATAACATTTTATCTGCAATATATTTCTTGGCAGAATATTACAAAAATCTATTGAAGTACTTAATATTAAAATTAAATATTAATATTCTACATTATACAATTTTTGATATTTCACATTTTATATAAAATTTGTGAATTTATTATTACATACCTAATTTAAATATAAAGCTATTAGACGTACTATAATCATCTAAATTCCAATTTAATTTCTAATATACTTTTTAAGCGTTGCATCACAAGGTTTACGTGTTTTATATTAAATTTTTTAATATAAATAATAAGTTTCTTTTATTTCATTTGATATTAAACTCATATAAAATAGCCACGAGAACTGTTATACATTATTAATAGCTTAAAAAAGAGATTCTCGACACAGCAGTAACATGCTGTTAAAGTATAAAAAATATTTAAAACACTGAACATAATTAAAATATGACTGGCATTACAATTAATTTTGAAATAACTGTTATTAATATCCATATTAATTTGTATACTAATTAACTATTATGTTTCATAGTTTCTTCGTTTCATTCAAAAAAAACTAAAGAAAAAAATGTGCTATTCAGTATCAAAAAAAGTCTTGTTTAATAAATATCCTTAAAATTAAAATATTACATTATAATTTAATATAATAGTGAAAAACTGCGACGATATTTAAAAACGGTTTTTCGCGTAAAAAATATTCAAAACATTTAAATACTTAAATCAATGTTATAAAATTTTTATTACAAATTATAGTAAAGGTATAAAAGCAACATTTATATGTATGGCATACCAAGAATAAGCATAGTATTAGAGTTCGAGATCATCGATCCTATTATACTATAAAACCAAGGAATGTGTGTGGTAAGAAATTCTTCAAGATTTTGCTTGTTCAAAATATCCTTAATAAGTCAAAATATAAATTTGATTTTCGAAAAGCAGCCCACAAGAATATTTCCAATCGAAAAATATATAGAAAATATATAGACATTCATAAATGTATTCATGAAAAAATACCATGTATTACTTTTATCGGTTATGTTCAAACATGTTGTTTGAACATTAGGATGTTTAAACATGTTGTTTATTCCGTTTTCTCATTACAGGTCACGTGGTCCTATCACAGTGCTGACGTTATTCGTCTTCTTACCGTCGGTCGTAATGCTTACAGCATCGATCAAAGAATCAGCCTTTTTTTTAGGTAAGTGAACTTTAAAATTATTAAATTACCCTTCATTATTGTTTGTGAAAGTTAAAATTTGTAATTTTCTACTTTTTGCATCATATAATAAAATAAAAAATTATCTAAAACACGAGTGACATTTGGTTTTATTGAATTCTAGTATATAAGTTAAAAATATTAGATGTAATTTCAAAATTATGCTCAAAACTAACATCATTAAACTGAAAAATTGTTAAAAAATGATTAATTTTCCAATTACTAACATTTATAATGTTATTATTCTTATCTGAGTTAAAAAAAGTAATGAACTACATATTTCTGTACACTAAATTAAGAGCATAATAAACAAAATTGTAAAATTATTTCTTTTTATGTAAGTTTTTCATAACTACATTAGATTTTAAAATAATTTATTGATTCACTAACATATTAAAAACCATATTAAAAAATACATGTTTCAATAAATCAATTATTCCATCTTATTTTACGTCTCATATTTCATAATTTTTAAATTAATGTGATCTTACAAATTATTTTGCCTAATAAACATATTTAATAGAAGATTTTCTTTTACAATGCATAATTGAAAAATATAAATAATGTAAGACAATCTTGAATACATTTTCCAGATATCCAACAAATTGGAGATTGAGAATCCAGTATGCAACTCCACGCGATTCCGGATTGTACGAGTGCCAAGTGGCGACATTTCCTCCCTTAGTGAAGAAAATTTACCTGCTCGTAACGGGTAAGTTGATTAATGTTTTTCTCTTATTACGCTGTGAAAATTCAAGATTGTGCATAAAGTAAAATGAGATTGGATCTTATTAGGTATCTCTATATAAATTGAAATACAAATTCCGCTCTGCTTTTAATGTAACTTTTATAAACTAAAAAATTATTTTATTTATTAAAATGCATTTGTTATCTCATAAAACTTTCCTAATAAATATAAAATATCAATAATAATGAGTAATTATATTTCATATTTTTAAGAGTATTATTTGAATACGCTTTGAATTCTCTTAAACATTTGTTCTATCATCTAATTAATATAAACTTAACTGAAAAAAACTAAACAATTACTCTTAAATTACTTAATTTTATAGAATAAAAAATTATAAAAGGTAAACAATATTGATAAAATGAAATATAAAAACATGAATTATGATATTGTTAAATTATATTAATGAAAACAAGTTTTGTAATGAAAATATTTACTTAGATTTCCTGATTATTAATTATACTTTTACTGATTATACTTTTTTTAATAATAATTAGAAATATATGTGAGAATTATATATAAATATATATTAAAGAAAGAAAACTTCAAAATATAGCCAATTAACTTTATTAATGTTCAACATTAGTATTCTTTAGCGCAAAAAAGAAAGGATGACTTTGTTAAAGTAAAGGTAATTCATCTCTTCTTCGAATTTTTACGTCAAGACTATTCAATAGGAACTTTTTGTTGAGCATTCAATACTTTCTCAAGTGCCTCTGTTTGCTGTCATTGAGTAGATCTGTTCCTTTTTTTCCTATTTCTAACTCTGCCTTTTTCCATCTAGGTAATTTTCAGTTTCTCTCTTTGTCTTTGTACAAACATTCTGAAAAATTCAATTTAACCATTAGTTTCCAAACATGTTTCTTAACTGTATCAAAGAGGTCAAGGCTCTAATACTCGTTCCTTGTCCTATCTGTACACTGCAGAAAATACTTAGACCAAAAAAACTCTCATAGATTTCCTTCATTTCTCTTCGAAATAAAAAGCTCATTCAATTTCTTTAACTTCAATATAATAGGATGACTTCAACCACCACTAATTAATAAATTTCAATGTTAACAAAGTGAACTTATCCTATATAATGTGCTAATCAATGGATTTCTGTTATCAAAAATATAACATACTTTACAATACATTAGCATTGTGGGTAAAAGATACGGTATTAATATAGTTAATATACATAAGTGAGAAAATGTGTACAAATCTTATAAAGAATTTATTTATAAACATAACACCAGTTTAATAATGGAAAGCTCTTCTATAAAATTTTTCTTCTATTAATCTGCTATATTAAATGAAGATGATTCTACAGCAAATACAAATATATCAACTATGATAAATCAAAAAACGAATAACTTTAAAATAGTCATATATTGTTCTGTTTTTTAGTACGAGGTGCGTTTGTCAAAATTATTTGTAAATACGACCTTATTAGTAAGTATTACTAGTATTATTAGTAAGTATTTGTTTCTGTACAAAATAAATAAGAATAATTTAAAAAAACGTCTTTCACTAAATAACAAAACTATAATATTTAGTATAAAGGACCAAATGGTACAGATATATATTTATAAATATTTATATTTATATTTATATATACGGTTGCTGTAACGCACTTCAGCTATTATTTAACAAATTATATTTGAAGAAATAAAGTGATATTCCTCTATAATTTTAATGCAAACTAAGAAGAAAATTTTTCTTGATATTAGAAAATTGCTCTATTTGTACAAATACAGCAACAAATTTGCATAAACTTTAAAAGAGTAAAAGAATAATTAATTTTAAAGAATCTAAAATTTATTCATTTTTTCATTAAATTATCTCTCTCTCTTGTTCTCCTTCCCTTTTTCGTGGTATTTTTCTTTATCTGCTTTTTTTCGTCTTCTTCATCTTCTTTACCTACTTCTATCAGCAGATCCATTCAGTGACAGTCGAATGAAACAAAAGCCTTCTCTCCTTACTTTCTCTATACGGTCTATGTGAACATTGCTGCTGCTTTTCGACCAACGTGTTCCTGCGGAAATTCGGCGGATACGAAGTTCATCGTTGTCGTTACAGTCATCTGCAGAGAATGAAGCAGGATAGTATAAACTCTTAAACACATAAGAGCGAGAAAGAGAAAGAGAAATAGAGAGAGAAAAAGTATGCGAAGTGAGGGAGAAAGAGAGAGAAATATTGTTACGAGCGACCGCAATTTCACTCGAGCGTAAAATTCAATGAAGTGCGAGAGAGGAAGAAGGAAGTATAGCCCTTTGATTTCTAACGGTACAGGCTTCCATTTGTTAACTTGCGAGCTGATTCACGGTGCAAAGGATCTTCTGATTTTCTCTCTACTCCTATAGTGAGCCAAATTAAAGATACGGATGTGTCCATGAAATAGCTCCAATTCCTATAGATGACAAGAAAAGATTTTTTACTACTAAATAAAAAAAGTTTTTGAGCGTTTAATGTGTAACCCGAGCAAAGTCAAGAGTTAGCATAAAAATACGCATAATTAGCTACTCTTGTACTATCATTTCCTGTAAAAATTGTATTATTACCTTTGAATGTACTTTTGTATCATTTACAAACTAATTCTTTGTAAAAATCATTTAAATAAAATAGTTTACATTTTGTTATATATAATCATGTTCTAGTCTTAAAAAGCATAATAATAGGTAAATTTATATTTATATGAAAAAAGAGAATAATTAATATTCTTAACTTTCTAATACTGCTCTCTTATTCTTTGGTATCATTTGTATAATCTTATGTATAAAATTTGGTAATAGAAATATAGTGTTTAATTTTCAAAATGATTTCATTAGAGACCCTTTGATTGCATATGATTTATTGATATCTCGATCTTCGTGATAATAAATTTAAAATTCACATTGACTGAATCACAAGAAAATTATTCTTAAAAAAAAATCTATAACTTTTTCTTCATATGTAATGTTTGATATTTGAAATTGTAAATATCAAGTAAAATTAAATATTGATTTTTCTGTCCGGTACAAGTTCTTCAAAGAATTTAAAAATTTTTACAATAAATTTTCTATTAGATGTTCTTATTATTTGTTAACTTTTATATTAATTGACAAACAACAAGATTATAATAAAAATGACGATATCGTATTACGATATCATGATGTACAAGAACTTTATGATAATTATCTACTGCATTTTATTTCAAGTTTATAAAGAAGATTGGATAGCCAAGGTTTGCAAAATCACCAAGCTATCTCATACATATATCTGCTTATGTATGAGATTAATTGTTCTGACAGTTCCCGGCATATCATAACATGTACTATGATGCTCATTAATGTAATGCCTCATCATAGGATGGTACATTGTCGGTCTCTTGACAATATCCGCTCTTCGCTACACTATATTCAGACAATTTCTTCTTTTCTGCGGAGAGAATAGTAAGTTTTGATCATGGATCTTTTGCCCTTGTACTTCATCTTTTATCCGACTTATTTTACATCTTTATATAGGCAAATTTTTGTTTACTCTTTTACTTTAAAAATTTGAGTACTCCCTTTAAATATATTTTAAATTTCATCGATTGCTGCACTGATAATCAAATTTGCTTATATCTATATATTCCTATAAAATTTTACTATAACCAAAATCACTGAATAATAAGTATATCTACGTACTGCACCATGTAACGCTCATACCACAAAACTGACTAATGAGAATAATAGGTCTAGAAGATCTGTATCTCTATCTATCTCTGTTTCTTCCATTCTCTTTTGCAAACAAACACCTATTACACTGTACTTTCTTTTTCAAGATTTTCCTAAACAATATTCAGGTTTAATTTAATATTTAATTTAATATCTAAAATAATGGTAATAATAGATTTGATATTATAAAAAATATTTTATTAGAATAATTTATTAATAACAATTAATAAATAAAGCCTAAAGAATACTTCTCATATTAGTTACTTATAAATATATGTCGATCGTAAAATAAATAAAATAATAGTCAAAGTATTCATAATTTGCAAATTCAAAAATAGGTTTCAATTTCAACTGCAATAGGTTGTAATACAAAAATATAGAAATCAAAGATGAGCAAATAATAAAAACTAGAACTCACCTTTCTATTTTATCTACTACATTATACACTAGTTACTCGTATGTGAGAAATCATAAGAAAATATAAAATGATAAACTTGAATATAATTGAAGATTTTACTTAATATTTTATAATTTAGAGCTTCAATTATTTCATATTTTTATTTTTTTAACTTTAATCTTTTTGGTAAGTATAAATAATAATTATTTCGATTGTATTAAATGTAAATAATTAATCTTAGAAATAGGCTTTTATAAATTTATAACACTTTTATATTTTAAACTTTTTAAATTAGTAAATTGTCTGTATAAGTTATTAAACACTTACATAGATTTTTTATTATGTATTTAAAAATTATATTCGATTAACGTAAAGAAGTAATAACTGCATTTATGACCTATAAAACATTTTATTTTTAAATGTTGTTTTATAAGTACTGTATTCAGTACTCTTTCAACGTCATCATCAATTATTTATGCCACTCGATCGAAGAGATCGTTTAAAATTATTCTCTATTTCTAACATTTTCTATTTGAATAACATTGAAAATAAATGAATTTTACATAAATAAAAAAAATGAGGATCATGAAACAATAAAAATCATACATCTCACATGGCTTGGAAGCGTTAATGATGCAAATTAAAAACATTTAATCAAAACAGAGTGAGTAAGTACCTTCTCCTTGACACGATAAAATTTCGCGATGCAAATATCGCTTGACTCCGTGTAAACCAAGATTTTAGCGAGATTTGCATTCGCAAGGAATTGGGTAGAAAGTAAGAGGTTGATGTTACAAGCCATGGTCAGATTTGCATCTCCTCCTGGAAGCTCATCCGCTAGGTATCGTTACACAGGGTTAGCAAGAAAATAAAAAAAAGAAACAACTAAGAGAAATAATAGCAGAACTTTGTATTTTACATTAAACAGATGTGTCTTAACAAGTGCATGCAGATTTATTTAATTTTTAGTAGAAAATCATAAAGCATTAATAAAAGTAAGTTTACTCATTTAATGATGTATGAATTTAATTAAACATTATAATATGATTAAAGCATTAATGTATATTGTAATATAAAAATCCAACGAATTTATTTAAAAACATTTTCTGTAAATCTTTTTTAATAAAAATATGCAATGCAATATTTTTTAAGCAATTTTAAGCAAAGATAATGTAATATAATATGCTTAATCTTATTCTTTAACTCTCTTTTCTATAATTATAATTATGTATATTATTACAGGTAGTAGTAATTAAAAATATTTGATATATAAATAAAAATAATTAATATAAAAATAAAGATAACCATCGCAAATCACATGTCTGGGCTTTAAATATTTATATTATTTTCATTTTTCCATTTGTATGCTAAAATATGAATATAATTAAATATAGTTCAGTAAACAGTAATTAAAGTATATTAAAGTTATTTTATTTAGCAACAAAATTTCTAATGATTACGTAAGAAATTAAAATAATATAAATTAAATGCACCTAGTACAAATATATTCAATTTAACATAATGAAAATTAAAAAACTAAAAGATTTTAATATTATATTTCTATGGAATAATAAATTTGAATATATTTATCCTTATTAAATAAATTTTCTTGTGTTGAATTTAGAAGCTCTAGAATACAATATTTCATGGAAAACCGTCTTTTAAATTGCAAAATCAGTTGTCGTGAACTTCAATTTTATTTAATGTTCGCTTTTCAAATTTTGAAATAAGTGATTTTACGAGTTTAATAACGTTACGATTTAACAGCTTTTATCATGGATAGAAACGACTTTTATGGTTTCAATATTTTGTATCGCTTTTTATAAGAAAGAACTACATAAAAAATTAAGCAACAAATATAAATAAATAGCACAATAACCCTCTCTACATAATAAGTCAGACTTTTTATAATAATGTATTTTTTATTCAAATAAAACTAATCTCACAAAGTATCCTCCGTATGTAAAATATAAGTATAAAGTAAATATACAAGATAAAAATTTTTTTGGTAATATTGCATACAACAATTATATTTTAAAATTATCCAAATGAAAAATAAAGGTTGTTCCCACAAAATGAGAAAAGGAGAAATAATAAAAAATAGGGATAATAATTATATTTATATTTCACCTCTACACTTCAAAATTTATTCAAGACTCGAAAATATATATCGACACAATACACACTATCTTTATAGTTTGAGAAATAACCGCTAGCTACATCTTCATCTATATATTTAGATTATGGCGTTTATTAATTGTAAATTGTTGTACAAGATAAGAATAAAACAATATTTTGTAATAAAAAATAAATAAATAATTTATCTTTATAAGTATAAACGGAATAATTATAACATACAATTAAGATATTATATTTCATAACTTTCCATTCTAAAGAGTAGATTTCGATTTTATATATTAAAATATAATATTTTTTTATATTAGAAAAATTTGAATAAATGAATAATTTAATAATAAATGATACTTTCAATATTTTTAATTGAATTTAAAATGTTTGAGAATAATTAAATTTTATTATTTAAATAATTTTATTCTTTTAGTTAATTTTTAATTTTAGTTAGTTTTTAATTTTTCGTATGTGCTTTTTTATTTTTATCTTGTGTTATAAAACTATATGTTTAGTTGTACATTATTTTCTTTAGTAAGATTATGAAAATATCAGAATTATATTTTAAATATCACTATATTATCAATTTTTTGTATTTATATAAATTCTATCCAATTTAGTAGTTGTTGACTAACATCACGTTTACATTGGCTGTAACAAATTTTATACTGTACCAGAATATTATATTATATTTTTATTAAAAATAATCAAATTCCATACTAAATTTCATCGAAATAATTAATTATAAATATAACGAAATAAATTACTCATTTCACATGTAATAGAAGAAACTTGTATTAGATTTTAGATTAAGATGGAATTTCTATTTATCATTCTAATTTACAATTTCAATAATTTTCAAAGTAGAATTTTCTATAACATTTATTGGTTATTGTATAATTAATCTTATATTTTCTAACTCATTTATGTTTACAGATATTGTTTCACTTTTAATGTATATACAATTTTTGAAAATTCAATATTATTAATAATATTGACAAGAATTATTAATAATAAATATTTTCTGAATATTCTTCACATTTAATGACAATATATAATTAAATAATAATATGCGTTGAGTGATATTAATTAATAAATTTATACAAAATTTTATTTTTATATGTAAAAAATAAGAAATAATGTCAAGATTTTTAAAACCTTTTTTCACATTTTTCACAGAATAGAAAAAATATTCCTTGAATATTTTTATGATATTCTTGTCTAATCATACATAATTGTTTAGGATATTCAAACGCTATGATAAACGTATAGATAGACATTTTGGAAACCACGCCAAAGTCAAATAATACACATTATGTATTATTAAAATATTTAATACTACATATTGTTTACATTATTTTTCTTTCCTATGTTAAAATCATGATACAAGAATATATAATCACCATAATTTAAATATTTTAAATTACCTTTGCAAAATAAAATATAAATTCTTTAGATATTTTAAATACACATTTTAACCATAGAAAAATTTATGCATATATATATATATATATACAGAATGGAGTATCTTTAGCATAAAATTCAATATAATATACAAGCTGTGTCTAATTTAAATAAATTAATGCGGATATTTAAATTAAAATCTCTGACAAAAATAAGTTTGAACTCTTTTTATAATGGTATTTACTTGCTCTTTATCACATCACTATCGCATATTTGTCTTCTTACCTTGATAAAATTCTATGAGTAATAAAAATGGACTCTTTTATTTCTATTTCTCTACGCTCAATAATTTATTTACACAGTAACTTGTCATCTAAAAATTTAAAGAAAAATTAGAAATTACATTAATCGCTCACAATATTTAAATATTTATTTAAGCATAGAATCTTTAAAAATAATTATAAATTATATATATATATATATAATAAATAGATTTAAAACACTTAACAATTATATCTTTATTTAATAAATAGTAATATTGATAAATGTCATTATTAAATATTAATCATTTATGTAAACATGGTTAAATGTTTTTCATTGAAAATTTTAGAAATTTAGAAAATTATTCCCAATAAATAAATAACTAAAGAATATATATTAGTTGAAATATTTTTAATAAAACTATAACATTTTTAATAAAATTACTAATTGAATAAAAAATTATTATTATACTACATATTATATCTTCTGTCATTCAAATTTAGAATAGTAAATAATATTATAAAATATTTCTTTGTTAATATTTTATATAACAATTATATTTTAAAATTATCCAAATTAAAAAGAAGCTTTAGGCTTTAATATATTATAAAAGTTATAAAATATATTACATACTTTCTTTTCAATTATTTTAAATAGATACAAATACATTGTATTATTTATTTAAAATATGAAATATAAAAAATTAAAGACAGTTATTCGATTAAATTTCAAAATATTAAATTCAATTTTTATTGCCAAAAACAATTTAATATATCCGTATGAAAATTCAGAAGATTAATGTACTAAAAATTATTTTTAATTAGAATACATAAAAAATTCCATAATTTAAATGATTATTCCTAAGAAATGTTTATTTCAAAATGCCAAATAAACTGATTATTATTATTGCACTAGATAATAATATAGGTATACATATTATTATTATTTATATTACTTCATTGTATGCTTATATTATATCTTAGGAATATTTCAAATATCGAAAACATGGCGAATTATAGGCTTGTAAGTAATAACAAATCTTCCACAAGAAGTGTCAAATTTTTGTCCTATTTCAATTTCGAAAAATATACTCCATAATCATATAATAAAGTATCTTACATACGAAATTTTAATTAATCTCCATATTATAGATTTTAAGATATTTGTTTGTATTCAAATTATGTTATCTCAGCTTATATGGATCATTAATATTACAAAAGTATATATGATAAATTACTTAATTGTATTTTGCTTATAAACCGTACATCATTAAGTACTGTATATTCATTTTTACATATATGTATATTTATATATAGAAATGTGATGAAGTATAAAATTATATAAGGTTATTACTGTAAATTAATGGAAGCCCAGATCAGGAAATTTTGTGGCTAAAGGGAGCATATACCAACATATACAGGCTTGGTGCGGTTTGTGGTTTGCCATACTTCGTCGCTTGGTGCATTTACGTTCTTTGATAAATTTAATTGAAGTCGTAACCAATAACCCAAATAAGGTTTATTTCAATGGCGTATATATCAATTAATATCGTAATTAATGATTATTTCGATAAATCTAGAACTGATAATGGCAAAATCTTCATTGTATATCCGAAAGAAAATGATATTACAACTTTGATTATTGTAGTTTTTTCTGATTTAAATCAAATGAATTTTAGTAATAAAATTTTTCGTTCATGCAATAATTATAATTGTGAATTTATAGAGTTTTGCTAAATGAAAATAAATTTGTTTACAGTGTATTTTTCGATTCAATTTAGTTATAAAGTAAAGCATTATAGATTCAGTTTTATATTATTCATTCATCTATCTATTTTGTTTCAAATAGAAGCCTAAGCTTTACGCATTTCTATCTAACTATTTCAGTGCCAATGTGATATAAATTTGTAACTTTATTAGTTACATCTTTTATATTTTTGCACTTCCAAAATTAAAGTATCTTTCAATACATTGTATGGTTACTTTGCAATATTTTATTATTTTATTGTATACTAACAATATTATATTGTTCAAGTAGTAACTACAACTAAATTGTAGTCCTAGGTGTAATCATTGGAACAAGTATAGTTTCTGAAACTTTTTAATTTAACAATATTCTAGTCTGTCTAATAAATTTTATATTATAAACTTTTAATAACACTTCTCAGAAGAAGTTGAATTTTTCACCAATAGAGCCGTCAAGTTATTAATGGTAAAAATATAACTTGGACTTTAAACAAATTATTTGAATACTTTTTTGAAGTTTTAGGATTTAAAATTATTATTTACTAAAGATATGAGTTCTTTATTAATGATATTCAAAAGTTTTGATATAATAGCAGTAGCTACAGTTGAAATTTTTCATTTAAATGAATAAAAAGATATTTTTGCAATAGCGTATTAATAATTATTGTTATTTATATTTTAAATAATATAAAATTCAAAATATATAAATAACTCGTTATATATGACAATTAAATAAACTATTTTTTTTATATCTTCGAATAAACATCTAATATTCAAATAATTTAATTTTCATCAAAGTAGACACTGTAATACATAATACAAATATATTTTAAAAGCAGTAAATCAAAAGAATAATATAAAAAAAAAATTTTTCTTTTAAAGTTTAATAATACATAATAAAAAACTATTATGTTAAAAGTATAGAACCTTACAGTTTCTGAATTGTGCTTAAAAATTTAAAGTCAGTCGATATCATAACCTTAATAAATTTATTATATAGTTATCAACACTACTTGATATAGCCATTTCACATGTACGATCATGTAGTTTTCATAACTACTTGTTATTAAAACGAAACTTTAGATATGTACGTCATTTGTTTCTTTGAATTTGAATGTAATTTTATTTTATAACAAGTTATTTTATAACAGTTATGATATATTTATTTTAATTCCTACACTCTTATGCAGTATATTTACCAATAAATGAAACATTAAATTAAGGTAATAAAGTCTCATTCTTTTGTTAAATTTCTAACTCTCTTAAGAATATGCTATATATTTTCCAAGAAAGCTCTATACATTCAAACCCTATTAACTGCCGTAATTAATGGTAATTTTGATTTTTTGTGCAATTAATAACTTGTGTATCTAAACTTTAAGTATTTAGCATTCTTTGTTAAGAGAATTTTGTTCAATAATAAATTGAACAATTCAATAATTTAATAATTGCTTAAAAATTAATATATTGATTAAGAATACATTATTATAAAATAAATATTGCATTATTTATAATAATATGATTACATATTAATGAAATATTGAATCTTAATTCTTAAATCCACTATAAATTAATAAGTAACTTATGACATATTTTATTATTTATCACTTTTACATATGTCATAATCTCCTAAGATTGCAAAGTTAACTTGCAATAGATAAAAAATTATGCAACCAAATAAATTGTAACATATCTAAATTATATAAATATTTCAAAAAAATAAAATCATAAATGTTATGTCTTCGAGCACGATTATTTGAGTATGTAATAAGATACCTGAAAGTATATGAAGAATTTAAAAATGATAGAATTTCTAACTCTTTTTGACTAAAAGGTAAATTATTAATTCAATATTAAATTAAAAATTTTATCAACTATAAATAAAATCTATAATTACATATTTTCAAGTTACTTAATACTGCATTAAGTTTTTGAGTGTGTATATTATTTCCAAAGGAATTTAAAATAGATATAAAGATTTATATCATTATATATGATATAAATCATATCATATATGATTTATTTGATTTATAATCATATAAATGATTATATGATTTATATGATATTTATATATCGAATTATACTTATAAATTCACGTTTTCATTTATTCATCATTGTTCTTTATTTTCAATTAAGCAAATCATATTGTTCCTTTAATGTAAAATATTAAATATATACATATATATTTTGTGTAAATTTAGTGGTAAAACAATTATCTTTCTCCTTTTCTGACTATTTTTATTTCTTAGTCTAACCTGACATTTGTTTAACAGCATTTATATAAAAATGCTCATTATTGGAGCATTAACGATATAAAAATTATAAGAGAAATAGAGTAAAGAAAAAGTACCACGAAAAATATTAACCTTTGAGTACATGCTTTTTATTTGATTATCATATTGTAATAACAGTTTATTTACATATGATTTAAAGTAAATAATTATTATAGGCCATTAAAACATCGCTATTTCTATTCTTTAAATTGTTTGCAAGTCTTTTAACATTTACAAATATTTTGTTTTTACGATCAATCAATATTTGTTTCTACGGATTAAGATTATTAAAGAAAAATATTTGAAAATATAAAAAAATATAAAATATAAAAAAAATATTTAAGTTTTAATAAAAACCATAATAAACTGATTTGGAAAGCAATATATTAAAATAATTAAAAAATATATTCGTGTAAAAACTTACATTCATATAAATATATGTGTGTGTGTTAGTGTATACAAAAACTATGCTTAAAACTATGTTTGGTATATTATACTTTTTCTACATGTACTAATCAAGAAATTAAACTTTTTATTAATCTTAAAACAAGTAAAATAGCCAATGAAAATTCAATTCAGTAGCAAGAAATAAGAATAAAATTCTTGTATAAAGTAAAGTAATAATTAAACGATAAAAGAATAGAGTTTATAAAAGAGAGAAACTTAAAAATGATTAGAAATCGAAAAGAAAAAATTAATTTCTCCGAATGAACGTAAATCACTTTAAATAGGAACACTCGATTCAATTTCAGGAATCCGCAACCTCGTCTATTACTTTCTACTATGTATCGAAGAATATGCTCTATCGAAATAAAGATTGTTTCCGTATCTTTCCTTTTGCAATTATTTATCTAAAAAGAAATATAGGAAAGTAGAAGGGAAAAGAGTGGATAGCAGGAATTCGACAGAAAGAGATTACGAATGTATGCCTCCTTTCTTGCAAGTGGTTTCAAGCTTTATCCTCTGAGCGCAGTTATGGTTTATTATATTCTGGGTGCTGTTTTTCTTTTTTATTCACTTGTCGTTTCTTATGCTTTATTTTTTACGTGCGCTTCATCATTTCAGTTTTGATGAAAAAAAGAAGAGGTCGGAAGCGTCAGGCGCACAACGCGACTAAAAAGATATTCCTTATGTACACTAAAAATGGAAAAGCGTGAGAAAAACAATAGCCGACTACCGGCTGTTTTTGGCGATACGCGAGCGTACCGGCAATCCTTTCTCTCCTTTTGTTCTGGACAGTTGAAAGTAATTAATTCAGTATTAACAATGAAATTTAATTTTCTTATTAAACCGGATTTCTGCCAAGTTCTGCGCAATGCAGTACCTTTTCTATTAGTATTTTCTTCAAAATAACTCAAAGAATTATTAAACATTATTTTGTTTCGTTAACGCTGCACGCGACTTTATCGATTTGGAGAAATTAGTATTAAATTACGGTTTGGAGATTTAATATAAGTTTTACCTCGCTTTCTATATTTTCTTAAAACTTTGCATTTATTTTTAGTAAATTTTTTCACTTTATAATTACTATTTATTTCTACACATAGTGACAGAAATTATTAAGTATTTCAAGTTTAACATTTGCTACGCATGTGATATATTTATAAATTTAATAATCCTTTCTTCGTTGCCTCTTATAATACTGTGCAATAAAAACTTGATAATTAATTTTATAATTAATTTTATGTACATATATACGTACAAATGTTATTATTTCTATATATGACATTTTAAATATGTGTGCATAGAAGCATGTCTAAACACGTAGCTTATTAGACATATTTTGCATCAAGAGAAAAAATATGTTAAACTGTTTTGCTGCTAATTTAATTATATCGAAATTTTACAAATAAATCTTTATCACGATTCCCATGTAATCTAAGTTTGAAGGTGTAAGTACATATATCTGCAAACATTAACAAACATAGGAGAATTAATCAATTAATTGAAAAATTATGATTTGTATTTTTAATTATTCACGTATTACATTACAAACATTTTGATGCAAATCTTATTAATGGTAAATAAATCAAGTTGGGCATTCGATATTACTTCTAGAAAACTATGCATTAAAAATCGTGAGATTTATGAAAGAACAATTCATTGGATTTAAAAATTGTACTATGACGGTATACAAACTCATAAATGCTTTTTTCAGATTTTGTAATAAAAAATGATATTGTCATCATACTCTAATTACAACATTAAGCTACAATCGTGTCAAAAATTTATTTCAAAATCGTATTTAATTCTATTATAGTTCTTCTTCGAATGTATTCATTGATAATTTTACTATAATTTCAATATTCTTTACATTAAATTTTCCTCAATTAATCTACTTTATATAATTAGCATAAGTTAACTCTTGATATTAATTACTGCTACAAATCTCAATATTCATTTTTGTCTTATTTTATTTATACAATACATATACTGTCAATCTGTCAATATTGGATAGAAGAATATAACTTTTTAAATAAACTGTCCGTTTTGAGATAAAAAAAAATATAGCATACTTGAAAACTTATTACATCAATTATTGATAATGATTAAATACAGGTTTTATTTATTCACCAAGCATTGATCTTATTATAAATAAATGAGTTCAACCCTTTAAAATATTATTTGTCATTAACGTAATATTAGCTTATAAAATTCTTCTCTCTTTTATATCCTTATATTTGCTTCATCTATGTAGTTAACGATTTTATTTTGTAAATAAAAATTTTATAAATTAACAATACAGTACTTCAATGATTTTATACTATTAGCTACTTGGCAATAAATCGATTTTCTATACTGTTACATATATAATTCGAAGATTTTCGAATAGTGGCGTGATTAATGTTGTTATAAGACGAACAAGATGTTTTTATATTATTCCTATTTGTTTCGTCTCTTATGCTACTTTACATTATCTTTTCAATATGCATTCATAGAAGCTCTTATTCCGCATTATAGCACATTTCGGAAAACATTAAATGTATATATGTATATATATATAATTTATATATGACAATATAAATAAGGAGTGCGTAAACTTGCCGATGACACAATAACCAATGTCTCTATATTCTGAATACGTTGCACTGACTCAGCTGCTTCTGCTCAAATATCTTATGATACTCCCAGCATGTACTCCCTCGATATCGAATCAAGATGGTCTGGTTATCGTTAGAGTAAAAATTCATTTACACTCACTTGCTTTTTTTTGTATGGTGCTATTATTAACCAACAGATTCTACAAGCCTATAAGAGTATCTAGTGATATATAACAAATAGAGCTCATAAATAATTATAAAGAACCGAATCTTTCTTTACTACGATAGTAATTGATTATTGCATTCAAGATTACATAACTATTCAAAAATACGTATATTAAGCCTCTTGATAAAAACTGTTAAATAGTTATATTATTTTATACACGAAATGTTTAAATTATCATATACAAAAATTTTCAATATTTCTAAACATATTCAAAAATTGAAATAATTTTGAGTTGAAAGAATTTAAAATAATTTTTAAAATATTATCATTTTATAAATTAAGATTTTTTATATAAACGTACAAATATTACCTAAAATATACATATTATGAAATATACATGAAAATATAAATATTATTTATTTTTCATAAAGCCTCCTGTACCATACAGCACAAAAAGTGATTGAACTCTCATCAAACTGATAAATGATCAAAATCTACAAAATTTCTTGTACTCGATGTTAAGATATGTATGCCACCGTTATAGAAGGATAATTACGAATTTATCGTCGGCTTAGGTGATCAATCAAACTGCTCCCACGTTGACACGTCGAGTATGACCAATCACCTGTCAAATTCATTTAAAGGCCTTAAACCTTTGTATATTCCTTAATTCCTTTAACCGATCATCATTTATTTCTTCATATCAGGGGTCTCATCATTCTCTAATAAGTACAGACATTGAAAAATTGTTATTTATAGAAAATATTCTTTATTAAAAAACACTTAATACTTATAATACAACTAGAAGAAAAAGCTTTTAAAGGAAACTCCATAATACTAAAAACCAATAAACCTTTTCAAATATTTCGTTCTGTTTATTTGTGATGGTACTTTATATAAATAAGTTCTTAAAATTATTGAAATTTAATATTTATGTTACTTGAAAATACACGAAATCAAATAATTTTTTGCAATATATCAGCCTCGAAATAAAGTCAATAAATCTACGCCAAATGATATCTTCAGTATTTAATTAAATGATATCATATAAACTCAAGTACTAATTTACCTTGATAGTAAAAGTAAAGTAGCATATTTTTATTTTCCAGTAAAGTTCTCTTTTTTTCTTTCTTTTCACTATGACATGAGTCTAACAATACAAATAAAAACTTACATTCTAATAAGGTAAAGCTCTGAATTTATGTTTTTCATGCTTTAAACTGTCGGTTAGATGCTTTGAAAAAAAAACTTTTGAAGAAAAAATATAGTTTTCAGTAGCGTTAATTTTCTATAAACAAATTACATATCATTTTATACAATTATTTACGATTGTAACAGTTATTTATAAGTTATCCGTTAAATAATTTATGCTGAGTATATCAATATCTAACATTATTTTATATTGATAATGAATAATCAATTAAGCAGTTATATGTTTAATTATATAATATATAAAGTAGCTTTTGAAAACTTTAAACTTGCATTAAAATGTAATATTAAGCAACATTCGAATGTTCTTTATACATTATTAATAATTCGAAGTAGAGTATAATATTCAAGAAAGAATTTTATTGTTCTAGTTGAGTTTTCAGGAAATTATATTTGAAAAACTGACTATTGAAAAATTATGCACTATTTTATATCATGTAAATTGGTTATGAATCTTATATACCTTATTTGATAAAGTATCACGTTTTTCCATAAAATTATCTAAATTAACAGTAACGAAAGATCATATATGTTGAATTTGTAATAAAATCAATATTATTCAATAAATTATCTTATTCTAGTTTCTTAAATAATTATATATAATTCTTCACTTTATTAGAATTTCAATATTATAATGCAAACGCAGTGACATGTAATTACTAAAAGCACTGTCGATTCATATAAATGTGTGTGTATGTGTGTGTCATAAAATTATGAATTTGAAATTATATATATATGCAAATACGTTTGTGTAAATGCATATATAATATACGAATCACTTTTTCTATATACTAATTATACAAGTACTGCTTCTTATAGAAATGTGTAAAAAATTGGCCTCTAAACTTAAATTTCAATTATAGAGGTATATTTAGTATGCCAAAATCATTTAGATCTAGTATATAAGTATAATTTCAAATTCTTTAAATATACGAAAATCAGAATTTATTTATGAAATTATACTTTTTAATTGTTTAACATTTTCGCATTTACATATTTTCACCAATATTTTTATGCCAAATTTAATAAATTTAGTAAATTTTGCATATGACATTTTTTAATTCTGTACCTGTTAATCAAATATACTTTGAACTTAATATTTATTTTGTGAAATTCAACTTAAAGGAAACATACAGATTTTTATGAAATATGCAGATCTAAAGTTTAAGCTAGAATTATTAATGACGAGTGAAATAAATTTAAGCTAATTTATAATTCAATAAATTAATAAAAAATATTTTATGAAACTATAGGAAAATTTCTTAAATTCTAGATGAGAAATCCGTCTGCATTGAATCCTAAATATAAATATGTTTTTAAAAAAATTGCAACTGCAAAAATAAGAACAGTATTTTACTATAAATATTTTAGTGACAGTTTGTTTTTCTATTTTATCGTATTAAGCAATAATAAACGTTATTAAATATAATAATGTCACCTACAATGAAACTACCCGAGGTGTACCTCACCGACTTCTTTGATATTGTAATATCTTGTAACATATCAAAAAATATTATACAGGTGTTTTATACGTGCAAACTCAGCGATATAAGGGGTGAAAAGCACCTTTAAAATTTATCCTCGAATATATTTTTATATTAAGATACATGTCAGGAAACTCTTGTAAGGGGTATTTACCAATTTGAATATTTTTTTTCAAAAACTCCAAGATATGTCAACTTTACATCTTAATATTGTTTATCACAGAATGTTTTTTTATGAGATTCGTTTAATTTAACAATTTCTGAAGAGAAAAGAAGAAGTCATATTTACCCTCATAAGAATGATATAACACATACAAGTTACAACGATATTCAAGATATATGTTTTTCTGTATAATTAAGTATTGAATTAATATTTACGAAGTTTCCAATAAAAATACTGAAAATCTCGTAAAAATAAAAATTATATTATTTTTATTAACATTTTATTAGTTTTATTGACAAAAATTTGTAGTTATATTTTAACATTTCAAATACTTTATTTCGTTCTTGTAGCATTTACTTCAACCAGAAATCAAAATCTAAAAATATTTAGTAACAATAATCAATATTTTCAAGATAACTTCAGATATTAATAGTTTCCTTATATATGCATATACAGTGTATAATGTAAATTATGAATTTAAAAATATTTTTAGCGTCCTTAGTTATGAACTATTGTTATTAAAGGATCAGAGAAATTTTGTAGATGATTAACATACAAACTGAAGATAAATGAGATAAGAAAAGAGTTCTCGGAATTATTCATTATTCAGTCTATATGTGCAGATTTTTTTATGATTTCCGGTTCACTGATAGTTTAAAAAATATTTGATTTCGAAAAACACAATTTTTAACGTATTAATTAGTTGTTAATTCCTTGTTTATCTGGGTAAAGAATAGGTTAATATTAAATTTCTCATCAAACAAATAGTAATAAACAATTAGTTTTATCTAGTATAATATATTCATAATAATCCGATTTGAATAGTGAAAATTAAATGTGATAAAATAGAAGAAAACTTGCTGAAGAAGATTTCAAATAAATTAAAAAATACATTATCTCTTTCTTCTTAATGTTACTAATTGAATATTTATATGACAATTTCAAAAATATAATGTATCCAAAATTCATTAAGAAAGGTCGTAATATACTTATTGATAAATGATTATCTTGTAATAAATTCAAGATAATATAACTATTCCTTATTTAATCGCTAATATGAGTAAATCTTATATAACAATATTTTTTTTCGTAATGTATAAATATAGATTCTCCTACAGAAAAATAAATAATTTATATAAAGGTGATGGTTTATTCAGTTTTATATCAAATTATTATTCTATGGTATAATCTTAAGAAATTTAGAAAAGTATGAAAATTTTTAGCCTTTACAACATTTTAATTTTACATCAGCTCTTATTTATGTATTTTTAAACCAACTTTAATAATCAAATTTTATAATAGACTGAATATCTTCGATTCATATTTATACAGTATATTTTAATACAGTAATAAATGAGAAACATTTTAATATAGTTCGTTTTATAATAATTGAAAATATTCAGTAGAACTGTTGTATAAATGTCTTCATTATAACTTTAAGAATATTTTATTAGTAAAAAATATACTTCTTTCCTTGTGATTAAAAATATCTGTATATTTAATTTTTTAATATTTATATATAATATATTTATATACTTTAAAAATATCTCATCGAATAAATAAAAATGAAAATATTTGTCATCAAAACCAATGCTAAAATTACATTCAAGGTGTTTATAATATTATTTATATTACTAACATAAACTACATTATAATATAATAATTTTAGGACATTCTTATTGAAAATAATTGATTAATTAATTTATTAACTTTAATTATTAGTTGCATTTATTATAATATTTAATAATATTAAAATATTCTATTGGAAAATAATTATAATTTTATGTATAGACAAACTGACAATCATATCTTTAAAATTGTTCTTATAAATTTATAATCTTATTTTTGAGACATTTAATATCCACCTTAATAAAATTTCTACAAGAATAGATGTGTTTTCATATAAATTATTTATGTTTTAATTTACAGCACCGATACTTGTAATAATGGACGACTCAGGAAGAATAAAATCCGGAGAAAGGCACCTAAAAGCCGGTAGTGCTTTACGTCTACGATGCGAAGCTCGAGACGTTCCAGAGCGATATAATGAAACTGTCATTTGGACAAGAGGAGATGAAATCCTCAACGAAGACGTTAGGTAAATATTGAAATGCTACAAATTTAGTTTGCTATTCATTTTTCTTTACGAGTACCATGACAAACGCAGTTAATTTTTAAGAGTAAATTGGATTTTTTTCCAAAGCATTTTATACATATATTTCTAGAAAAATTCGGAATATTAATTAAATATTAAAATTAATCATTTTTTTCATCCTTTCTCGTTTGACATAAATAAAAATAACATTTAATCTTATATAATTTATAATTTATATACCGATTGTTTATACTAATTTTGATAAATAATTACAATTTTTCATCAGGTATACTGTTTTAATATATGTGTTTAATACCTTACGAAAATATAGTATTCTGTGAAATCGTATTTTAATTTGACATTGAAATCTATTTACTAATATCCAAATAACTCTAGTTTACTGTATATACTGTTGTGTACTTGATCTTATAATCTTTAAATCCAAAGTGGTATAAAGAGAATAAGAATCCATTTTTGTTGCACTGATAAAAATAAATAAACTTGTTCTTTAAATCTATCATTAATTCTATTATTATGGTTTTCAAACTTTTAAATTCATTATATAATTTAGATTAAAGACATAAACTTATATTTTAAAAATAATTAATATTTTTAAAGTTATAAAATTTCAAAGTTATAACAAATTTATAGAAAGTTAAAAATGTGCAAAATTTTTCTTATTCTTGTTAATAAATAATATGTTATTAAAAAATTAATTAATATGGATATTTGATTATTAATTTATTTTAAAAAATAGTAATATACAAAAATTTCCAAGTAATTTTTTTCTAAGATATTTTTTATCGATTTCTTATATCAGAAAGAAAAATATTATTAAAATTATTGATTTTAACCAAACCATAATCGAAAATTTGAGTTACTTTTTATATTTAACTAACTTATATACATAATTGGTAGATTTTATAACAATAATTAAAATATATGTGTATTTGTGTGTGTATATATATATATATATAAAGAGAGAGAGAGAGAAAGAGAGAGAGAAGAAACGAATAAAGGAAATTTATGCTTCTTTATGTGAACCTATTAAAATATACATTTCAGTGAAAACAGAACTGCTGAGTATTTAGATGGCAAGGAAATTCAAGTTATCGTCAGTACGATTGTAGTAGAAAAGGCAACACCACGTCATGCTGGAAACTATAGCTGTGTTGTACCTGAAAAAGCTAGAGCTACAGTTGCGGTGCATGTTCTTAATGGTAAGCCCATTTTTCATTTTCATTTATTTAATTTAAATGGATAAAACTTAATTAAATTGTATAACAAATTCAAATTAAGCTTGATAAATATTTTTAAATATTTCAATATAATAAGAATTAAAATTGACTTATTAATAGAAACCTTCTACTTTTACAATTTTAAATTCCTTAACTGAAAAAATATTTACATATAAATTTTTTTCAGGTGGCGTCATTTAAAAAATATGTTAATAATCACCTAAACTTTTAATGATATACGTTTTGTAAAATTATAAAATTTAAAAATTGATGAATGAAAATTATTAATATATAAACTTTAAGGACTTCCCATTGTAAGTTGTAATATCAAATGCGAATTGAGAGTACTGGATATTTATATCTACTAAAATAATAATTTCTTTATAATTTAATTGTAAAAATAAATCAAATACCGTTTAATTTTATTACATAAAAATGACAAACATTTTTGTATATGTGTACATTTACACGTATGTAATTATATAATCTTAAACATTACATTATCTTCCTCTATTCTTTCTTGATATAAACAAAACTTAAGATGTGAATATTCTTTATAGTCAATTCTCTTATGTAAATATATAATTTACAGAATTAAATTTCCTAGTAAATGTCTAAAAATTAAATTAAGATTAAAAATATTATAAAATTTTTCGCCAAAGAATCACGATTAAAATTTTTATTCGAAATGATATTCCAAAGCTGCAATTTTCTAAATTTATAATTTATAATTTTTTATAGAAATAAGAAAAATGCAAATTATTATAGACTAATTGATGGGTAAACGATATGATAACATATATTTTATTATATGTTATCATATAATCCTTCCACTAACATATATTCCTTCCACTTAATCTCAATTTCTTTTAATAGGAGAGAAAAATAAAGATAAGAAAAATATCAAAAAAACATATTTGAATTAAATTTTATAATATAAAATGAAATTAATAATGCATATGTTTTTCACTGAGCTCAGACAAGTTGTGAAATGTTTCTATCGCCTCATCAACAAGCGTTTCTTGTAGACGAGCATGCATACCACGTTGTCAAATTCTCTAGTTTGTACTCTCATCTCTTTGAAGCTAAATAATAATACTTTGCAACCACCAATATATAATGTAGATTATAAACATAAATTTTTTTCCTTCGTTGTATAAAATATTTCTTAAGATTATAGTCCGAATCATATTAGATAAACTTTCAACAACATTATGTATACATCGATGCACCTGAACTTAGAACTGACTTAGACATTACTTAAAACTGCTGACTTATGTTTATAAATGGCTAGTTCTTTTGGCGGTTACTTTTTCCAGCTAGCGTTAGCTGCTGAAATGCCTTAAGATAAAAATCGCGTTGAAAATTATCTTCGGTCAAATATTTTTGACGTAATCATGATTGCATTCTTCATTTATTAGATCGTCCCTATTTTTATATATTACCATAACACGGTAAAATTTATTTAAATTAAATTTTTAAAAATGCTCATTTAATATAGTTTGTAATCCACTCTTTAAAGTCTATCAAATTTAATTAACTTTCCATTTAATATTCCTTTTCAATTTTAAAAACTCGAGAAAAAGCATCAAGCTTGTAAGAGAGTATAAGTTATCGAAAAACTGCATATAAAAAGTACGTGACTGTAATATAAAGAAACTGAAGAAAATATAATATAAAATTCCATTTAAACTAGTCAAAGAATTCTGTCTACTCTGCTGTATTAAAAAAGAGTTATGGATATTCCATTCAAAATAGAGTTGAATTCATGCCATTTTGTGTCTTCTTCCAAGGTTTCTGCAACTTAAAGTATGATGTAGAAACATAGTAGGAAAAGCAATCTAACGGATAAAATGTTCAAAAAAGATACATAACTACGTTGGAGGATAATTGTGGTACATGTGATAAGTAGAATTATATTAAAAGGCTCGTAGCGCTCTCTCCTTTGACAAGTTTGCTTGTTGAACGATCAAAAGAAGCATAGGTTATACATATATGACCACTCATGCGTTTACAATGCGTACACGATCCTTTTCTTTAGCTCTTGTCAAGTTTCATCGTAGGTGATCATATTTATAACTTATGACCTGAAAACGAGCTTATTTATCATATAGTATGATATTGGTACTAAAATATATTTCAAAGTAATGAGCTATTTAAAATCAGATTTTTATTAAATTCTCTGCAGAAATTTTTATCTGGTCCATGTTTTTTATTATCCTATTAATTTAATTATTTATAAAAAACTGTGCTAGATAAATTTCTTTGTTATTTCGAAAAACGATTAACTTTAAAATTATTGAGAGCTAGAATAAATTTTTAATTAAATTTTAATTAATACTATTAATATTAAGGAACATATACCATTTTTAAGTATTTAAAAAAATTTTTGCAATAAATTAAATATTAGATATTAAATATAAATATATATTTTACGAAATACATTCCATAAATATAAGCTAAGATAATTTAATAAAGCATAACATGTTAACAATTTAGAAAATAACGTATGGTTAATAAGAGTCAAATATAAACATTTATGTTATTATTGACATAAAAATATTATGATGTTATTAAGATGAACGTATATGCTTCATTGATAATCTTAGAAAATAGTTCTCTAAAATAATGTACACTTTTCACATATGTATGGTATTATGTCAATATTTCCTATCTTTTTAGTTTTACATAAGTACGTTTCTCTTTTTTACTTTTATTTTTCTCAGCTTTTTCTTTAAATTTTTGGTAATAATTTGGAAATAAACTTATTTATAAATTTAAATATTCGATACTGTATATAACATACTAAATATAAATATTTAGAAATAGATACTTAAACAATTATCCATCAAGAAAATTATTTACTTACTGGGTCATTATGGTTAATATGTATTTTATACGACGAAATTAATAATTTCCCTCGAAGCAGAATTCTGCACTTTATTTATGCAGTCTATATAAAAACGAAATGACTTTCTTTCGTTTAATTATCTGAATATATTCATTCACAATTTTCAAATATTACAAGATACAAAATAAAATATAACAATGAAGTCTAATATCATAATTTTCGTAACTATTTAATTTTTTCCATGTATGTCAATTAATTGATAAAGTAGTAAATATAATTTTAGAAATTTAACAGTATACGTTAAACTATAATACAATTTTATTCTAAGCTTCTGAAATTTGCACATCTGATCATTTTTAGTGATAAAATAGCCATATGACGAAATATAATTTTACTTAATTATTTCATAAATTATTAAAATTCATATATTTCTTATTTATTAAATATTCATATATATTTCTTATTTAGGAATTTTTTATTTATCCAAATAAATAAGTATAAGGGGTCTAAAGAGAAAGAGACAAATTGACAGAGTAAGGGGGAGAGTGGAAAGAGAGAGAATAGAGCGAGAGAAGGCGTAAAAATAGGCAGTGACGATGATGACATCGTAGAAATTACACAAATACGCTACCAGGTTTCGACAGAATCGTTGCACGAAAGCTTGGTGCACTTAAGATAGCACTTTGTAAGTAATAACATAAAGATTTTGATTCTAGACAAGAATTTTTGCTAGCACCTAAAATCGAGTTTCACGTTTCATAATTGTTATTCTTATAACTTCAGATAATCTTTTCAACAAAAAATCTTGATATATTTAGCCATATATATTTAAAAATATAATGAACAATTTTTTATCTGTAGATTTTTTTGTATTATTTAAAAGTATCTTTTAATTTGTATTTAATTTTAAATGATTTTAAAGAAAATTTATAAATTTAAAACAAAAATTAAATTAAAAAGTAAAGAATTTACATTAATTTTCTTAGCATTAAAAAATATATCTACATTTACAATGAAATTTGATAATCATTCATGAGATAAGGTACTGCATAAAAACATAATTTACCAAAAATATTCAGTTTGATTCGTTTAAATTCATAATATATTTTGTATTTACTTAAAAATCATAAAAATTAATTTGTTTAGTTTTATTTCAATATTACTTCATGATATAGTATTTAATTTAAATTTAAAAAAATTAAGGAGTACATCAAACAAATCAAAACTATTTGTATTTCGCTTTATTTTTAGTTTTCGACTTTGATACCATGGATAAGTAATAAGTTTATAAAAATTAAGTAACTGTTTTACATTTACAAAATTTTATCTGAAAAGATTACCATTTCTGTACAATCTGTAAATTTCTGTAAAACTTAGATTAATTCACTAATAGAATTATATCAATTTCTAATCCCGATCAAGGTTCTCTAAGTGAGTACTCGTAAATTTCCAATATCTTTACATTTAAATTCTGTATGACGTTTGCTACTCGAATTATGCTATCAAATTATAATATATTTATTTAAAATTAATAAAAAATATAATAAATCAAATACATATATTGATAGATATTTAAATATGAAATATTTACATTCTTATTTTATTACATGTCAAATATAAAAATAATAAACCAATAGTCTTGCATACAATTTATTTTAGTTTATACAATATTTTTTCTTACATGGGTCATTCAAATATTACTTCAATCGCGTATATTAAAATATCTGATTTACTCATTTCTATCTTCACGAGATGGTTCTGAATTTTTAAAAAAGTATCATAAGAAATAATGATTCTCAACTTTTATTACAGTGAATAAAATATGAAAGAAGAAATTGCCAACGTAAAAAAATACATAAATATCCGTATTTAAATATTTAAACACGTAAGTATAATAAAAAAGTGAATATCTCCAACTATAAAAATTTATTGAATATAAATTGCAGATAAATTGCAGTCAATAGTTCAATAACAAAAACTGTATCAAAACTGGTCATATATAAAATATTAGAATGAATTATATACCGAAACAAAACAGTGGCTTGATAAAAATATAGAAAGATGTCAAAACTGATATGGATTAATTTTTTATAATTTTTAACTACATTCTCGAATATCCGATTCATCTAGGTACTTAATCTCTCTGTTTTAAATACTATCAAAACATTTTGAACTTATTGTGATCAAATAATTCTCATATACGTCTACAGTGGAGGTCTTTATCTTTTATATAAGCGCCGAATGCTTAATACACCGAGCATAAGCTCTTCTAGTTGTGCGTCACCATGCCTCGATCTGATGAAATTGACGCATGACGGAACTGCCATTATATTACAATAAACCATTGATTTAACTTTAGAACTTTAGATACTTCTAAAACAGTGTATTGTATTACAGTGCGAATATGTAATAATTTTTTACTGAAAATATATTTCGAAATTTCGAAGTGTTGGAAGTATAGGCAATAAATTAAATATTTAAACCTTTTCAATTAAATTTATGTAATATTCATTAGTAATTCAATGAGAGCACATTCTTATCTTTTTCCAAGTCCAAAATTTTTTGCATTGATACTTATTTTAATAATCATGCAAATGTGATTCTAAATAGCTTATAATATAGCAATTTCCGATATCCACTTTTACACCATTTACTATGAAATTTTTCTCAGCGCTCGTTGACATTAAATGAGGCCATAATCCTGACTGCTTTCGTTATGAAAATCCTTTTGCCTGCCAAGACACATTAAGATAAACGGCGCAAATGCTAAAATTATCTTATACGAATCGTCCACTCGTAGGTCAGAGTGACGTGATAATATAGATTAAAGAAAATGCACAATTCATATGAACTCTATATATTACTTCATTTTCATTGAATATATTTATATAGATCCGTTTCTATTTATTAACCTTTTATTAGATACACATCATCATTGTCATTTCTCTTCAAATTAGTGCTATTTAATTTACTATTTGTTCCCATTTTAATTTATGAAACTCTTTATTTAACTCTTTTTTTATTCAATATGTTGAAGCTTAAATTTTTGCAATTTATTTTTGCAATTATTTTTTTCTGCAATTTATGTTAATATAAAAATCTAGTTATTTTTACATTTATTCTGTTAGTACTTTTCAATATAAAACTGTTTCTCTTATATATTGTATATTTTTGAATGTCACTTTTTTCATTTTATATATTTATTTTATATTTAAAAAAACAATGAGTAGTTGATGAGTTTTAATTAGTAAAACGCTTTTAAAATATAAGTCAATATAATACTGTACGAGTTTTTTAAAACTTGTAAATTCAGATACGCTGACAAATTCAGGCACTCGCTACTATTTGTCAGCATTAACCAAATAGTTCTACGATTTTTAAAAAGTACTGACTTTGAACAATGTCGTGCAAAATATCATAAAATATCTGCCATTTTTTTATGAAATAGATACCACATTCTCTAATAATCAATCAAAAACAACAAAGTCAATTATTCAATACGTTATTTCGATCTTTTTCATCATAAAATAATAATTTTTGTGACAATTGGTAGTAATAAATAGAATCTAGAATTGCCACTACTTACTCCAAGCAGTTTACAGAGTGACAACAAAGTCTCAACTACACGTTGATAAGATCTTAACCACTATTTTGTTCAGTTCATTTGGCATAAAAATCATCAACAATTTGGAACAAAAACACAATCATGTTAGAGTATTAGATAGCATAAGCAAATCGTTTAAACAATGAAAGAAAACAGGATGCATATAGCCAATAAAAAGGTATTATTTCACGAAGCATTGCACCAATCCATACATCCATGAAACGATGGTAAAATTAAATAAATTGAAGTACGAATTGATTTAGCGCCCTAATATTCTCTAGATCAGGCTCCGGCAACTATTATTTTTTGCTTAATTTGAAGAGATCGCTCCAGGAAATGATTTTTGCATCAAATAAGGGTATCGAATGAAAAACTGATGCATATATAAGAGCCCTTGACAAATCGGACTGTACAAAAGGTATTCAAATATTAGAGGATTATTGGAAGAAATGAACCGTTTTTGAAAGAATATTTGTAAAAAGGTAAAATCAATTTTTAATAAAAAGGAATTATTTCCTTACTTTTTCCGAAATTTTCCACACCATGTAATAATATCGGACATAGAGTTATTCATAAGATCGAGAATATTATTTGTTTATATTTTTAAAGCTTAAGTTTTGACTAAAATAAAAATCTTAATAATTAACAATTATTACAATAATAAATATTTATTAAAATATTTATTATATTTATTATTATTACAATAATAAATATAATAATTAAAATAATAAATATTATCAACAGATCTTGCAAATATCATTCTTAATATATTTTTCTATAAATCGTCTTCTATTTTTTTCTTATAATTTATAATACATTTTCCAACTACTTTAATTTATACATTTACCTTAAATATTTTTCAATTTTTACTAGACTTTTCTTAATTATCTTACTACGTATTAAAAACTTTATATTTTCTAATAGTTTTTCTAATTTGTTTCATATCTCATATTTTTCACATTATATTGCTTTTTTTCCATTATATATGTACATGAAGAATTAATTTAAAAATTCTGAAACTTATCCAGTAAAATGAAATACTTATTGAATACAGTTTCTTCTTCGTGCGAGATTGTATATTATATTGAATAGATACAATTTTCTAAAATGACAATACTTACTTAAAAACTTTGCTTATCAAGAATTCTAACTATACATAGTTAGAAAAAATAAAAAACAACTTTTTACTCAAAATAAGCTTAATGTAGGTAAGAATATTAATTTTTAAAAATCAACATTAACTAATATCATCTTATATGTTTTATATGCCACGTAATGTAAATTTATATAAAAATTAAATATTATTTACTTTTGAAACGCAGTATTTTGTTGACAACTAAATTATTCGATCGATTTTATAATTAAGTACTTGTCATTCGTGTAACTCCTTGTAAACAAACACTGATTTTAGGAGTCTAATGACAATCAATATTACAGTACATATGTACCGGAATCAAAACATTCAAAATAGATTGTAAATTTTTCTGATTTATCTGATAGTGAAATACAATAATTAATTTTGTAGATATCATATTTCTCAATGCAGCGAATTTTCCTTGAAATTTCCTCGCTATCGCGAAAACCTCTACTTTCTTTTTTCTGACTCTGTTTCTCTCTCTCTCTCTCTCTCTCTCTCTCTCTCAATCTCTCTTTAAAAGATCATTCGTTCTTATTAGTATACGTTACATACAATATAATTGGTTAAAAAAATATTTTAATATTGTGAGTACAAATAAAAATGATATATAAAATTTATGAATACCATTGTTTCAACATTTCTGCAAATGATCGATTTATAACATTATGCAGTATTTCGTTTAAAATCTTCAATTTCTAGTACAGTCATAGTTGTAACAATAAATAATATTTTTTATTAATACGTTTTTAATACAGAAATATAATTAAAGACTAATTTTTCAATCATTTGAACTATTACATCATATTAAAACAACATAAATGCTTAAAAACAGTGAAAATATGTCAATTTGGCTCTTAACCATGAACTAAATTTTATGATTTTAATAATACTCGATCTATAATTAGTACATAATTAAAATTTTATGATAATGGAATGATTGAATTTAATTAAATCTCAATATATTTAAAATAAATAAAGAGTACTCTACTACCTAAAATAACATAAAACGCAATTATACAGTTCATTTCTTCTTATAAATAAGCTATGAATATTATCAATTTAATTCACTATACTTTTTGTAAATGCTTTATTTTTTTCTTATAATTGCTTATTTATATATGTCTACCTAAACTCTTATGTGCAAGCAATACATATTATCGTCTATGCCAAAAAAATACGACACAGCTAAGTACTCGAATATTCTAAAGCGACTATGATAACATACAAATTTGAATACATCAGACAAATATGATAGAGAGAGAGAGAGAGTGAGGGAAAATAGGAACAACGAGTATGAAATGGAAAAATGTTATTACTATTCTTTAGGCTATTTACGGGCGAAGTGACAGCTTTCGACGGTTTTTTTTTCATTTGCGCAGCGACGGTGAATGACGACGCAATACTTTCGGCGATCCTAGATTTTCAAATGTATCTTACTCTCATTTGCGCTAGCGTACTGCTGTATACAGGTAAACATGCAATGCCAAACGCATTTTAAAACCCGGACAGATAGTTTTTTTCTCCGCATCAACGCTTGGGTGTGCAAAAAATCGAGAGTGAGAAAAAAAACATGCTAATGCGATGACGAGGATAGAAACGTTGCGGCCCATTGTTACATTCATCAGTGCACATGTAAATGTGGAAGTGCACGCGCGCAAAATTTCTATGAATACATGTCAGAAAGAGAAAAAATGAGAAGAAGTGTGGAAAGAGCATCTGGTTAAACCACTAACGTTAAATGTTTAATGGCCTACGCGCATTTTTCCGCATGAACGTTTCTTTGAATTTTGATGCCTTAAATTGCACAACACATTAAGGATCTTACAATGCCATAGTATTACAAGTTGAAATGGCTTTTAGAGTGTCTACGGTTGTTAGTAACTTTTTTTTATTTTACACTGATTAATAATAAATTAGACACTTTACTATATTTTTCATGCTTGAATTTTTGTGTAAAGGCATCGGATAAAAGTAAAACATTCAACTAGAAAATAATAATAAACTAATAAAACTTCACATTATGTGAGAAAAATTATGGTTGTGATTATTATTTAAAAATACTTTAAACACATAGCCATTGAGAAGAAAAATTTTTTATTAAAGATAAAATAAATTTTCATTCATTTATGTATTTGGATATTCTAGTTCCAAACATAATGTTTAAATTTGGTATTATATTTTAATTGAAATGTACTTAGTATAATATTTTTCAGACCTACATTATCTTGAGTCACTTTTTATTGACTTATATATTATGAAACTGTGACTTATAATGTTATTTTTTATCAATAAATCCAAAATAACTTTTATTTCGCAATATTTTTTCAACATTTATTTAAGAAAAGTATATGAGAAATGGAAAATTAAATTAATTTTCTCTTATTTTTATATTCTTAAATATTGACTTTTTATCAGTTATTTAAATTGATTCTAAATAATAATAATATAAATTTATTATATCAATTTATCATAATAATTCCTTAAATAACTAATTCTATTTATTAATTAATTAACCTTTTGAAAAAACAATCATAATTTTTATATAAAAAATTAACTTAAGTAAATGTTGAAAAAAATTTTATTTTATACTTAAAAAAGTCACATTTCAACACTTCTAGTGAAAATTTTTTATTATTTTGAAATATACTTTTAAATAATACACTTAATGTGTGTATCGATTGTTACGAGAAATTATGCTTCAAAATGTAAAGAAGTAATTTTTCAATATAATATGCTATTAATCATAAATCAAGAAAAAATGTTTCGACCAAATTAAACAATGAATTCTTCATTTTTCGTTCAGTGCACAAAATGTATTTATGTATATGGCGCAATATAGTACATTTATTACTAAAATAAAATAATTGAATTAATATAATAAAAGATGCTATGTCATGACCATGCTCAGCTCTTCTTAATTAAACTATATTCAATGGAAATGGTTTACGCGGCGGTATATAATACGAATGAATGAGTAGATTGGACATATAAGTAACATTTAAAAGACCATTAAATTAAAATTTTAATAATCTATCTTTAGAATAAATATTAATTCAAGAATTTTGATAAAATAGCGTTGAGTGGATCCTAGAAAAAAGTTCATTAAGCTTGTGAAATTTAAAAATAATTTTAGAAATCAATATTTAATTTTGTCTTACTGTCAATACGTTATAAATTAGAGAAATAATGCTTTAAAATTTATTAAAAAGATAAAATATCTACAAAAGATTAAAGATAATAAAATTGTCCTTTTATCTTTTGAATTTTACGCTAACTTATGATAAGTATTATAGATATATTTTTTTAAAGATTTAGAATATAGTTACCAGTAACTTTCAAATGTGTTTGTATCTAAATTTGAACAGCTACCAAATAACATAGAATTTACTTCTAATATAATTCATTTTATTGAATTGTATAAATAAGAGAAAAAAAGATACATGTTTAAGACAAATATCCATTGTGCCAACTTCGTATATGCTACTTCGAACTTGTAGAAAATTTTCAATACTCAGTAAATTGTTCAGAGGTGTGCACAGAAAAAGAAACAAGAATTTTCGTTAGTGGAAGATCAAGGGAGAAGGTTGTCGAACCTTTCATCAAATCGTCGACTCGCTTGTCCAGTAATAAGATAGAAAAATAAAGAGAGACAAAGAGAGAGAGAGAGAGAGAGGAAAAGAAAGAAAGATAGCAATGCGAAAAAATAAAAAATAGTGCGCGACTAACATCGTTATCTCCGTGTGATAGTGTACAATCAATTTGGAACTTCTCAGAGCCTTCACGAAGGGACGCTTCCAATGCACCGGAAGTTTCATCTAACTAGTACTTCACCTTGTAGCACACGGTGAAGTGCAAGAAAACTACGAGTAACTTTGTCGCACTGCAAATCGGAACCGAACGGAACAGCGGTCAGAGTGACGCGTTTTCCTCAGAGACGTATCTTTCATCTAATGTTGCGATCAAACGCATGCTTGTAGCGGAAGTCGAAGTGCTCACTACGCTCATTAAGCTCGATATGCCTATGTGGTATTCAAACCTACGTTCCATTCTATCTGTGATACTGAGATCGTTCTATATATTTTAACATCATCCCGTTTCCTCTAACTTTGGACTAAACTCATGCTTGTGTTACATTATCTATAAGACTGCGCCAAGCATCTAAGCGGCTCACTGATGTACTTGCGAATATCCGCTGCAGAAATGACTGTGACGCATCCAAAAATGAATCTCCTTGTCGCAACTAAGCATAAATGCTGTTATATGCCTTTAAGTACGCTATTTCAAGTGATATGTGAGTTAATAATGTCAGAGATATATAACTTATATGCTTGGCCTTATGATTAGTTTATACATAAAAAATTATATTTAAAAAATATACTAAAAATAACCTTTGCTTACAAACTATTTGTTAATGTAATTTAAAGATTTGACTTTATATTAATTTGTTAAATTAATGATATTTTCGTTTTATTATGATTTTATTTAAAACTACTATATGTTACAAAATAATAAATAGTTAATGGTGCTTTTGTAAGATAATGTAATAATTCTTTTTCTCCACTAATTTCATTCACTGTATGCATTAAAGTAAAATATGCAATGAAAAAGAAGATTATAATAGAAATATGTAAATATATATTTTAAGTGCCTGTATAATCTAAACATGTAATGTCAATTCATAAAAATTATATAAAAGCGGTCTTACTAAGGAAAATACGAGAAAAGAAAATCTAGCTTCTTTTTCACAGCTAATTGACTTTTTCTATATTATAAAAATCTTTTAATCTCGAAAAATATTTTTAAAAGTTTTAGAATAAGGAATTATAATGTATCATTAAACAGAGAATTTTTTCGTTAATTTACTTTGCACAATATTTTTGAAATCAGGATTAAATTATGCATTTTCAAAATATCCTACACAACTTTACTTCTTAAGATAGAAATGATCTCCTTTTCAAATTTACTGTTGCAAATAGAAGGAATAATTCTAAATATTTATAAAATATAATTATTTGTTATATATAAATTCTATGTGAGGAAAATTATAAAAATATCTTTATTGGATTTTCTCTTAAAACAATTGTATTTAACGAAATTTGGCAACCTTTAAAAATCGTTACGTAAGTTCTTTTCTGGAAGCCTACTACATAAATTCAAAATAATATTTTAGTAGTTCGTTACGTTATCTATACTGTATTGTAAAAACTTATCTTTGGTCTTTCAGGTTATCAGGTAATTCATGATGTAATTGTATTTTCGCAAGCTTTATAGAGGATACTGAATCCTCTATTGCGACGGTAAGTGAAAAAATAATTAATGCGAGAAAGTTCCGGTTGTAAAATTAAGAATATATACATTGTTCAAGCTTTGATTATTTATTACTAGTATGGTTTAATTTCACATTACTGTGAAATAATAATATGTCATTGTGCTTCAAATATTAGCGTTAATAAAAGTAATTTAAAGTATAATTCTATGTAATGAAAACTAATAAATTATTGTTTTAATTATCAATATTACAATTCACTAAATACATATTATGGATTAAAAAGTAATAATCTTCATTTTAATAATAAACAATTAGTACTGAATAATATCACAGACAGATGAAGTGAGTATAAATATATAAAAATGAACGTGTTGTGAAAATAACGTACACACAAAATACATACAAAATTAGATTAATAAGAAGCAGTTATTACATATAAAATATTTTTAAAATATCTACTTTCTCAAATTTTTTATATTTTTCACAAATAAAAATTTATATTATATATAAGTCTAGTCATATAGGACTTTAGCGTCATTCATTACTAATTCGTTCAATGAAAATATTTCTTAAAATGTGGCTTATTGTATTGAAACTTGGCTACGTTACGTATTTTTATATAAAAAGTTTTTCACTGTGTTCTAATACAAGTTTTTATTTATTATTTTTATTGAATAATTGAAATGAAAAATATTAAAAGTAGTTATTAAGTCCGTCATAATTACATGTCATAAGTAAATTCGTATAATACTATAACGTCTAAAGCACCAACAAATATCGTAGGATAATCTTGAATTTGACAAAAATAAATAAAGTAAAGAATTAAGTGAGAAAAAATAGAGAGAGAGTAAGCTTTCCTTATTCTGATGTCAGCATGAGTGGAGGATGTCGAGCTTAACTGCACGTCGGCGGAAAGCGCCAAATGGACGGACGTAATCCGACAATTTGGCCGCTCTATGAGAACAAGCGCTTTTACCCTTCAGACCGGATGCGCTGCGTAAGAACTCTTGAGCGTTCTCCTGTTTTTAATGAGAAATTTACTCGTACTCACGGTAACTTACAAGGCTCCGGGCTTACGAATAATTCATATTGTACGCATTATTGTAAAAGTCTTGCAAGTACCTTACAAAATTTATTATGTGTGTGTGTATTTTTATATATACACGTACATATTTTAGTTTATTTTATTTTTTGCATGAATTACTATTCTTAAATATCTGTGCCGAAACATTTAAATAGTATAACGTCTATAAATTAATTTTTTTTATTTTTTTATTTTTTAAATTTTTTATTATTAATTTTATCATTCAAGATAATACAAAAAAGTCTTTGCTATATAATCCATTATATAACTAAAATTTCGTATTAAAATTGTATTATAAAAATGTATCCACTACTCTATTATTTACTTTAATTCTTGGTAAAATTATTCTACTAGTTTACTTAAAAATCCTATTCGAAAAATTATGAATTATTCTGAACTGTTACTAATCATTAAAAATAATTATGCTTACTGTTTTTCTGGATTAAGAATAATTATGAATTTTTTAAATTTTTCGTAAAGATATTGGAGTGTTTACATTTATATATATATACGCTAGCATGCGGGTACGTATTCATATATTTAAACCACTTTTTCATAAAATGGTTAATATGAAAATTATTCTCATATAATCTTGTAAGTTTTGTGAACTTTTCTTTTACATTTTATATTTTTTACCTGATTATTACGAAGAAATTATAATATTTGCATATTGCATTTTATACACATAAGCTTAACTGTCTTCAACTTGTGAAACTTTAGTAACAGTGTAATAATAGTAAAAAGAATGAGTAACTTCAGCTTTCTTGCAATGCAAGCTCATAATATTTCATTTATTGCATTTGATTTATATTATATTGCATATTATATTCAAATATTGCATTTGATGCATATTATATTTACAAAAATTTACAAAAATATATAAATAATACAAACACGATAAAAAATTTTACGATATTTTCAATTTATCTATTACATATCTAAATGATTTATTGCTTTGATAAAAAGCAATACTAAATAATATACATAATAGATAATCTAAGTCAATAACTCAAACAATATATAATAAGTACATAAGTAAGAATATATATATAACAGTATATAAGTAAGCAAAGCAAATTTTAAATTTATATTAATGTATTAAAATTTGTAAACTATAAAAAATGAGAATTACTGTATTAAAATGTTATAACATTACAAAGTATATTAAACTGTAAATTTTAGAAACCTGTGGATAAAAAATTCGAGTAGATTAAAATTACAATGTAAGTACAATTGGATAATACTATAGTAGAATTTTAAAAATTTTAAAAAAATTTTAAAAAAGAGTTTTTTTGTCTTTTTACTCATTGAGTTGCTCAGCTGATTTTAAGAATACTTAAAAGACTTTTTCAAATTCAAATTTATTCTGTTTTGTATTTAATCGATTATTTGAAAATTGTATCTAGTCATTAGCCCTTGAAAATGTTAAATTTGTACCAATTCATATGTGATAGTCTTAAAAAACTATTGCTGCTAGAGAAAGTATTTATAGAAAATGAATCTATTTTAGCTTTAATGGTATTGAAATACGCGATAATTCAAATTTTATGATTAATGAATTGAAATACGAACAAATATTTTATAAAAATATCAATAAATTTATTTCACGAAGTTGTCTTTGACAATAATTTATATCAAATTTTAAAATACACATTGGAAAGAGAATAAACTAAAATGCAAGTGATGAAATAATTTTAAGTATTTCAATAAATAATAATATTATTGTGTATAAAAATTTGTACGGCATGTTTCCATTGGCATATCTATTGAATTATAGTACACACTTATTAACTTATCTGCCAATATTATTAGAAATTGTAAAATAAATTTAAAATAAACTAAAATAAAATTAGTAATAATTATTTTCTTTTATATATACAATAATAAATAGATTATGTAATCTACATATGATAGAAATACACATGTATTATGAATGAGTAATGTAATTTTCTATAAAACAGGTTCTTAACTAGTATGTATATGTTATAATAATAAAATTATCACCTCATAAGAATCATAAAAATATCAAATATTACTTTTAAATAGGTTTTAGTAATATGTTTCAATTAAATGATTCTAAAGTATCATAATATTATGCTTTAAAATTTTACAGAAAAGTTTTGTACAAAAATCAAATAATTATAATTTTTTATTCATAAATATATTACAACAAAAGATATTTAGTAAGAAGATTTTCAAAATTACATTAGTAAAATTTATATTTTGTATTTGTAAATATAAATTTTGTATTATATAAATAAATAAATTTCATAGAATTATAATTTATTATCTATTAATATATACTATATAAGTAACTACTTATAATAACTCTATGTTAATCTTGTAAATAGCCACTAATTAATATACTAATTAATATACTTTAAAACTTAATCTTAACTTTTAATTAACCAACTTTACAAATTGCAATTCCTAGCAAGTCGTTCTATAATATTCCATAATGATAGAAAAAGAAACTAGTAAACATTTAGAAGCTTTGTTTCTTTTAAATTGCAACAATTATAATTCGTTTTATAAAATAATTAACTGTTTGGAGTTTTAAGGTTCAAAAAGTATATAGATGACTTACTAAAAGATAACACATGATTTTTAAAATAAATATTTTCAATTTTTTTTAATTTAAAATAAATATTATTTTAAATTGTACATAAAGGTATTATCTAAATTATTATTATCTGATTATTTATTATCTAAAATATTATCCATAATATTAATCTCAGTTTAATTTCTCAAAATGTAAGTGAAAATATTGTTTACTAGCATTCTTAAGTTTTATTCAAAAGTTAGGCATACTTTCGTAAAACTAAAGATAAAAGAAATTCTTCTGTGATCAAGAATTAATCGCTGTCAGATTTCTTTTATTCATTGATAATTATTTAATAAAAAATTTAGCGATAATTGAGATGAAAAAAGTACTTTTCAATGTTCATAAATTTTATCTATAAATTAAATCACTTTGTCACATTAAAATTCACACAAGCTAATAGCAGACGTAAAACGAAAACCACATCTTTTAAAGAAATGTTGCTTGATACGAACAAAAGAAGTAGCAAATAGTTCAAGGGTAATCTGCCAGCAATTTTTCACTCCTCAAGTGTGTTCAGTGTGAATTTCGATAATGAAAAGACTAAGCGAAGAGAATTTTCGTGAGCGAAACTGAACCCTAGATTGAAGGATGCCAATTAAAGAGTCGCAACTACCTATTCGCTAGGATCAACTTTTTCCGTATCTAGGAAAGTGCCCTTCTTTCTGCTTTCGGATGTGAAAAGGGTCTACTTTCATTAGTCGTGACGTTTATCCTCGTTTAGAAAATCCCGAGGCCAAGTTAACTTTCAATTTTAAAGCTCTTCAGTTACTCAAGTAGAGTTTAAATTTGAAATATAGAAGTTGCTCGGATTAATGTATAATGAATTGACTAATATTTTATTCATTAGTATTGCAAAAAGAATTATTTTTAATGCGTTTGTTGTCTCAGTTCTATTTTAAAATTTTGAGTATAAATTATTCAAGTAAATGTAAAATAAAAATTTTCATTATATTGCTCCACAAATCGATTAAAATATTATTTATACTTTTTAAATTATTATAAATTCTTTTGAAAATATAAAAAGATTACATAATTGTCAAATTGTTATTATTTTGTAAAATTAAAAAGTATAGTCGCTGTTTTTCCAGAAATTAATATTTCAGCGTTGTGAAATAATTCTATTATGGATAAACTGTTTGGGGATGAATTTAAAATTTATTACTATAAATATTTTCATAACTATACAGTATATAAAAAAATTATATAAACATTAAAACGTAAGCTTATTAAACATCTTCTTCGACGTCTACCAATAAATGCATGTTATGTACAACAACAAAAAATAAATCTTGTGTTGACAAATTAAAAAATAATTTAAATCTTAGAATTTTCAATTTTTCATACTTTTCAATATGGGGATCTTTGCAATTCAAACATCACTCGATTGATTTACTTTAAATTTTGATGGCAAGTTTATTATTAAATTATAAATGGGTTAATACCGATTTGATTATATTTTTATTATATTTTTTATTATAACAAACTTTTTTTACTTTTTTTTACTTTGAATAAGCAGACTTTTGTGTACAATAAAACATGTTTTTTTTAAGAATATCATTATTAAAAAAAATTTTAAGTTTTAAAAGTAATTTTTATAGTTTATAACTATTATTCTTGCTTTGACGTTTACGTTATTTAATTCAATTTTATAATTGTATGAATAATAATTTGTAATAATCATTTTTATCAATTTCATATAGTCATTTAATTATTAAACACACAATGTTGTATTATAAATATATACACATATATAATTTTAATGATTCAATAACCTTTAAAGTTATACTTTGTTTGTGTGATATTAAAAAATCATAGTAGTAAAAAAAATGAAAATAAGGTTATATAATAATAGGATAGAAATGGCTTTTCGATCAATTTAAAGAAGATTGATCAACTAGTTTATTGCATGACCCATTTTAATCTAAATTCTCGTTCTTTAATGAAACCATCCATCAAAGAACAATTTTTGGATTTTTAATACGCAAAATTTTTCATTATTCAATAGTCAACCAAAATAAATAGATGTTATTAAATTAAATTTTATCTTAATTCTAAAGAATTTTTGAAATATGCAAAATGAAAATTAATACCTATAAAATGCATAAATCTAATTGTATTCTTGTATTATAAATATCTTTATACATTTTATTATTAAATTATTAATTTCATATTGTAATATAAATGACTAATTTACATCATTTAATTACTTGGTAATACAATCTCTTACTAATGCTCTGTATCACTGAAATTAGTCAAATTACAATGTGACATATGACTAATTTTAAATTATTCATGATAGTCTACATATGTTTCAAATTCAAATTACGATACTACGTATTGACACACATCAGTCAAAAATTTGTTACAAGAATAATTCTCCCACTCTCTACTTCTTTTCTTGAAAAATCTAATTTCGACAAATTATTCAAGTATTGAAGTGAAATTCTTCGTTAAATTCAGTATAATTATATGTAAGAGTTAAACTTACATACTTTGCTTAGACAATGAAAAAAATAATTATAATATGAGTCTGAAGTTCGCAATATTGAAGTAGTAATTAAAATTAAAGATTTTTAAAATCGAATACTTTCTTGAAAAAACTATCATGGTTGATTAATTATAATATAAAACAATAAAATGTTAAATTTGCCTTTGAAAATAGAAATGTTCAAAAAATCATAATGTGGTAAATTCTAATATTGTGCAAAATATTATAATTAAAAATAGTCGTATATGTTAAAATCCATTCATAAACAAATTTCCGTAAAAAAGTCGTCGCGGAATATCACTTTTAGTTTATATTTATTCCATGCATATACACTCTCCCACATATGCCTACATAAGGATGCGTATAATATTGCTTTGTATATAATATTGAATAATATCTTTTTTCCATAGGTTACAATAATTTTACAAAAATTATTTTAGAATATAAATATTAGCTGGTTAAACACATGAAAAAATGGTTTTAAACATGTAACTCTTAATATATATATTTTGACAAAATTTTGTTGTGAAATCCTCAAAATATTTATATATCAATATTTATGGTTAACATAAATTTCATTGATCTATATATAAATATATGTATATCTTACTGAATGCAAACGGATTCATTCATACAGTATTTAAAATACTGATATTATCTCATATGTGTGCATCTCAAGATAAACATTTTTATATAATTATTAATATTTGAATTTAGACAATTACATACATGTGTATTATATTTCATAATATGTGAGTTTTAAATTTTTTCACTCGCAAATAATATTTTTCAGAGTTAAGCATCTACGTTAAATAATATACCCAGTTAATCAAATGGTAGGTTTACTACATTTTTTTAGCTACTGCTTTGTATTTTCTGTATTATAAATGTATTTTTTTTCTTTATAGCATCCATAATTATATAAATTTTTCTAATTTATAAATTAAACATATTTAATAAATTATTAATTAGGAATTGTAGTTTATTCATGAGATATTATTTTAGTTTTACCTCATTATGAATTTTTGCAAATGTTAACCCCTTCTAAGCGTAACTTTCAAGAATGAAATTTTGAAGAAACTTAATATTTCATTAGTTGCAATTAATTAGTCTTAATAGTTTTTTAAAGAAATTTTTCAATGTTAAATTCAATTTTGTTGCGACTCCAACATTGCAAACTTACGTATTAAAACGATTTTTAAGGCATTAAAAAAAACATGGAAATTCCCAGTTCATTTTTACGCTTGGAAATTTCAATTTTCAAAAATTGCTAAGGACTTCTTCAAATGTCGCTACTTTACGTGCAATGGTACGGATATTACCACACAATAGCTACAGCCTGTGGTTATAACTCAACTTCTGCGTCACTAGAATAATGGTTTTCAACGAACTTCTGCAAGCATTCGCGAACAACCGAAAGTCTCAAAAGTACCGAGGAGATGGAAATTTCGCAAATATAGGCAGTAATTAAAATGCCACATAATCGAGAATTACCGACACCGCTAATCAAGCCAAATCCACGAATGAGCAATGCTTGCACCCTAAGCCAATTGCACCTGAGTGACTTCCGGCTTAAGTTTCCTTTTTCATAGATACGGCAACTCGACTAAGTGAGAAATGTCACTGATTATTAATTCAGGCTCCCGGGTAATTATACTAAGGTTGATAGTCTTAATTATACTCATATAGCTTCTTTACCGTTCGCTCGATTTTGCTGGGTTTCTGTATCAAACCGTTTAAATGGATATTATCCCTATTAATATTAAATGAGTAGATTTTCTTTATAATTTTATATTCTTATAATTTGTTCTTATATTTTATTTAATTAATTGATTGATTGATTGATTATTAAAAAATTAACACAATTAATTAATTTTTGTAATATCTTCCAAGAAATTGTGATTTATAAAATATTAGAAAACAAATTTATATTATATAAATTAACAATATTATTAATTTAGTTAAATGCATATTCAAAGTTATTGTATTACACATACTTGGAATAAAAACTATTAATTAATAAAAATTTAATTATAAACCAAATAAACTGTTTATGAATAAAATCTAGTTAATTTGAATTAAATATATTTGATAATGTATTCTACTTTATTTACTGGAAGACTGCGTGTACATTAATTAATTTCAAATATACATTAGATAAATGATTTCTAAAATCAATATTATAAATAGTCGCTAAATTCTTATTTTTTAAAATAATATTTAATATTATTATAAATTCATTACACATATTACTTTATAAACAGTATATAAGCTTTATTAAAAATTCTTGCGTCTTAAATAATTAATTTTTTTTTATTTTAATATTTAAAATTTACAATATATTTCCAAAAGTGATTATATAAAATTATTAAATTAATTACTTAAACTTTTAATAGCACATTTAATCTATTAATTTTAAAAAAGAATAATAATATATTAATTCTTTTTATTTTATAACCAGGATATATAGAGTTGATATATCTGATAGAGATATATATGATTATATAGAGTTTCTAAAAACATATTATAATACAACAATTAAGAATGGCGTACGCTCGAAATCTATTATTATTGTAGTAGATGTGGTGCATTAGAGAGAATTTAAGTAAATAGAAGTGTCATATACATATTTTTATGTACAATCATTTTTCAAAATTATATTTATTAATAATGTTAAAAATTATTTATATTAATAAAGTTATGATACAGTTTTGCATAGGTTTAAGTTTCAAAAAGCATTAAATTATATAGCAATAAATTATATATAGCAATAAATAAAAAATCTGTGTTAACTACTTTATAATAATCTTAAAAAAAAACATTCATATTTTTTCGATGATATAATATTGTTATTTTCTTACATAAAATAGAAAGTACATAATAAATATTCTGAAATATTTTATTTATACATGAAATAATCTTAAGTATAAAAAATAAGGTTTTTTGAAAATTACAAAAACTATTTATTTTTATCTTGTAATTGTATTTGTTATAAATTTTTACAATTATAATCTCTCTTTTAATGTTTTTTTAAATGAGACTTATACTTAAACATTAAATTCTTTAGAAAATTAGACGATAGTTAATTATGATATAGTTTGACAAAAACGGCGGCCGATCACGAGGTCGAAGATGACAATCCCAAATAAGAAGTATCAATGACCTTTTTTGCTTCTACGTTTCAGATGGTCAAAGAAATGCCTCCACTAGGGCAGAATAGTTTTGCGGTCTTGTTTCTCATTTGCCAGGATAGATACGAAATAGTTCTGTTGGGTAATTCATCCGAAGAAATAAAAATGCATAAAGCCGAGTTCTTTTTAGTCTTTTTAGGGACAGCGATGTACTTCCAACATCGAGTTAAAGAGTCGCCTTTGAAGGTGGTGTAAGTACCAACTGGTGAGATTTGCTTTCCCTAGTGCTCTTGCCCCTTCTGTCCCGAGAGCTTTAATGCTCCTTTTTTTCGACTCTAACCCGAAACAACGCCGCTCCAATCGGAGTGTTTTCTTCCACAGTTATCGAGTCCAATCAACATGCAGCCTTTGGCGAGCTGATCTCAGACAGTCGGACTGGATATCAGGTGAATTTCCCGGGCTCTTATATTTTCTCTCTCTCTCTCTTTCTCTTCCGAGACAAATGCAGGACAAGCGCTTGAGAAGCCGTCTTGTCCGTAGCGGCAGAGGCTTACTTGCACGAGCTCAAGAAATAAATTTCCGAACGATATTCCGAGTACGTCTAGCGTGCGTCAAGTTTGATTAATTAATTTAATAAAAATTGTTAACAGAAGTTAATTTTCTAAAATTCTATGATACACATTATTAAAATCACTAACGAAATGAAATTATAAATGTAAAATAAGCAATTTTTCAATAATAATGTAGTATGTTGTTTTATTAATCAATTTATATTGATTAATAAAATTTATATCAATGATAAATTAATCAATTTATCCATTGATTATATTTTGAATACTACAATTAGTGTGAATCAGAATTTAAAATGGTTTAATAAGAGGTTTGTATTATGAACAGTAACTAGTAAATATAACTGTTAACAATATTCCTTTAAATGTTATCTTTATCCTACAAATTAAATATTTAAATCTTAATTTACTTAAATCTTTTAACTAAAACCTATTAGTTGATAAATAAAATAAAAAGGTAGGCCTTTAAAATAGATTATTTGGATTTAAATTTTCAATTTATTGAAAGCGAGAGTTTCTATGAGGTTGAAGTCGTCCGCTCGCTTAAGTGGAGACCACAAGATATATAAACCTAAATATCTCTTTTACAAAATAAAAAACTTAGAATTTTAGCTTTAATGATTATATATATATATATATATATAAAGCTGATCCAACAAATTTCTCTAGTTTTTCTATTTTTAAATAACGAATAACGATTCCATGTTCTTTTCATAAAAAAACTGTACACATTAACAATCTATGTTAATATATAGCTTTAATTATAATATATAAGTGTATTTGGAGTATATTTATTTATATTTAGTAATTAGCATGTAATTATTTTTATAGAAGAGTGTGGAATTAAATAATTAATAAATAAAATGGTAAAGTTCAATATATGCTGATTTTGTTTACTCTAAAGTTATTGGGAAATTTTAATTATTGTTCAATGATAGATAATCCAATAATCTAAATTTCTTTGCGAGCATCTATATGTAATTAACATAATATTATCAAATGAATTATATACGAATACGGCTTTCTAGATATTTATTATATTTGCTAAATTAAATCACTTACTTGCAAGGATTAAAATGTTTTAAAACTACTTTAAATTTAACTTTTTAAAAATTTGTTATTATTTGAAAATAAATAATTTATTCAGACGTATAAAATATTATTATAAATAACTTATCAAATAGTAAAACGAAAAAAAAATATAAAAATCGTTTATAGCTACGAATAGTCCTGTAAGATGATAATTTGTCTCAATAATCATGAATGATGGATGATGATATCTAATTTCAGACGTTCTTTCAATAATGATTCATGAACCATTTTGAAAAGAAATATGTATACGTTTTATTTTGAAACAAATCATACATAATATTTTTTTTATTTCGAATTAGTGCCTATTAATTCTACCATATCTTAGTCTTCTCTTATTACTTATTTTAATTGATTTATAGATTAATTGATATAAATTAATTGATGATGCATACTTTTTTTGCGAATATTACATTAGATAGTAACTTTTATATTTCCTGATTATTAAGAATATATTGTTTATAGCAGTAAAGTTTCATTGTTCAAAAAGACGACATTTTAACTATTAATTAAACTAAATAATAAAGTTTTATTTTACTATTATGATTGTAATAATTTTCATTTTGAATATAATAAGTTAGAATTTACCTATTGCATTTAGTTATTTTACTGTGATCTATAACCAACAGCGCTAATTCCGAATTATATAATTTTAATACTTTAGAAAGTTCTAAATAATAATTAATATAATCCTAATAGATTTAAAAACTTTTTGAAAAATAAATATTAGTTTATTACACATGAAATTCAGTAACAAGAAACGTAGAAAATATTTTTTTTTTATATAATTAATAATTTATGAAATTTAATAAATATTTTGAAAAACATAATTAAGATGAATAATTACTTATTTTTTTAGATAATCGCAAATGTTATATTAGATAGATGCAAAAAGAAAATAATTTCTTAAAGATTCCTACAAAATATCAGCTGCATTTATTATTACAATACAATAATACGTTTTTCATCTATTTATTATACAAATGCTACAAATACTTGTAATCGAACGAAATTAAATCTAGTTATGTGAAATATGTACTTATGTAATTAGTTTGCATTGAAACTCTCTCTTTTTATAATAATAAATAATTCAACTTCAGATATATTATTTCTTTTCACTATATTGTATTGTCATAGAATTTGTTTACAAACGAAAGAATTTTTTGTAATAGCACTTTTCTAACGATTAAAAAGACTTATATATTAGTAGAAAATAACAATAAAGAAAACATGTAAGAAGAGAGAGTGACTGCGTGGGTGTAATGTAATTGAACAATCATTTCGCAACTTAAAGAGAACGAAGTTTCACAGAGTGACGTAGGAAATCCTTATCTCTTGTTCATTTAAGGGTGCTGTAAGGTTTTAAAATGTAAGAACAAACAAGCTATTTACATCTTCATAGAGAAATTTATTATACTTTCTAGAATATAAATAGGAACAAAAATATAAAGACGAAGAAAAAGATACTCGTAGAAATATGTTACTTATATCCTTAAAATAATAAATTTTCAACTGAATATTTATATCATAAAAAGAATATACGAAATTTTCAAACAAAATTTTTGTTTATCATAAAAAAACGTCTTGATATAACTAACGTTAACAAATTTAAGAGAGTTCTAATATCATACAAAACTAAATTATATTTTTGTTATTTTCTCTAGAAATATGGACAAAATATCAAATAAAATATGTTATTTATTTTAGAATATTCAATATAATTCTATCATTCTAGTTTTTAAATTTAGCATGAAATATAGAAACAAACAATAAACGAATTGATGTATCTCTACATTGTGTTCTATTTCTCTAAAAAGAATATTAAAACATATTGATGACACATCTACATTACATAAATAATCACTTTCACAAAATTATGATATGAATATAATACTTTATTAGATCAATTTTTTATATGCACCTCGTGCAAATGAAGTAATTTAACTGGTCAAGAAATTGATCATATTTCTTATCAGATCTGTTTTCAAAATAAAGAAGAAGGTTTAAATTGAAAAATTTAAGAAGTAGGAAATTCAAAAGTTTGAGCTTTCTTTTCGTAAAGGAAATGAATAATACTCTAGGAGTTATATAATAGCGATGAAATTTTCAAAATTCGAGTTAAAAACATCTCAGACAATATTCAACATCTAAGTAGGTAGATTCAAGTATCAACATCTCAGAGCGTCAATGTCGTTAATATTTTTTATATCATAAAAAACCTTTTTAATAAGAAATAAAATAAAACTTTACTAAATATAGATGATAGAAAAAAAATAATAGTTAGAATGAATTTTATGTTTTTTTAGTATTTACGCGGTATATAAATTCTATTAATATAAATTTCATAATATTTTGTTTTACTATAAATGTGTACTTAGTTCTTTTATAAAAATAATGTTTAATCTATTGTAATTGTAACCACAATTTTCAGTAAGAAAGAGCAAAGCACAGATCTGTAAGTCCATCGCTACTCTGATCAATGATAGGAAGAACAGAAGTCTAATCATATGGGGCTAACGTGACTTGCTGTTTGAAAGCCGTTTGATAACTTTCGTATGCGACGACGTGTGTTTAATTATCTTATTTTCAATAACTTCATATTCATCAAGTTTTCCATAAATTTTATAAATAATTTGAAAATAGTTTCTGTAAAAGAAAAATAATTTTAATTTCAAATCTAATAACCTAACAAAACAATTACATAATTTTAATTAGGAACTACAATGTTTTATGGAACTATCCAAAGATTCCTAATAAAATTATTAGAGCAGAATATTGTTGACTATCAGTCTTATAACAGTGAAATACAAAATTTGTATAAATTTATATTATTACTTTGAATAATTGTAAAATATTTAAAAATTATTTTTGAAACCTAGTACATACGAAGAAATCAAAACTAAATTGGTTTTCATAATACTGTGATATTAAAATTGTGTTCCGTACTTATCGATTTAGACAAATCTGCTTAAAAATGTGAGAGAAGATTGTAATATAAAATAATACGTAAATATTGAACGTGTTTCTACCATGAAACATTTTCTTGTTATAGAAAAATATTTAGTTTAAATAATTTACTAGTTAAGATAATTTAATTTTAGAAATTAAAAGAATTATGAAAGAACTATACATGCATAAATGCAAGTCATCAAAACCAAAATCATGCATGTATATATAAAAGCAAATAGTGTTTATTAAATTAAAAACTGATTCGTAAATAATAATAACATTTTTAATGAATAAAGAAGGGAATTATGGACATCTTTGTAGGAATAAGAAAAAAAGTAAAATACAAAAAAAAGGATTTGAATTATTATTACTAATTCTACATTAATTTTGGTAGTTAAAAAAAGAAAATAAATATATTAGTTCAGATGGTTGAAAGTGAAGCAATATATCCAAAACACGATATCTTATACTAGTTATCCGATTTCTCAGAGCTTCAGAGATATGTTTACTCGATAAGGTTTCCTACAAATATATCACGAAAACAGATGATCCCATTCTAATAAAGCTATAAGCGATATAATCAATCACTCGTGTTTGATGTTAATTTATATTTATACCTACATTTATAAGTTTACGCATACAAAATTTCAGATATAAATTAATGATATAAGCATAGGGTAGTATAAGAAAATAAAATATATAATATATTAGAGTGCATATTAAAGATTTAAAGTGAAAAATAAAGAATTTGTAGATTGCCTATTCAAAAAGCGTAATAATTTAATTTAAAAAGTTTTTTCGTTTATAAAATGTCATTCAAATAGATTTATCATAAAGGAAGAAATATAACCTGTAAAATTATTTATAACTTACATAATACTCAAATAATAATGTCTGCAATATTTTTCTATTTACTCACTTATATTTTTTTCAAGTTTATAAGCGGTTGAATGTTTTTTTAAATAGTCATTAAACAGCATTCATACTAAGTAATCAAGATATTTGTTTAATTAAACTATTTCTGCCGAATCAGAATCAGAGATTTAAAATGAAATAAATTCTTTATGATAGTTTAACTAATCATAAAACTAAATAATAAAACGAATTTAATAATCTCGCATGTATGACTTACCATAAGTATAAACTTATGCAGACGTATATGCGAATACGTAATCATAAATTATAAGCAAATATTAAATCAACTGAATTTTTATCGTATATACTGTTTATAGTTTTTATAGTATAAATAGGATAATAATAATTAATAAAAGCTTTCAAAGCCTTTGCAAAAAAATCTATTAATAATGGATAAAGTTAAAGTATAAAAAATTGTGAAAGAGGAGAAGAAATCATTAAAAAAAATTTCTTCATTCCCTTAAAAATTCTCTTGTTCTAGAGTTTTCATATCTCTTTATAAATCATAATTTTAAAAAGATATTTAATATTTTATTTATATAATGTTTTATACCAAATTTATTTTAAGTTTCAAAAGAAATTACTGAAGAATTTTAGAATCTATATAAATATTTCTAGAAAATGTTTCAAAATATATATATTTTAATAAGTGTAGAATTTCAAACATTATAATCACAGATTAATACATTCTCCAAGTATTAATTCCAAGCTCTTTGAGTCTTCTAGGAAGTACTATGTATTCACCCCTAGTAATATCGTATATATAAGTTCTTAATGTATTTCAATAAGATTTTCGAAATATATTGACCGGATACATTCTTTATTTGAACTAACTGAATTTAATTCTATTCGAATTATATCCAACGCTTTATACGATATTTTTAATCATATGAGTATAAGATTACTTAGCTAATGCTATACATGATTGTTTTTGTAGATTAATATTCAGAGTTATTTTTTCAAGGTTAAATGTCCGACTAATGAAGTATTAAAATTTTATTAAAAGCATTAAAAGTATTAAAACTATTATTGTTAGTAATGATGCAATTTAAAGAAACGAAAACAAATATAGCTACTAAACTTAAATTTCATTCGTTTTTTTTTGTGACTACTAGTTTTCATTTCGCTCACTTTCTCCCATTTCTAGCACTGGTCGTTACTTTCATCCATCACTCCTCCAAAACTTTCTTCTTCTCTTCGCATTTCTATGTGTATCTTTCATCTAGAGAAAGAGAAGCATTTTCGCGGTCTATTGACCTCAGTTGAAAAATACCTTAACTCTAAAGGGATACGAATTCGAACGTCTTTGTTAAGGAAAAACAAATTTATGAAATTGATTCAATTATATCAAAGAAGGGAGCCTACGCGTGATGTCGTGAAGTGGTGTAAGATTTCATTAGCTGATTAATTAGAATATTAGTAAGAAATAAGATAGCTTTCTTATTACAATAAAAGCAATGCGAAGATCAATTGAGTGATATAAATTGTTGCTCATTGTTCTTTAGTAATTTATTATCTTAACTGACGACGTCATTGTTATTTTTAATTATTAAGACGAATTGGATTCAAATAAATATTTATTCATTAAGTTTCAATAATAACATATCTTTATAAATTTACTCTATTCAATGGAAGTAAATAGATTATTATATTTTAAAATAAAATTCCATATGATAGTTTTACTTAGAAGATGTGCGATGTAGTACCAGTAGACTCCTAGGTTCAGCACATTGAGTGAGCGGTACTTATCGTTACTTGCGCATCGTATTGATGTAGTGTTTCACCACAATTTTTTATTATTTTTTGGTCAAAATGTTTTAATATAATTTCACCATTCAATGGTGAAAAGTGTATTTATGGGTTTGATGTATCCCACAATTAACGTTGCATGCGACGTATAAAATATGTTGTGTTGAATTATCATTTAATCATGATCTATTTTTTTACTGACAAATATGGTCTGGTAAATAAAGAATTTGTTTTGTAATACAATATAATATAATCTGAAGATTATACATAAATTCTTTAACATTGTTAGTAGAAATTTTAAGATATCAGAAAAAATTAAAATTAAAATAACAAATCCAATATAATGGATTCGAAAATTTGATATTTAGTTTAATAAAGCTTATAATACGAAGGTAATTAAAAGTTTTCAATTTTAAATCTAAATTAAAAAGTAGTCTTTTATTAGAAAAGTTGAATTTTTAATTTAATATCAATTATAATCAATTTAAAAGTTCATTGTTAAAAAAATTCTGGATAGGTGACTAAATACATTTTAATTAATCATAAATAATTATTTATTCCTTTTGAAAGTTTCAAATAATAAAAAGAACTATTGTAAAAACTTTTCCTACTTTTTCATTCAAAATATTTGTTCATACCTTACTTCACATAAGTTTAATTTAAAATTATTTTCTCATCTACATTTTGATTTATCTAAGACTTTTGCTTTTCATTTATCCTAATAAAGTTTTATATACTAATTAATTTTCCATTCTAGATACATGCTTAAACTATCTGAATCTGTAGAATGCAATTACTCTTACAATACCTAATGAATTATAAATTTCTTTTATCTCATTAAATAATTTTTTATATTCTTTAAATCTTGCGTTTTATATACAAATTATTTCCTTGATTTTGTATAATTGATTATTTTTATCATTTCTACATAATTATCGATAACGTTATTATTGAGAAATTTTAATTTCAATGAGTGATGAAACTGCAAGTGAAATTCCAATATCTAAAAAAGTTAATACTGGTACTTCCTAAACAATTTTATTAGATAATATTTGCAATACTTGACATATTAGATGATCAAAAAGTAACCATTCTTATTACATTCGATTCAGTAATTATTCAACAAAGCCAAGTGACAGTATAATTGTAATGTACTTGTCATTTTATAGGAGAACTGCCAGCTGCAGTACACGATGTCAACGGAGTTTCAAAATCAGTCCTAAATTTCTGGCTCATTCATTTAACTGTCAGCTTCATCTTTTCTAGATGACAATTCTAAGGTATGCATCATTTAATTAGTTACTTTTCTCAATTTTTTTTCGTTATTAATAACATTCCTAATATTATTTTAAGGAGATTCTAATACTTAATTACCTTCTGTATTTGATTATATAATTAAATTTTCTAAATAGTATATACAATTTTTAACATAAACATTTATCTAATACTATATTTACAAAAAACTATTATAAGATAAATTCATAATAAAATTTTAAAAATCAGTAAAAAGCTAAAATTGTATGTGCTTCATTTTTACTAAAGAAAAATTATAATTCTTAATTATTATTTATAGAAACGTAATTTGTTGATATAATCAATAAATAATGACAATTTATATAAATAATCAGTAATTATAAAAAATTATTTTGATAAAACATTTATCAAGTCTTAATTTAATAGTTATATAATGTTATACTGTTAACTGATATATTTTCTTAAATAATAATAGAATATAATTTAAAAAAAACAAATTTTTCATTGCAATACATTAAAATTTAATTATCTTAATTTTGGAATTTTTATTCAATCTATTTTAATAGATTATTTTTTACTAAAAATAATTTATGATTCGAACATTAAGAAATATAGTGTAAGGAAAAATATTAAGGATTATATGAAATTACTATTATAAAATAAAGACAAAACAGAAATTCTGTAATACTTCAGCAAAATTGTAATCTTTAGTAAAATAATATAAAGAATTTAATATGCACTTCACAGATAAGTGCGTTGCAAATGTAATGACGAAGAAAATTATTTTCGTCAGCACAATCATAAACTAACTATCAGTATCAACTCTGACCTAAATACATAATCTCCTTAATAACGCAGTTACGAAAATCATTCATGACGTAGCAACCACAACTTCCTCTTCTTTACATTTTCGTTTTTTACTTTGCCCTCTTATTTTCATTTTGTCGCCTAATCTGAGTTTTTGATGAGTTTTTAGACGAGCGCTCAAAAGCTTGAAGACTTATATAAGAAGCTTGCAAAAAGTTTTCCGGCTAGCGTGAAACCTACGCAGTCCTGTATGAACAAAAAATATAAAAACGCGAATTTTCAGAAGAGAGAAAGAAACAGAAGAAGGAAATTCAAGTCAATCTATTGTGATTGGTAAAATTTTCTGGTAAAAACAGAAGCAGGTTAAAAAAGTTAAAGAGTAAAATTTCTTTGAGGTTGTGCGTTCGCATAAAATTTGTATCAACTCGTCAACTGCTTTAATTCCCTTTAACTAAAAGAATATTTTAAATCGTAATAAGTTTGTATCAAGAAAATTTTATTCTTAATTTATTATTGTACAACCTTTTTTTGTGTGCACATTAATTCACAAAAAACTATTATTTAAAAATACAAAACTTTTCTAGGCATATTAAGTAGGTTAAATTGAGTGTCAATATGACAACGTATTTTTTGATTCTTCAGTATTAATCTTTCAGTATCTTCAGTAACAATACACCGATCTAAATATTATAATTTTATTAATCACATAACCTAATTTAAATTGAACATAATATAAATTTGATTTATTATAAATATATACTTATTTGTTGATATATATTTAATTTTGACATATAATAATTCATAAATAATATTCTTATTTTGAAAACAAATTAAATATATTTATATTACGTTACTATGTTAGTATTTAGTCTACATAAATTTTACTTAAATAGGAATATATTTTTACTTTAAACAAGCAATTTATAAAAATAATTACATTTTGTCAAATATAATTACTTTTAAGAAAGTTGAAGTTTTATGTGTAGTTGTTACGTTTTTTAAAAGCAACTTTATTATTTTCTCTGCAATTAACTTGTTAATATTTACATACTTGAGACGACTACGTTATCAAGAAGATACTTACAGTTTACACATTTATATTCATTACATAAATTTTTTAAAACATTTTAGAAGTTTATTGTATTTCTATAAAAAAATAAATTACTTCTAATGATAAACTTATCTACTTTTTATGAGATAATTATTCTTTAAGGGATTTGTTTCTCTGCTTATCTACACCAGTTCTTTCACATTATAAATTGAAATCTTATGTAAAGCACCATTGTAAATTCGCAGGCTATTATTATTCAGCTCCTTTCATCCCTCGTCTTGCAAAAATGTAAATTTGTATTTTCTTTAAAATCTGTACCCAAGCCACAAAGACAACAAATCTAGAATACGAGCTTCAATATAATTTTTGTATCATCGAAATAAAATTTTTATTATCTGATTTAGAGGTGATCTATCCTAAAAACAAGCATTATGAAAATAATTAAGGCATCACAAATTTTACTCCTAAAATGCATCGACTAAGTGCATACATCGATGCACCTCATCGAGAAGAACGTATTAACTTCACAAGATGTGATATATGCGATATTAAATTTAGTAGGCTTCTTCATTAGATTTTGAGACATGAATATAAGTAAAACTAAATTTTATATATTTTTAGAAAGTTTGAATAATATTAAAAGTACTTTTAGAAACAAGAAAAACCAAATATACTAATCTGAAAATATAATTGAGGTTCTTATATAAATAAAGTACTTTTAAAATCAAATTACATTTCAAATCTTAAACTAAAAAATTTATGTCGTGAAAGTTCATTCATAATGAAAAACCTTTTTAAATGTCTATTATAAGTAAATTTTCAATCAATTAATTCTATATTATAAAATCTATATTATTAAAACTGTAAATAAAATGAATCTAAATTAATTTTTTTTGGCAAATTTTAAATGAACTTGTAAGAAAATTGATTAAATTTTTATCTGTAAAATAATGTTTAAATAAACTCTAGAATTAAAGTACACTACCCAATGAAAATATCTATTAAATTTACAAAATAAGAATTCAATATTTATATTTTACTTATATTTGATTATTTTTTAATTGTTAATTAATTAATTAATTAATTAATTAATGTACTTTAAAATATTTCAGAAAATGACTACTCTCATATATAAAATATCTCAACCTTTGTGTTAATCGCCCTAACGTAAATACACGCGCCATACGCGTGTTCACTTGCATTGTAACAGCTATGCAATTTTATATTGTAGTAATCATTTATCGTTGTTCGCTATTTTAGCGAACAAGCTAAAATCCTCTTCGTAATTTTTCTGTGTCAATTTTATTTCAAGCAGTAATAAGTTCTTCATATCTAGCCTTATTCAAAATTTTTGTATTAAAATTTTTTATTTAAAATTTTTGCTCTAATGATAACTGAACCAAGTAGGCTAGAAGGGTAAAAAATCTAGGTATTCGGGATACGCTTTTATGCTTTGTAATTTTTTCACTATAATACAAATTTTTAATACTAGAAAATTTTATCTTCACATATATTTCAATACAGACTAAGAGTTTTTATAATTGTATTTATGTTTTTATCAAATTACCCGATAAATTATTGAATAATTTCAATTTATTCCATACCAATTGTCGCAAAGAAAATCTACTCTTTTCAGTCAAATTTATGATTTCATCTTGTAACTTTGTGCTCCAACAATAATTCGCGCTCTCATCAATAGATCGTCGACGTAAAAATCTTATTTTAATAAGATTTAAGGATACAAATTATCTTCATCTTCCAATAATTGCCTCAAGTCGCGTTAAAAATGATGCCAGATCTGGATCGTACATTAGAGTATTAAAACGATAGGTTTTTATAGGCATCTTCTTATTGTCTCCATAAAAGATTTTGACATTTATAGATTAATAGACTCAATCATTTACATACAGCAAAATTTACCTATAATTTTGGCTGTCTACCGTTAACTTAAATTCGCAGTCTAAATCGTAACGCATTGACATTACATCATCTAGGACAATCAGTCGAACGTACGAAACATCATTTCAAAACAAATCAGTTGACATTTTAACTATGCAGAATATTATTATATTACAGAATATTATTAAAATTACTTATTTTTGCTACTCTGTGATTCAGTAAAAGTGTTTTATTTGCTCGGCCTAATACTTCAAAAAGCACTCATCAGCTCATCTCCTTCTTCCTTGTGAACATTGATTATGTGTTCTAAGATCATTTCTTTCTCTTAATGTCCAGTAAAATATTGTATGACAGAAATCACATTCATTGCCGTCACTACATTTACTCTCTTAAAATCATGAATTCTTGATGAATTACAATTTGATCCATATTTGTCAGATTTTAACATCGTGTCAGATTTATTATAAAACTGAATTATGCTTTTCATTAAATCTAGAGTTGGAACATTTTTGACCGGCATAGTTATTTCTGACTAAACTTACTTTGAGGTGATCTTTTTTCTCCTAGAAATATTAGCTTCTTGATCTTTCTCACTACTTCTAGGCGTTCTTTTTAACAAGATCGTAATGATATCTTCTATTACTAGATCTAAGTCCATCACCACCTAGACCTGAATCATCATCTCCATTACCTTTACGACATCTGTATTTCATCTAGTGGCAATCCTTCTGTTGCATATTTACACACGCTAATGAATCTAGGATAATTATTTACAGATTACTCATTACGTTACATTATTTTACACCTACATCATTAAGTTTTCGAATAACAAAGTAACAGTAAGCAACTGAAAATTTGTGAGATTTGCAAAAATAATATGAGATTTATATAACAAAATATATGAGATTTGCATATCTTTCTTAATACTTTATCTGTATGCTATCCTAAATCAACATCAATAAACTCCTCAAAGAATATTCGATAGCTGTAGGTGTCTTTAATGTTTTATTTAAATTGCTAGCTATCGGTATAAATACAAAAACTGTTTTATGGCCAATATTGTAATACTTTTGACAGTTAGTTATATATCTTGGATTGAATTTATATAACAACTAATTTTATTCTCGTATTACAATGTATACACAGTTACCACCAGGTAATATAAATATCTATAGTAGTGTCTATAGTATAGTCTATAAATGCATGTAGTAATGTTTGGTAATATAAATAAATTAGTAGATTAATTTTTATACTACTAATAAAAAGATAAGTTCCTTACAATCTTGACTAATGAAAATTATCGATCAATGGTCATTTTGGATGAAAAATTTTCGAGTATTGAAAAAGTATTTCAAAAATTGAAAGAACTGATCGTTATCATTAATATCAGAAAATTTAAACAATTTTGTATGTGATATTCTAGTTTTTTTAAGAATGTCAAATGGAGTCTGAAACTTTAAAAAAGTAAGCAGTATATTTGAAATACGAAACATAATCATTGTCTTTGAGATAAAACTGTTTATTTTGCCTTTATGTAACACATTATCAGCTATTAAAATCTATTAACCATTGTTTTTATTAATAATCCTGATATTTTATAGTTGGAAATATGTGAAATTGAGATAATAAGTGCATTTATAAGAAAATAGCTTTTTATAATGAGAATATTACAAATTTTACATGAACGGTACAATTAAAATTGTTTTTATATATAAAATTGAATATTTACTATATGATTATCGGGATAAGATTACGTGACATTTTATAACAATAATTTTTATCTATTCTCAGATAGTTCCAGTATATTTTTTAAAATTTACTATCCATTTATTTTAAAAAATGGTTGAAGATGATTCTCATATTATTTATAATTCAACTTAAATATGAAAATACCCTATCCAATAAAAGAGAGTAGGTGAAATAATTTACTAATAATAGATAAATGATTTAAAAATTGAGACATTTGAAGTCATTACTTATAACTATAATCATTTAATATTATAATAGAAATTCAGTAACAATGGTATACTTTTTTTTGAATTTACAATTTATTTCTTATATAAAACGTAATAAATATTCTGCAAACATTAGTCAAAAAAAATTATCGTGTTAACAGCAAGAATCGTATGATGTGTAATTGATATACTATGGATAAATATCTTGTAGAGTATTACGTACATATTATGAAAAAAAATATAAATGATGATGTGATAACACTATTCAGAATTACTTTAATTAATCAAGAAATCAACTCAATTTTGATAAATTTGATAGTTAGGAAATCAATCAAATTGAGCATTGGCTCAGACTATTGAAGAATAGAAATAAAACTATTCATAGCATCGCATTCAAAATTATTATGCTTTGAATGTCATATCCTATAACAAATGATTAAAAAAACAATCAAATATTTTATATTTATTTAATTATAAATATACAAGTTATATTATTTGTAATAAACATATAAAGGTTTCTATATATAAAATGAATTTCTTCTTGAATAGTAAGAAGTCTATCAGCTACCTTTAAAATATACATAATAATAGTAAATTACATTTAGAAGAAAGTAGATCTTGTTTCTCGATTAATCTTCATTAGCACATATATCTTTTATTATCTTTTGGCAGAATTATCGTAAAACTATAAAAATGTTAGTACCGAAACAATGCACATGATGTTCACATTAATAATTATATAAATAAGTAAAAATATAAGATTAAAATAGCAACTGCAATATATGATGTAATAATCAGTACTACGTAATGAACGTAAGCAAAATTATATACAAAATATGTATAAAAAAGTAAAATCAAATAAATAAATAAATAAATAAATGCATTTATTTATTTATTTATAAATTACAACCAAAATATAAATAAATAAATATACAAATAAATACATAAAAATGAAGCCCAATAGGAATATAACGTAAAAATAAGAAAATAATTTATTGTGCAAAAAAAAGAAAAAAATGAAAGGAAGAAAATAAAAATAAAAGTAAAGCTTTGAACAAATGGTATCTACATATTTAATGACGTCTTACATCGAGTCGTATCGAACAATCTTATTCTTATTGTTCAATAACAATTGATGTTATAGATTCATATAACTCCTTATGAATCTTTATCCACGACTTATTTTCTGTCTAGGACCTTAAAAAATAAATTGGTGTTAAAGTCTCTATCATAATACTTCAACAACTATTCTCTCTTAGCATTCCTTATGCTTTTATTTTATTTTCAACAAATAGCTACAACGATAATTATCCTGCATGGATAATATTTTTTACTTTTCTTAAAATTATAATTGTAAAAAATCAAAATTCTAAATTAGTTCATTACAGAGAAAATTTAGAAATATTTAAAAATTATCAACAAATGCAATAAATCTTACTTAAACTCTACATATATAGATATTTTGAGCTGATTTATCAATTGGAAGAATTTATTAAAACTATGTACGTAAGTATTTCATAAAATAATGAAAATATAAAGTAGCATATACTCTACCATAATTAATAAAATATGTCAAGAAGGAAAAAGATTAAGTACCATTAGTACGAATACGCCCACAGCATTTATGTGGAACTCTTTAAATAATCTCAACAATCAATACATATTCGAAAAAATATAGAGATTACTTAATTATATTATAATTCATATTATATTACTTAGAAATTGCATACAATAAAGTAGCGTATTTTCAACTATGATCTCTAAAGGTTATTTTTATATAATACATAGTGTAGCAATAAGTAATGTATTTATAAATATGACAAATAGACTGATTTAAACAATCAAAATTTGAAAAAGCACCGTACAATTTAGCACACGTTTTATAAGTGTACTTATGAAATTTCTTTATAAATTTCAAGAACAGAAAATAATAAAGATGCACAAAATATACACGAGTGCGGAATACTTTATTTAAATTAGTGTACTAGTGTTATTAAATCAGTAAAAACAGTAACAACTAAATTTAATATATTTAAATAATTTTTAAAACATTTATCATTCGTAAATCGTGATTACAAATATAAGTATATAAATACCAAAAATAAATCAGCTGCAAAAATTGTAATTTAACTATAAATTAAAAATTGTTTTACTTTAAACAATAATTATTTTCATATTTTAATCGCTATTTATGCATTTGATATTATGTAAATAATAAAATCACAAGTTACTTAGCAGTATAAATTAAGAAATTGAAAAGTTGTTACTATCTAATTTACGACAACGGTGAATTTTGTAGATTCACATTTGCTATTTATAGAAATTTGCTTGACTCTACTCGCACGTTTGTTCGCAGAAACCGGAAGTTCATACGCGTCCTCTATATCTCGGGAAAGCAAGCTTATGCTTTCATTATCATCTGCTATGTATCACACACTAACTGACTCTGACGTTAACATCCGTCCATCGTTCACAGTATGTACAGAGATTTCTCTAGCTTTATCTCATCCATCCGCTATCTATTTATCTATCTACGTATTTGTATACATATATATATATGCCACTACTTCTCACTGGTTTTTTTTTTTTTTTTTTTTTTTTTTTTTTTTTTTTTTTTTTTGTAAAGTTTAGATTACACCATATCTACATGATTCATATATCTTAGTTTTCGTATAACGAAATCATGTTAATTAACATTTTATTTTTATGGAATACTGATGAATTAAACTTAATAATTTGATTTATATGAGGAAAATATTGTTACATAATAATATTTATAGGATACAAAATAAGTAAGTAGTACAAAACAATAAATACACTAGCTACTAAAATGCAAATAAAGTTAATACGATTTCGAATCGTAAAATTTAGTTAAAGAATTTGCCGCTTCTAATTGTTTGATCATAAATTCTATTTGGACGAGATATTTTTATAAATTCGAAATAATACTAAACTTTGCAAAGGAAATAATACTCTCTGCAAATTATTTTCGTTCCAAATGTTAAAAAGAAATTTGCGATGAAAATCGTGATATGATTGGAAAACTCATTCTGATCCAAATACTTGTATAAGAACGTGAATGAGCACTTCAATACCAGCAGCCACGGACAAAAAAATCTCGCTTAGCCTTATGACTAATAGTGAACGCTAATTGCTTTTATTGTATGCAACCTAAAACACTTAGTACCTCTGACTAGCGTAAGAGCCAGAAATGCAACATTATCTAAATCAATAGGTATATCAGGCATCATTTAATATGAGGATCAGACACCAACCAACGAACATCACTATGAAACTAAAAATGAAAACAAAACTAGATATTATGGTAGAATCAAGATTACGTAACAGAAGGTAATAAATAATTTCCAATATCTGTAATGACGATACGTATATATATTAGTGAATGCGCAGATCAGATAGAGGATAAAAGAGGGATTCCACATGTCAAAAGGACTAAAAACTTCTTCATTCGTGTGCAAATACCATTTAATTCTACTTATATAATGGTATGTCTTATGAAATTATAAAAAAAGAGAAATATAAAGATAAAAATAGATTATGGTGCCACTCTTCACTTGATGAGTCTTAAAGACATCAATCATATATTGATAGAAATACAAGAATTCTGTGTTTTTCAGTAAATAATAAAGCTTGTATTTCATCTTTATATATGGCTCTAGATGTTGTTTGGTAATCTGTTCTTAGGATGTAGAATTTATAAGTAATTCCTGAATTTATAATAAACTTCTTACAAAATTCAATTACAGTGTAACCATATGAAAAAATGTCCAAAAGATTTGAAATATTTTATTTATCATCATTATGTAAACTCTAAATAGCAGTGCATAAATATTTAAATCTCACATTGACAAGAATTGTTTTACAATTACGGCTATTTATTAAATAATAGCATCGGGAAGAATTCATGTGAGACATATATCAGATGAACAGTAATACTAAATGATTTTTATTAAAATATTAAATTAAATGTAATAGGAGGCTTATAATTTTAAAATTTCATTATAATTACAGTGTATTTTTAATACAAGTTATTGTAATATCGGATAGTAAAACAAAGTCCCTTCTTATGAACAGAATGTTCTTATATTTCATTTGAAGTTAAAACTATATTTTCTAATCGTTTAAAGTTTTTCAAAATATTGGGCTGATTATTATTAGTCTTTTCTCTCTCTAACTGAACGTGATAGAAACTATAATTTGAACGTAATATTCTTATTAATAATTTGTATTTCTATATTTAGATACTTAGATACATTTGTATTATTATTAATAATTAAAGTAAGTTACACAAAACGTAATTTTTTTATTATTTATACTATTACTTTATTCATAATTATTTCTATTATGTACAGACTTCATGACGTGAAACAGTGCATTATTATACCATATTCATATCTACTAAATCCAAATATTAGATTGATACAAAATTTCGTTCCGTCTTTGACGCCGAATAGCATTATATCGCAAAACCGAAATGTTATGTACTTCATATGTCTAACTTTTTAATGTTATTTAACAGAAAGTATCAAGAACTGGGAAAATTAATGTTATATGCTTATGTTTTTTAAATTTTTTTAAATAATAAAAATGGCAGGCTAAAAGATTTTTGCCATTTTATGCTTTTTTCTACAAAAGAACTTGAATATATCGCTGGTGTAAAAGAAGATATATATTATACATAATAAGGATATCCTGATAAAAAATTGTAACCAAAAACATAACCAAATAGTGAACTTTTTCCATGTACTCACTTGGATTTTTTCTGAAAAACATTAAAATTTTTTACGTGTGAAGTATATAGCATTTTGATTTGTACGATACAATGATATATATCACAGAAAATGGAATAAACTTCTGTATCAATTTAATAGATTTAAAAATGTACTAAATCTTTCAAAAGTTTGTGAACAATCAAATATTTTATAAGTTTAAGTTTATAGTAAGTATATGTATATGAGTATATGTTTAAAATAAATTCGTAATGCATAAAAAATCTATTAAAAATTATTAACAAGAGACATTAGAACTAACATTACTTACAGTTTCATGATTTATAACTCGGAAAGTCCTGATCGAAAAAAGATTTAACATTGGTACATACAAAATGACTTATTTATATCACGTTAACGAATATAAAAACTGAAAACTAATATTTTCAAAAACCTCATAGTCATATGCGTTACTAATTGAAGGATTTATAAAAGCTTACTAGTTTTATTTTTAATATATGTTCAATAAATTTGAAATAATTTACTGACCATCATTAAAACTTCTAAGATAGTTTCAATGTAAGTCTATCCTTGACTGTGTCTTTACTAGTAGATATCTCAATTCCAATACTTGAAAATTGTTATATCAAGATTATTCAATAAGTTAGAATATAGACTTTATATCCAAAAGATAACTCCAATTTTATTTTAGAGAAATACTCAATAATCTATTTTTTCTGTTTCAACTTTTCTCTCTTCCAAGATTGGCATAACATTTTCAGTGAGCATATCAACGTATTCCATACTATTGCGAATAAAAGCTGATGTCGCGTTATCACAATCGACGTTGAGGTGGGGAGAATGTAGGAAGTATAGAGCGCGAATGGATAGGCCAAGTGCCAGATGCACGCATGAATGTATACGCATGTGATATCCTGTATGACTACAGGGAACAGCGAACGATAAGGGAAATTTGATATTTCACGCTGATAGATCGTTTCACGCGACCACGACTGGATTGAATTATCGATTTGTAATTCCATTATTTGCAATTATAGGAAGGCGGTAGCCCTACATGTATTATTGCTTCCTCCAGAGTGTAGAGTAATAGCATAGCAGTATAGATTATGTGAATGCCACATTGGAAACGATCGAAAATTTATCTGAGCTTATGCAAGGAAACTTGAATCAATAAAAAATACTTTTGATAAAAAACACGGAACTATAAATTGAATTTCAAATATTGTAATTTTAAAAATAATTTATATTTGTGATTTTTCATAAAATACTCAAAAGAAAAAGCTTCTTTATAAAATATACCTTAAACTCTATACAAAAATACTGTTTTCAAATAGATTTTTTAAATAAAACATTTTTATATTATAGTATAATGAAACTATTTTTATATTATGTTTTTTTAAATACACATACCATTGTAAAAATATTAACCCACAAATGTTTAATTTCGGTAATCGGAACTTAATTTATTTCAGTTTTGTAATTTTTGTATATCACTGAATTTTTAACTTTAAATTTATCAGAAAACTAATTTTTTTATTGTAAAGTATTTTATTATTTCTTTAGTACATTAAATAATTAACAGTATATATAATAATAACAAGTACTTGAAAAAAAATACAAGAAATATTATAATATTTATTTTAGATGAAATTGAAATACAATATAAGATTATCATAATTTCAGTAACAATAATAAAGATTACCAATTGATTATAAAAATCTTAATAAAAATTAATAAAAATCTTCAGATACAAATAAAAATGGAAAATGAATATTTGAATAAATAAGTTTAATTATAATTTTATGAACTCTTTCAAAGTATAAGATCATTCATAATATATAATATCTTCTTTCAGAAACTAATATACTATTTTAATATCTATTAACCAAAAAAAATTGCTTTAAATTGACAACTTATTTGTAAACTAACTAATAGTGCGTATTGTACTAAACTAGTGTTATATTTAAAGTAATACCTGTAACTTATTTATTGAAAACTGTAATTCATAATATAAATAATAACTCAATGAAATGTATTACCTCAGATGATCCATTCTATAAAAGTGATCGATTGGACTTAAAATTATTATAAAATGCTGATTCCTTGCGACATTGAGTCCTCATATCGGTCTAATTACGTATTTATATATAATTTTCGTTGGTATTTCGAATCATCCTATGATTATTTATATTTCTTGATTTACTTATCTATATATTCAAATGTTATTCATTTTACTACTTCGACTTATTTAAAATTTCAATTTATACTACTAAACAACAATTTAGAAAATCACAGCAGATTAATTCTTTATTATTTGTCTTTCTAAAAAAGTATTGGTCTTTAGATATGTTATCATAATTATTCATGGTTTTAGCTCATTATCACGAATTAGACATTTCTCATGTTGTAGTTTCTCATCTATCAGCTCTATAAGACTCTTAAATTATCGCAATAAATAGATTATTTATTTACTTAAACTACATATTTTCAACAAAAATGTCCACCAAGCAAGGCAACACGCGGCTTTAAAGCCCATGTATTCCCGGCACCATCTTCGGGTGCATTCGACCTCAGTTAAAGTGCAGCCGAAGTTACAAGGTCTGCAACCGCCATTTTGAGCGTCTCCAACGATGTAAACGGGAAATGCACCTGCTTGTGCAAGAAGATGTCGACCGCAAATAATGCAATCACGTATTCTCCAAAATGTGGTGATGCAACGTGCACTACTTACGCATCTGAAATTACGAAACAAGCTCTAAAGGTCGAATTATTGTGACCTTCTGACTTTCCCAACCTTCTCCATGAAAATTTTTTTGGAATTTCGAGAGTAACGTGATTTTCTCATAGTTATTACGATTTGAACGTTCTTTCTCATGTCATCACTCCACTTTTTATCCACCCCTTTCATTCCTCCATTTTTCAGTGTGAGTGCGTCAATACGCGAACAAGTGTAGATAGTCAAGTATAGATTGAATGTATATTATATGTGAACGTGAACATCCATTCATGTGCCAATTAAAGTATGTAAAGCCGAGCACCCATTTGCAGGTAAATGTATATATTATTACGTATGTAAAGAAGTTTTTGATGCGGACAGATAGCCGTATAAAACTCATTATTGACATCCTATAATTTTATATAGAGACAACTAAGGAATTCTTGCCGTAGAATAAACTAATGATTTTATTTACCTAAAATAAAAATAAAATCGTGTTATCTATACCTCTCGAGTCACCATTGATTCCATTACCCGCAATCCAGAACCCTGCCCTGACTCTGTCTGTCGATGCAGAGAGTGGAAGCAAAATGACCAAAACTATCACACATTCAATTTAAAAATTAAAATATATTGTAGAAAGACTTTTTCATCATAAGTAATACATTCAATTAGACACATATCTGAAAGTTCACTTGCATAATTCACAAAATAAATGAGTTGTAACAAAATACTTGTACCTCTAATAATCATTTTCAAAGTTGGAAGTATTCTACTTATTATGTAAAGACTTTGCATTGCATTTGAAGATACTACTGAAGTATGCTCTCAATTAAATAAAAGAAAGTTGAAGCGTTTTCATAAAAAGCAGATGGCTAAATATGATGTGGAAAATGCTTCTGCAGATTTAAATTTATTCGCTTTCAAATGTATGCGCATAAAAATAAAATAATTTACTTAAAAATAAATTCAGTAGAAAAATACTTTTTATAAAACTCAATGTAATGAAATAAAATCTTTTATGATTATTTTAAGATTGAAAAGTGTTTTTAATATGTTTTAAAAGATACAATAAAATGTTCGCTACTTTATAAGTGTATATAACTTCAATTAATTTTAAAACGAACGAAAAATATTCTTTTTATAGAATTAATAGAGCTAAAAGGTCATCGGGAATAACAATTTGACCGAAAACAGACGTAGTATTTGTTATAGAATCAAAGTTTATATGCTACATATATAAAATTTTAAAAATTTACTACTTAAATAAATTGAATCTATGAAAATATTACTTCGAATTCTAATAAAATAAAACCGGATCTTAAAGAAAATACATTTCATAAACTAAAAATTTTATTTATATAGTTCCAAAAATCAATTTTATAAAATGTTCCACAACTTCTATACTACAATTCTATAAGTAAATAAATAAAATATTTTATTCCTCTCGCAGGACTTAATATAAAGTTATATATAAAAGTAACTAAGCGTATCAGAAAATTAAAATTAAATATCTGAAAAAAAATTAATTTCAGTAATATTCAAAAAATATATTTAAATAATTACGTTTTTAAATATGAATATTAGAAATTGAAGAAATAAATATATAAATAAATAATAAATATATACTATTTTTATAATTCTGTAACAATTTAAATAAATTTTTCTTAAATTTCATTTCTAAAATTAGCATTCAGAAAAGTTTTTATAAATAAAGATTCATATTGGACTATCTTTTCAGATTTACTTTTTCCAGATTCATCATTTTCCAAATATATTCTCGAACTAGAAGTCAACATTTCAATGAACCTTTGTGAATTGAATTTCAGGCAAATAAAGTTAATATTTTAAGCTTCAATATTTACTGATAAAGATTACTTTTGATCGTACAATTCTCTCTAATATATTTCTTTTTATTAGAGAATTTAAATAAGGGTTTTTTAAATTGTGTTTCCGAGTCCAAGTAAGTCTACCAGTCACTATTGGTGAGGAGTAAGAGACGGTTAAATATAAATCAATGTAAATCAGAATAAGTCTAATTTTATAAAAATAACAAACAATTTATTTACAAAAAACTTAACAATTGTTTCAATGCTATATTGATAATATTTTCTCAAATTTTTATTTTTCCAGACTAATAATAAATAATTTCTTGCGATGCAGCAAGAACCTTTACCATACCGCGGTAGAATACTTTAAATGACATAACTACGTATAATATAATTTTAGTACATATAATCATATATGTTATATACAAAATTATAGGTTTTTAATTAACGTAGCTCTTGTACTGTTCACCTTGCGTTTATAAAAAAAACCTCTAATGCGTGACCTAGCCAACAATTGTCTTCCAACTTTTATATATAATAATTTCTTTAAAATTTATTTAAACTTTGAAAATAATACTTATTTTATATAGCCATATTATTGATATATTTACATTTTTAATTACTTTTAATTGTGCCATAAACTTTCATGATTTATTAATTTACATATAAATAGAATTGACTTTTTAGTTCAATTATCTTCATTTATCTTAGTATTGTATTTCGCCATAATATTTTTACTACTAATATAATTTTTATTATAATGTATTCATTAAAAAATTCTTTGCATACAGTTGAATATAAGATTTAATATTCTAGAATTATTCATTTTTGTAATCCAGATCTAAAAAAATGTCTCAACATTAATAGACCAAATTTTGTTAGAATTAATCTCGTATAAAATTAAAATAAATATATAAAATATTATGCAAATCATCAATATCAGAAATTAAACTAATTTTCTTCTATAGTAATAAATTGCGGTATTTTATAAAACGTGTACGTAAACTGTGTGTTGTTTTAGTTACAATTTTAGTTGGTTCAAATATTAAAAGTATTTTAATATTAATATAAATATAAAAATATAAAAAAATTATGTAATCAAATATAAAAAATATTAAAAGTCTTTTCATATTATTCAAAGAACCAAATTTCAAATATAAAATAATTCTTAGAACAAAAGAGAATTCTTCAAAGCAGTGGATAAATGAATGCATGATTTAGTGAATGTACAGAAGGCACAGCTTAAATTCATTACTTTAGAACAGACCATTTAAATCCCATTTTATTAGGACCAAAAATCCTAATAAAATTAAATCTTAATTCATCGAAGATAATAATTAAAATACTTTTGATAAATAGTAATCAATTAACAGAAGAATATTTTTCAAAACTCAGTACTTTATATTTCCAAATTTGGTTAAATCTTCTAAAATTGATCTTTATATCCTTTCCTTACATAATAGCATTTTTAGTATATTTTAAATAAGAACTAAGTTTGTTGAACTAAAGAATAAAAGAGTATTTATAACTAATGAACTTGTAAACTAAAGAGTATTTATTGAACATTTTACTAAAATTTCATATTACATTTATAGGAGTCTAGGAACCCAAATGCAAATTAAAAATAATATTTTAAATAAAAATTCGTATCTGAAACTGCACTGTTATGTGAAACACAGAACTTCAAAATACTACAGTAAGTTAAAAGGAACTCGTCCTTAACTAAAAAACACAAACAATGAGCATCGCTAAAAATAGATTAACTAATATATTTTAAATATAAATTGGCTCCTAATAATAAAAGATTTATGAAAGTATGATTTAACATATCATTTTCTATTCATGACATTATAATATTATTCTTCGTTATATTCAAAAAATAACTCTTAATCACATAAAATTAAATAAAAACAACATATTATTTTCATGTAAATAAATAAAATATGTAAAAATATACATATTTGAATAAAATTATGAATTATTTATTTCTAAGCAATAATAAAATACTTTCAAGTAATTGTTCTAAGTGTAATAAGACAATTAAGACAGTGCAAGCTCTGTTCTGACATCGAATACTACCTAAGACAAAGTTAAACCAAGATAACTGGGTAATAGTCATGTGTAAAGAACCGCGCATGCACACACGTGTAATTATAAATTAGGTTAGAGAGACATATCCGGAACTCTTCGGAAAAAGCCGAGCTTCGCGAGGCAGTAACAGCAACAGAAGAAGAAAAATAAAACTAAAAAGGCCTCGAAGACGGAAAAGTAATTTCTCAACATACGGATAACTAAGAAGCTTCTCATTCCTTCCCTGGACTTTTTGGAAAAAAGCCCCTGAGGGGAATTAAATGTCTCTAGCGAATAATCTACTTCGCATTTGATTTCTATGTGACCTGCGCAATCAAGTTAGAGTTATGTCATCGTCCCAGCCGGCTAGAATTGTGAACACACAAGAAAAAGAATTTACGGTCAAAGAGAATCCAGCGAGAAGAAGACCGCAAAAAAACGCTGTATCGTGGATACGAGAAAATGAAAAAGTCCAAAAAAGTAGCTGCATGTAGAGCCAAAAAATCGATCAGCCCTGCCATACGACGGTTCAAAGATTTCATCATCACCGGACAAACACAAGCATTGATTTCAAACGTGCATGTGACGCAGGATTACTGCAAGCGTGTTCTTCTTCTATACCATGGACGTCATCATCGTGATCGTAGCGAATTCGCCATTCAAAACACAACACCAAACGTACCACGCATAATTAAATGTGGCATTGTTCCGTAGCCTATACGCACATAATGCGCGAATCTAAATGAGAAATTGTTTGAGTACAGAGATGCATAGATGGGCATAGATAGTGGAGAATAAACCCAACTGGCAAATAAACTCGAATAGCGTAAAGTGAATGCTATACAAAATTGGCCTGTCCATGAAAAGCGACGCCGTTACAAACAAGGGAGAACAACTTCACTTTCCGCCGACAATAGTCTTCCAATTCTACATGTTTATAGATTATCAATATTATAAATATATATATTTCTTTACGTCTGGTTTGCCGAGTTGGAAAGGTAGATTTAATCATTCAAATCATAACAGAAACTATTTTATTGTCAAGAAAAGCAAATTTGTTGCATATTTTAAATTTTGTAGAAATTTGGACGTGAATAGAAGACGAAATAAAAAACAATTACAACTAATTCTACAAAGTATAATTGACTATTTCTTCTTTTTATTTCCAAACATTTGTTTAGAACATAAAAAAACATAAAATATTTTTTTATGTTACTAAATTTTCAAATATTTTCATTAACACAAACAGGAATAATCATTGACAGAATATTATTGAATGAAATGGGATTGTCGCGGGTGCGCGAATTCATCTTTCTTGAATTCTAAAAGAGTATGTGACAAAATTTATTACACCAAACTTTATCAATGTTACAACTCAGAAAGACTTTTTGGAAACGAAATATCATGTTACATAATAAATAGTAATTAAAAAACTGTAATTTACCATTTTCAAGCAAGTCAAATAAACTTAAATATCGACAAAGTAAATTAATTTTCTAACTGTTGATAAAGTAATTTCATTAAAAATGCTTACAAGTAAGTAAAAGCGCGTTGTAATTCCTAAAAGTTATAATGAATAATAAAAGTCATAATAATAAATTTTATATTCCTTTTAATATAAAGTATACTAAGATGTTCTTTTACATAAAACAAATATTGTAAATGAAATAAATTATTGTTACATTTCGGAATGAAACTATAAGATTTATATAGATAATAAGCGTACTTTATTATTAAATGAAAATAAGTAGTTTAAAATGAATCACTGCAATCTTCCATTTGCAAGTCGATCGATTATCATAGATACGTGATCTCTAGACAGAATTCTTTAAATTATATTCAAACAAATTTTTCTACATTTTCCGCAGTTATTTCAGTTGAATTTTTTAAGTATTGCTACTTTGCGCACACATTTATCGAAATAAAATCAATTTAACATGATAGTCAGATATCTTTCAAAGTTTTTTTAATTAAAATATTTGTTCTATTAAAAAATGTATGATACATAATTATAATTATATGTACATAAATTATATTTTAAAAGATATAAAATAGCTACTAATGTTTTATTACTTATTGTATAAAAGAAATTGAATTTTCAAAAATTGAAGTATGAGTTTTAGTAAAATACATAACAAATTAAATATTAAATGTGATACTTAATCAAACACAAAATTCATAGTAAATTATTCACGTGTAAAACTTTTTTCATTGGCCTTTCTTAAATTAATTATTTTAATTAAAAAATTATGTCGAAAGCTTAACAACTTTCTTTCAAAAAAGATAAACTGTTTTCTTCTGTTTTCTTATCAAACTAATGTAATAAAAAATATTCGTTTGCATTAATGAAGTTTTCAATTCGCAAACTAGGCAATCAATTCACGTGGACAATTTTAAATGAAAAGCTTTTGTAAATAACTCATCTTGAATTATTACACAATCGTAAAAACAAATGAATTATTGCCATCATAATGTGCGCAAGTAATGATTTAAAATTACGGCAATACGCAAATATTTAACTCGATTACTACACTTTATTATACAATAAATAAGCTAAGCAACTCGTATCCGTAATCAATGCGTAGAAACAGTATAGGAAAAAATGGTTGCTAACGAAACCATCTGTATGAAGAGGTTACAAATACACATACGCACGCATGATTTGTTAAATCTCGATGGACGGGCAAACAGATTGGCGACAAGAAACAAAGCCGCTTACGTTGATCGATGGCGGACACTTTAATTTTCCCCGTGCATAACGAAGTTGGCCGAGAACAGCTCTCCCTCTAATTAAGCGATCGGAGACACGCGCGCGCATCCAGGTGAGCATTGAAGCGGCCCTCGCGCATAATTTTCGACGTGCCAATTTTAACGGATGATCTTGATTTTACTTCAAAATTACGATCCTCGTAATTATAACGCAATCGGGCGTACATACTGAAAAATTCATGTATTTTTCAATTATCGCGGCTCGATTATTCTCACGAACCTGTGAAGCAAAAATAAAGAATAGAGTTCTTAAAATAAATTTCTCAAAGTAAATTTATATGTTGCAATCATTTTTAAAAAATCTTATAAATTAGTGAATGCTTAATATAAATTATGTTATATTATGCTACTCCTAACCAGTGCCTCATTTCATCACGATTTTTTTATATCAAGTGAGCTAGTAAAACTCGCGTTAACAATATAACATTACAATATTATGCTCTAGCTTAATTATGTATAACTGATTATAGATCAATTATAAAATAAGAAAACAGCATTTTTTGGATAATTAGTTTAATTTAATTATTTAGATAAAGAAGTCTTAATGCAAAATAAGAGAAATTACAATGTCTTTTGCATTAATTTTTGTATCGGTAAAAACGTCTCTGTGCAGAAAAAGAACATAGCACTACTAAAGATTATTTTTCCTTTCGCCATCTCTTTTCTATGTTAGGCTCAATATTAATAGATTGGAAAAAAAGTGTATAATAAAGTAAAATAAAACAAGTCAAAAGAAACATCGTCTAATCATATGTAATGACAACTAAGCTCGTTAAAATATCTTTTTTAATTAAACTTAATAAATAACATTTGTATGCCTATTTTAAGTGAAAATTCATCAAATTTTAATTTATATCCAATATTTGCTTGTAAGTAGAAGATCATATTATAAATAATGATATTCAATAGTATAAGATTTTTGTTTTTCCATTCATAATATTTTTATTTAAATTTTATCTTTTATGGAATTTGTTTAATTTTACCTGAATATAGTACAGCTTCTTTTACAAGTATTTATAAATACATGTTACTATTATTATTTTCAGTAAATCTTTGAATTTAACATAAAAGTTTTATAATATAATGTGACAGTGACTTTTTCCATTTCGAACAAATTTTCGTTGCTCTTCGATACAGATTCAAAATCATAAACAGAGGAAACATTTTTAATAATTTTTTGAAAGATATCGATCTTTATTATGTTGGCATTTAACTCATCTAGTCATTCAACGACAATTTTCATTATTAAATTATTGATAAAATATTTACAGAAATAATTGTAGAATTTTAGAGTAATTTATACAACACATAATTTTAAGCATTCTTTTAGACAGCAATTGATTTTTCTTATATCTATCTAAAATATATATGTTTTCAATATTTGTTTTAATCATAGCATAAAATCAATACATTTGCAAATATTGTGCTTCAAGAACTCATGTGTATTAATTCAAAAACTAATAAATTGTAGAGTTATTTTAAATTAGAAAATTCAATTCTTGATTAATATATAAATTCTACATATAACTTTTACATTATAATTCAAGTTATTTTGAACAATTTTTACGTTATTATTTTAGATATAAAAAATATATTTCTTTTATTTATTCTGACACCGAAGTCCATAATATATTTTTTATATTTAATTAATTATTTTTATAAATGTAAGTTTTTGCTTAATATTTAATTTAATATTTAATGAAGTTTTAAGTTTATGATGTTGAATTAAAATTTTGAATTATTGTTAAATTACAAATACTTTGTTAATTATTTTACATTTATATATTAATTTTCAATGCATATATAAATAAAGTATATTTATTTATACAATCTTTCTATTGCTAATAAATAGACAAGCACATTTAATATCTAGAAAGTAAGTACGATTATTTAAACGTTAAGTATTAATTACAAGCTCATTACAGCAACAATTTTTTTCCTGAAAACTATGCAATATTTACGTTTGCTTTTATCTATACAGTTTTGATATCCAAACTGATAGTGTTTTTCAATTTTTTGTAAAACGATTAAAAGATATTCAAAACTATATTACATTTATTCTCTTTATATATAGATCAGTTTAAAAAATAAAATTAATATATTTCTGAATAGATTTCCTTGTATTTCTAAATGTGTATAATATTCTAGTAAAGTCCTTTATGCGTACAAATTTAAATACTTTTTTTCAGGATACAATTTATATACTGCATAATATCTGATTTAAATAAAAAATTTCTAACCAATAATAATCGAAGAACCATTCTTTATTTTATGTCAATTTTATTTTAAAATTTATTAACTATCCTACTTCATTTAATCTCATTTTATGTTATCTTCACGTCTTCATCTTGTTTTACTTAAATGCTTAAATTTACATTTTGGTCTTTCTATTAAGACCCTCTATACTTCCCACATATTTTCCATTTTAGCAACATACTCGACCTATTTACACCTACCTTAATTGGCTCGTTTTAATTACTTTTACAATATGAACCGAATAAAGAGCTTTTTCAACTTTTTATTATGTGATTTTCTAACTGTTTCATTTTTCTGGTATATTGCTCTACATATTATCTTTATTTTCCAATACGTTTTGCTTTATAAGATTTTGTAAGGGACAATGTTTAGCATTTGTATAAGCTCGTTAAGAATTTTGTTTTTTAATTGAGATAAATAATATTAATTAAATACCATATTCACATTAACATACTAATTTTCATTTTATGATTCTTATAGTTCTTACATCGCTTAACTTTCTTTTCTTTGAAAAAAATTGTTAATATCGTATAGTTTGGAATAAAAACTTAAAATATTGAACATGAAATAACTTGTTATAAATTATTAAGATTAAATTTATTTTAATGATATCTATTGTTTTTGTTCAGAAATTAACAATTAAATAAATTCTACTTATATTGATGTTAAAGAACGTATATATATATTACAAAGATTGACGAAAAAGTCAAATTTTCGGTACTCATTTTTATAAATAATTATTTTTTAGAATTTATTAGTCGGTACTAATTTTTATTCCTTTACAAGCTATTGTCTTCAAATTTAAAAAAATTTTCACTTTCATTCTATCCTCTTTTTAAATTAATACATAATAGATAAATAAATAAATTGTTTTCTATAGTTTTTTGGACATGTATATATCTATTATTAATTACAAATAAAATATGTTAAAGAAAAGATTATATATAAATCTATAGTGCAACTCTGAATCTTTTATTTATTTTATAGCATCTCTACAGTATTTCTCAAAAAAAAATAAAAAAAATTATAAATTTTCAAATATTGTAACTACAACATGTATATAAATTATAACTGTATTTTATATCCGTATTGTACATTTATTTATACACTTAATGGAAAAGAAACTTTCAACTTTATCACATTATTATATACTTTCGTTCTCAGTATGACATGTTTACGAAAATATCTATAATTTTCAAACTCAACTTTTTTATTTTTCGAAAAGAAAAATTGATATAATGCATCGATAAAGAAAGTAGATACTCAATAATGATATTATGTTTTAGAGCAGAATAAATTATTTGTACAAATTAATCTTTAAATATTATTTGTATAGATTAAAACAATTAATACAAACAACTTCTTCTCAAAAATCTGATTGTCCTTATCTTTCATCTGTAAGAATTGATGACATTTGTTATTATATAACTATGACTAGTATTTAGACTACTTAAACTAAAGGATTTAAACTACTTAAACTAAAAGATTTAAAAATCCAACATTTCTTTTTACTTACTTTGTTGATTATAAATTTTAACTTTTTAAAATATCAATTAATCATAGCAAGTTCTAATTGAATTTACAGAAATATTTCTATAATAAAGCATCCTGATTACATGAACTTATGTAGAATGAAGAATAATATAAAATAAATAATTTATGCAAACTCAAGGTGAAAAAATTATATTAAAAAACTTTACTAAGAGCAATGAAATTAGTACAATCAATATAAACTATCAGTCTTAAAATAGTCTAGTCACCAATGAATGAAAAAAAAGGAATTTTATTTAAATACCCAATTGTAATCAAGAAAATTGTATTATCGAATTATAACTGAACTATCACAAACTACTTTGCAGTTTTCTTGAATTTCTCTCATTAAGCTATGTTAAATAATGAAAGTGTTACGTAAAATCATTCAAATACACGTATAATTGATGCCCAAATATCCGGTCATTGAGTATAAATAAATGAAGGATTCAAAAGCGTTAGGGTCCTATTGAGGTATCCATTTGTGTCATGCAATTTCTACTGATACGTTAATTTGCCAATAATACTAAACTTTGATATTCTCAGTCACTATTCACTCTAAATAGCATCAAAATCACACGTCAATGAGCCTTAGAATATTTGGAAAATTCGCCTATCTCTTCGTATTTGAACGCTAGTTCCCAAAAGGTCAAACATATTTACTCTCAACAAGTACTACTTGATAGAAGTCACTTTAAATTTATTCAATTTCATAATTAGTATCTATTTTTACAAAAATGTCTAGATTTTTTGTAATATAAATATCTTATAAATGATTTGCTGGGAATTAAAATTTATAATTATCATTATATTATTATTATATATAGAGTAAGTGAAGCAATTAATTCATTTACAGAGTTTACTTTTTAGTTTACTCTATTTATTCAGTTCGTAGAAATTAAATAGTTTCTTTTAATGTTGATCATATTCGGCAAATGGGACAAAGCTTTTAAAGCTCTCATTTTATTTTTATATAGCAGAAAATTCATTTAAATAAAACTTTTCATAAATTAAATACTTATATTACTTGATTAAAATTTGTATTGATAATAAAGAATAATTTTGGGATATAATAATTAAAATTATAGAAGACAAATAATTTTCGAAAATTCCTATTTTATTCTTTCCTTAGATTCAAATACGACTTTTCTTATTTATCTATATTTTAATTCGTCAAACATTTAATACATATTAGTCCACTCCAAGTCTAAGAATGATTATATAGTCCATTATAACACTAATTTTTTCCATAAAGAATACTTTTCTTATTCTACGAAATGAGAAAAGTACAATCCATTGTAATACTAATTTTTTCCATGAAGAATACTTTTCTTATTCTAGAAAACGAATGAAAATCAATATTTATGAGTTTTTCAAATTACGATCATAAACTCTGCTTTAATGAAAATTATAATTTGCTGGAGTTCATCATCAATAATTAATCATAAATGATGAAATCTTAACCTATAATAATTACTATTTTAGTTGTAATACGTAGTCTAATATAATGTACGTGATATACTATTTTTTAAAAGGATAAAGTTCCATTTCGTAAAGTAACCTTATATTTTTGTTTTGACAGATACATCGTGAATTAATTAACAATAAATATTTTAACAAATAATTGATTTGAATAATTTAAAATAGTTTTCTTACATAAACGATTATGTCAGATAAATAGTAAAAATATACTAAAATATATGATTAAATCGAATAATATTTTTATTATTTAACCCTTAGTACAAAATAAAAATATGTTCCATATCAAAATCATAAATAATAGATCAAAGCAAATTTGCTTTCGATATTTTAATCTTAACTTGACTTATTATCAATACGTCTAAACTTATCCTTTTAACCTTAAAACCTTCCAATTTCTAGGACACTTTTTTAGTTCAATAGACATATAATCGAGTTCGTTGGAATCCATTCCGTAGCACCCAATCTTTATGCATGAAACGTTACGCTTTCATATACACAAACCCGAGCTTTGCAGAAAAAAGGGCAAGCTGAGCGAAACAAAGCAACAGACCGAAAGACCTTCTATTTCCGATACAATAGATAAAACACTATCGATACCCGATGACACAACGCCTCTTGCTTTCTCCGTCGCACTTGAATTTCGTGAACCGCAGAATTTAAATATCTATTATACTCGCCGCGGCATTACTCTATATTTCCGTCTCACGCACTTGTACGCGATTGGTCATATTTTCTTTCACTCTCTCTTGTTTTCATATTGATTCTTTTTCCTTTTTTGGGTTTGCATTTGATTGAAATTTACTTTTACTTCATTGCACGATTTTTACAATTCTGAATCGGTTATCGTGAAAGTATTTGAAAAATGAAGGAATGAAAAGCTTGAGAGATTTGTGAAAATTGAATAACACTACAGTTATTACACTATGAATTATGAACTAAAAAAGAAAAGTAAAATAAGAAAGAGAGAGAAAATTGGAAAGAGAAAATAAAAAACGTATAAGATCTAAGAATTAAATCTTATGATTTTAAAACAGTTACTAAATTATCAACCATTAAGCGTAACATTTATTATTCATATGGATTAAAATTTCCAAACATTTTAAAAGTTGATTACAAAATTATCTATAACGTAAAATATATATAAAACGTAATGAGTGATTAAAATTTTGAATAAATTGCTATTCATAAATTGACAATATCTTTGCGATACTATTCAAGTTCTGATATATATTTAAAACTACTATTCTAAACAAAAGATGAGAATTACAAATACATTTTAAATTGATAAATGTTATATACGTGAATATCTAACGCATTTTAAGTAAACTACATTATTCATGCAATTTATATATTTAATGAAATTAACTACAATTAAATATTAAAAAATAAAATTTTAATCAAACGTAATAATAATAAATTTTCATAAAATATATTAATTAGTAAATTCTCAATCATTTAACGTTCATCAGTTTATTACTTATTTGTAAATAGAAACGTTTATTTAGTAAATTAAAGTAAATTCTAATTATTTTTGTAATATTATGTATTTAATGTCATAATTTTCTTACATGAACTCTTAAACTGAAAGACTTCACTTTAATGTCGCTTCAAGTTCAAATTGATTTTATCTCTCATAAAAACTTTTCTAGTTACATTTATTTGTAAATAAGGTTGTAGAAGTGGCTAGCTACAAGATAAGCTTACTTCGTAAAGAATCTATGTATCTTGAAGAAGAAAAGTTGATTACGTTCATTCAAAACTTTTCATTTTGAAGTAAGATATATCACGATACAGAAAAAATTACGATTGAAATTGATTTTTTACAACTTTATTAAATAAGGGGTGATTTCTAATACTTATTTGAATTTTAATACGCAATTCTTTACATAAAATCTGCCATATTTTTAATGATACGTTATACTTGAGTTATTTAAATACATAATGTGGAGTTTAGGTAACAATTTAAATATTGTTTAACAAAAATTTTTATAATTTTCTTAATTTATTTCATAAATTATAATGCATTTCAATTTATATTTCGAATTTAATGGCTGAAATTGATTTGAATTCTGAAAAATATTTAATCTTTGGAAAGAATTATAAAATTATATTAATTGAATAATTATAAATAAATTAACTATTTTATTAACCTAAATTAATTACAAAGTTTCTTATTCATATTATTTATGAAGACTCAAAAAGTAAAATTATATTAATTCAAATTTAATATTTATATAATTATTACTTTGAAAATACATAATATTTTTTAACAAGATTGAAGTTATAAATAGATTCGAATTAATATTTATAGAAACTTTGCATTCGGTATACATTTAATTTCATTAAAATCTATTACTCGCAATTTTAAATAGTAATAATTCATTTTAAATGTTTCACTTGCCATTTTAATTATAATCATTAAAGTTTTTAAAACCATTTTTCAGACAAGGTTGTATAATAGTTAAGAATTTTCTACTTTTAAATATTTAATGTAGTAAATGATTTTAAATTATTGAAATAGATAAATTTAATATTATTGATCACTTTCACTTTAAAAACTTAATTTGTCATAACAGTTTTAAAAATCAATAAAATCTCTACATTCTTTTATTTATACATATAATGTAACTTAACTCAAACTAAAATATTATGAAAAATTTTAAAACTAGACCTTAAAATATATAAAAATATAAATTTATGTTAGTGATCTGAAAGTAATTAGTTAAAATAGTAGTTGATTATTTAGTTAAATATTTTAGAAGTAAACATTTTTCTTTATCTAAAAATACTTAACTAAATATCACAAAATGTAGAAATATTTCTACATTTAATTTCTATTTCTTTAAGCTTTCACAATTGATATATTTGCAATAATTTTTTCTGGAAAAACACATTGCATCCAAACTTTCAGCGACTCACATAAAATAATTTCTTCTAAAATATCGTCTCACATTAATTTAGGGTTTATTTTTTAATGCAAGTAATTGAAAAAACATTTTTTTATTTCTTTTTTCTAGACTTGACCGTGCTAATACACAACAAGGTAAAGAAATCACCAACTGGACATTAACTTATTTGTAGCAGAAAGAATATTTGTAATGGACTTCAAAAAAACAAGACCAAAAACTTGTAAGACATTAGTATTTTCAAGAAAGGCTCAGAAATGAAGAAAAAGATGAAGAATTAGACGATAAAAAGCAGAAATGAAAGAGTAAGATTAGAAAGTGAGACAAATTGGTTGAAAAAGAAATGATATTATTTAAGCATTCAATTTAATATCGAAAATGTTCATTCGATTTTTACCAATTTATGACTATTTTATAAATATCAACGTACTTTATGTCAACGATAAAAATATATCGGAAACTATTACTTTAATGCGTATGAAAACAACAAGAAGGACGAAAGGTTAATGACATAAATTTAGAAAAATAAGTACGAGAAAACATACAATTACGTTCGTGTTTTGATACTTTGTTTGTTCTAACAAGTAATATATTTAAAATTTCTTTATACTTTCTCTTGAATTATTTTTTAAATAATTTTAAAACTTTTAATACTTAGTTCATAACAATGTAATATTTTATAACTATTCATAATTATTACATTACCTAATGAAGAAAACTTGTTAATGTATTATAATTGATAAATACTTTTATGAAATACTATTCATTTTATAAATTATTTATGTCATACAATAGTGATATAAATAGTACAAAAAAATGGCAGAAAATCACACTAAAAATAACTTCTTGAAATGAAAAATAAATAAATAAGTTGAAACATTTCTAAAGTTGTATTAAGCTTATTATATTAATGTATTAATTTTTCAAATCATAAGACATTTATTGTTTCAATAATTATTAATATATTTGAAAAATTTATTATACAAGATAAGCTTTCAACTGCTACAATTTTAATAATTAACAGAAAAAGAAAATTAAAATTTGCGGTAATATAATATTAATAATTATTATTCATCATTTATTAATATAAATATACGATGTCATTTTATAATTTAAAAAATCATCTAATTCAAATGGGGTTACAGAATTATATATTTTTTAGTAGAGAAATATGCGTAAATTCATTTAAAATTACATTTTCTTTTAATAAAAACTTAATTAATTAATTAATTTAATTGTGCAAAAATTATTTTACAATCAATTTAACCGTAGTTAAAATATTTTAAAATGACCTTGAAAATGCAGTATTTCTACTGCCTACGTTTAACCCTCAAAACTACTCAAGCATGCGCACTCTGCAAGCACTCTGCATAAACAGAGGTCTAGCAAATCGTCTACCCTCTAGCATAATTCAAAGCAGCCTTCGAAAAAGCTCGATAGTAAAGTGAGAGACCAATCGACCATTTACCTTGTAATGGGCCACTATACGATCGGAGAAGGCGCGCAGATGCGTGCCAAGCAAGATTATGCGACGCTCGGTGCAACTGAGCATCGATTAGGCTTATCGAATTAATAACGGTTTCAGCCGAAAGCAAAGCCAGGCTCATATACCCTCGTCTAAACGTGAGAGAAGTACGTATATATATGCGAGTTTTTATTCCCCAGATACTACAGCAACAGTACCATAAATTCACCAAAAAATCAAACATTGTCCTTGTATCTGATTAATATAACCCGGTTTATATGTTCTTCCAACACAAAGTGAAAGTTACTCATTTGTCTCAATTTATGAGACATTTACTAATTTACTATTAGGACTACAAATTCAATACTTTCTTGTATATAAATCACCGTATGTTAAACATTGAGTGATTCCATTAGATTTGTAAGAAAGCTGATATTGAATATTATTGAAGTTATTATCAGTTTCACTTGTGTCTTTTTGTTATTTCGTTATTCTACTTTTATATTATTATTGAAAACTGCCCTTTAAAATACATCAACATAACAATATCATTTGCGTGATATTGTTGATACAGATATTTACTTTTTAAGTGAAAACATATATTTAACTTAAATTTAAAACTAAAAATTTTTAATTAACTAGAGTATTTTACATAAATGATTGTTTAAAATATTGTTTAAAGAAAACTTTAGTATTAAGTATTTTAAAAATATTCTATAATGTATTTGAAGTAATAATTCATTTTTTCTAATAAACATATATTTAAAAATATCACTTTTATATAATATTTTGAAATTGTTTGAAGTTATATAAAAAAGAAGTATTTTACCCTTTTTTATACAATCTCCAACAGCTTATGGGCTCAGACCTTAGTTTATGAAAATAATAATAAAGACAATTTAAAAGATTCGAAATATTGTGAGTTTTCTTTTGTAAAAAAAATGAATTCTTAAAATTTCTTAAAATTAATTAAGTAAGTAACTGACAAAATAAATATAAGCACATTAGTTAGGATTAAAGCAATATATTTATCGATAAATAATTGTGAGTATCAATGGGCCTTAACAAAATATTGAGTAATATATTAAACAACTAAGATGAGCTTTGAAACCTCTTTCAAATTTCTATTAATTTAATATTAAATTATTTTTAAACATATAATAATCATGAACTTATAATATCAGTATTTTAATTAAGAAAACAGAATTAATTATATATTACAAATTCAATTTTTTATATTTAAACTTTAACAAGTATTTACAAAACTCTTATTTTCTTCATAAATATATGTAAAGATTAAATTTATTCAAAACAATTCAGAAACTTCATTCTATTGTATATCATTTATAAATATTTATGAATCATAGGAATCGTGAAAAAATATTATTAATATTAACATTATGATTAACAAGATAAAAATTTTATAAATAAGAAAATTCCTTTTGAAATTTATCAAAATAAATATCTTTAAGTCATTTTAAAAGGTATATTTCTTAATCACTCTTTCAAAAATTGTTTTAGGTTTTTGAAATTTTTTCGATTTGATACATTGTGAAAAATAACAAGAAATAATTTCATCAAATTCGCCAGGTGACAACGTATTTTTATTTCTAGTGTACGCTATGTTGTTGCACCACTTTTTCTCCGTTTCCGGGTTTCATGAAACACAACTCCATTATTCCCTCGTTGCATGAATGTGTATATGTGCCCCGGAAGCTTACAAATGGACCATTCATTATTTGGGTACAACGAAATACTCTAACCCTATAGCTAGCAAAAAGGGAACGCTTCCGATTTTCAATTTACTTTATACCTCATCCCCTTTATTTCTCCAGAATATCACAATCTGTATTATATAACCTTATTAAACAAAAATTATTACTTTTAAAAATATTGCAGTAATATAAAATATTTCAAAAATATGCCATCTGAATCTACTGCGTAATATAATTTTCTGTTTTACAATTAGAACTTAAGATATTCTTTTTAATATAAAAATATTTTTATTAATAACTTTCCAAAAGATATACTATACTGAAAACAACATATCTCTATAACACACATGAGCCTCCAGTTCTAAACTCAAAGAATAATAGAAAAAATACTATCTTATATACAAATATATTTTCATATACAAATTCTATTTTAAATTAATATACTCTTGTAATATATATATATATATATTATTAAATGTGGTATTACAGCTAAAATCATAAATTATTAATAATTATTAATAATAAGTAATCTAATTCATAAAAAATATAATTCAATTTATGATCCAAATTATATTACTATTTTATAACCGACCTTTATCTTGAAAAAATGTTGGTAAGATCAAAGTTGATTTTATATTTAACTGAATATTTTTTATCAAACACTTTTAATTTTAAAACTTTTCGGTAAAAAATATAAGCTTTCAGCATTAAACTACAAGTTAGAAACAAAGAACTAACTTTATCTAAAATTCTGTGTATTTTTAAATTTTTAATAATAGCTGATTACTTTCAAAAAAATAAACAGTTATTGGAATATACATATATAGATGTACATACAAACGAACGGAAAGTAAATCCTGCTAAAGTTACTTATGATTAAAATATTTTGAATATAAAACAGTTTTGACATTTTATTCATTAATTCGTTCGCTGAAATTATAAAACAACGTTTATAAAACCTGTTTGTTGAGTATTATCATACAAACTTTCAAGAAAAAGAAGAAGCTTAAAATACATATAAAAAGTGTATCATATATATAAATACAAAAGAGAAACGGAGGAAGTACATTTTTTTCGATAAAAGAAAAATATTTTAAGTATCCAGAAGAAATATTATATGCATATATTTGAGTATAGTAGTATAATTCTTATTAATACATATATATATATATATATATATATATATAAACTAATACATACAAATATCGTATCGACTTTATTGCATCAAAAGTCTATTTGCAGCGATAAATATATAAAAATATTCTACAGAGTTCTTTAAAAATGCTTATAAATAAAATATAAGATATCAAATTATTTATTTATAAATAAACACTTACATTTTCTATAATATTTATAAGTAGTTATATGAAGACGATTTGAAAATTATGTAAGTCTCGTAAAAAATGTTAGAAAAGAGAAAATAGTGTTCCATAAATATTCGCATTAAATTGGACTTGGAAATATTTTGAAAATATTTAAGTTCACTTGTGCAAAATAAATTTTCTTACACTCAAAGAGTGTGATTAAGTTAAAGGACTGGGCGAAAAGAATACAGAAAGAGAGAGAAAAGGAACAAACAAAATAATACCTTAATGCCGAAATCCCGTTATTCAGAAAAAGAAATAGTTCCCCTTCACCATTAGCGATTCGGTACTTTTGACCCAAGAGATAAAATATATGAAATTCAGCTGACAATTACTTTAGAAAGATTATATAGACGTAACCAGTTATATGCAATCCTTCATTATATATACAAGTAACTTTTTAAAGAAAATATTATATTTTTAATATTATTTGAATGATAATTGAAATAAGGAGGGAAGGAAAAAATTTTAAATAAATATGTGATATCGGCTATTAAAAATACAACATACATTTACGTGTGACCGAATTACACAAGCAAAAATATATCAGCAGCTAATTCAACTTCCGTTTTCTTTTTCAACGTGCAAAGAATAAAATATATCACAAAATTAGAGGTAAAATTTATATCACATCGTACAAAATCATGAACAAATAAATATATTAATAAGACTTTCGATGAGAATTTTTACATTAATACTCATTTATATGAATTTTTAATTTAAAAAAAACTTTTATTTTTATTTAAAATATATTAGAATATTAACAAAATGTTTGTTTATTTTAAATTTTAATCAATAAAAGATCATTGTTTATCGTCAGGTGAAAATGAAAAAATAATATCTGTTAAACATAAATACACACATATATTTGAATACTAACTTCATAACAGTATGTTATTTTATAGTGGATACAAGAAATATAATACTACATAAAATAGCTACTAATAAAAATATTTAATGTAAGTCAATACATGTACATAAATATTTTTTTAAACGATCATCTACATATAAAAAAATCCATTCTTTTTATTTACCTTTTATACAAATAGATCTAAATAATATATTACGTATTAATATATAATTTCAAGATTGGATTTAATCCGCAATAATAATGAAATTATAGATAGAGAAAAAATAGTTTAATATATATTTGCTTTTTATCAGTACATCTTTGACAATAAGTATTACTTCTTTCTATATTTTACTAAAGATATAAAAAATATTATTACTTTATAAAATTCATATTAATTAATACTATCAATATTAATAAAAAATAAAAAAATTTAATATAATACATTATTTCTTTATAAATTATACATTTTTATAAATGATCAATGTCAATATTAATGTAATGTGTTACAATTGCGAGTGTAATCAAACTTTGAAATTAACACATATTTACAAAATATTCAATGTTTTGTAAACACCATAAATTAAGAGTAAACTAATTATACTGAGAACTTTCACTTATATTCATTAAATCATTTAATTATATAAAAATTATTAAATCCTGATCAAATGAAATAAGTTTATTTATTTTAAAATAAAGATAATGATTATGCGTAATAGTAATATATATAATTATATACGTATTACAACTAATTACCAATTTCTAAAATACGTCTAAAATAAATTTATATTTTCTATTGAATAACATCAAAAGCATAATTTAGAATATAATTAATGTAATTATTTACAATTAATTCAGTTATTATCATTAAAAATAAAAAAATTATAGTCTACTTGAATGCACACTGAATTATTCCTTTGTCAATAAACGTAATAATTTTTATATCGTTGAGTAGATTTCATAATTATCTCAGATAAGGATTCTTCATTTTACTATACTCTAATTCTCAATTATAAGAAGAGTTTTCATTTTCTTGGCTTGCTTTCCAGGTTAGTATAAATGATTATTACATTTTCGTTACTATCATTTAATTTTGTATTCTTATGTTATTATAACAGATAAAAGAAAGATATCTTTGGATGATAAATTTAACTGAAGCTCATATTTAATGATTATCCCATCATTATATTTTAAAAATTATACGTACATGTATGGAAAACTAATGTAATGTGATCAAATCATAAAAATAGAATAGAATTCTGAACACTAAAAAACTTCATGTTCTTCTCTACGTTTTTAAAATAGTGAAATTTAATTTAACTGTGCAATTTCTTCAAACAAATATTGAAAATGAATAAAATTTTCTTAATTTGTATACAATAAATTCTTGTTTTTCACGTTCAATCACCTTCCGTGTTATGTATTTTTTAATTTGGTGTATCAGCTACAAAATTATTAAAAATTAGTATCCATATATTCCTGTTAAATCATAGTTTGAACATGCATGTACTACAGATAGTGAACTTATTTGAGGAATTCATTGCTGACATTATAAGGTTGTTCGATACTTTTATTTGTTTAATTTGTATTTCAGCGTCAACCAAATACAATGCATAATTATAGGAACGCTAAAATTAGTTCATATTTAAATTATTAACTAACCAGAATTTTATTAGTTATTTGCTATAATAAATAATATTTCTTTCCAATTTACAGATTATACTTTATTCTATACTATTACTCTTGATATCAAGTTCTTTCTCTTTTATTAACCAAATATTTAAACCGCTATAATCCACTATTTATAATGTATTGTCCATGCAATGTATTGAATTTGAAGAATTCATCATTTATTATTATACAGTAGTAAAGTCAATTTGGTTATTTATATCTTCTGTTAAACAAATTCGAGATTAATAGAAATATTTTAACTTCCTTAAACAGTTAAAGATGATTGTTTTATTGCTAATGTGAATTAAATAATAAACCAGAATGATTCGAAACTTCGTTTAATGATGAAAGCTCGAAATCATTTATTTATTCTATTAAAGTTTAGTTTTTGGATATTTTACCATAAACGACATTTTTCTCACTCGAGGCAATGTTTAATTCAGTAGTACTTAAGTAAAACAGCATTGAAAGTTGATAATTCAATTTAAGTGTTATTTAAATTGTAATAAAAGAATCATTTATACGAATAGTATGTATTTTTACATATGTATATAATTTTACCTTAGCATTTAATGATTAAAATACCTTAAGAATAAGAAGGCCAAACTGTTTTTTTTAATATTCTATATCTATATTGATTTATAATGCATTTCGTAAGAAAAAGTTTAGTAATATTTTCAACCTGTCTCTTTTAATAACAAACTGATACTAGACAGATTTTTATATTACATTGTATTATGCTTTTTAAATTATCCTTTATAAATTCAACAGAAAAGCATCAAAGAAGTATTTATATCACATATACTCCTACTTTATTATCGTAAAATAATTACTCTGAATGTATAATACATTTTTATGTTTTCACTGCCTTATTTTAACTTTCTGAACATTTAAATACGTTCATTCAATATCGCATTCATAAAAATAAAAAAATCACAATTATTATAAATTATTTACTATTGTTTAAAATTTGTACTATTACTTGTAAAATGATTTATATTTTAATGCAAAAAAAAACATTTATAATTGATTTTTTATTAGAAAAAAGATGTTTTTTGTATAAATTAAAGTTTGTTCTCATTTAAAATCTACTAAAAGACATTATGATTTTATAGAAAATTATATTTCATTGCATAAACTTAGACTTCTATTTACAATACTATTTGTACGATAGAATTAAAAAATTTATGTGTATAAAACAATAATTATTCAACTTATATTTATTCACAAAAGCATAGGGGAGATAGAAACATATACCTTATTTACTTAATTATATTTACAAATTTTATATCAGGAATTTTCATTATGTTAAATTAATTATAATTTTTTATTATTAAACATTAATAAAATATATTTTTAAGTGATCAATGGCTTAAAATAACTTTAAAATAATATTTCAACATTCGTAAACGTTTAAACGGGTTTGAATTGAAATCATTACATTCTGTTCACTTATTTGTTTATTTATTAAAAGAAATAAATAATTTCTAATAATCCCATCTAAGTAACTTAAATATAATCAATAATCATACAAATTTTCAAATTAATAGAGAAGTGAATTTTTTAATTTTTTTTTCCTTAGATAATAAATGAATTTTTCTATAATATAAAATTAATTTATTAATTTTTGTTCAGTAGTATATCAACGAATTAAATAATTATCTAATAATACTATTATATTAGTGAATGCATGTCTTGACTTTTATTTTATAAAAGAATTAAATTTATAATGTGTATGTAAATAAAATGTCAAAAAATTAATTACAATAATAATAATATTATTTACTTGCATAATTAATTTATGATTATTTCAATAACAATTAAATTAATTTTTTTCAACAAACAAAGTATCATCATACTAAAATAAATTGTCATTAAAAAGTTAATAGATAAATTACTGAAAAATTACATGTACATTTATATAAGAAAAATTAAATTTATAATCATACTTGAATCATTTTAGTTTTATAATAGAATTTTTTACAATATAAAATGTTATGAAAAAATTATATTTACTCATCAGAACATAAAGTTAAATATTTCTGTTATAAAATGAATTCTGTATTTAGTATAAACATTTATTATTAATCACTAAACATGTTTCTATGTATATGTCGAACAATTACACACAGTTATGTATTTATTTAAGTAAATAATTGCTACATCTACTTAAAATCATTTTATCTAGTTTTAAATAAAAATTTTCTTTAGAAAAATACAAAACTTTTTGTAAGCTCACGAATGTTTATAACCGCATCCATTTTTAGAAGCAAAATGCCACAAGAAACATCTCTTACTTGTTGTGATGTTTGAAAACGTATCAAAAAAGTAATAATAAAAAAAAATAAATTATGTAACGAAATGAAAACAGACATACAATTAAATAAGTAAAGTTAACACAATCTGTATACACATATAAGTTAAGATCGACTGCAGTATTAAATAAGATATATTTTTATATGTAAATACGACGTTCCTTCTTGTTATCTTATTATAATACATAAAAAATATTGTACATGAAATATTGCCAAGTATGCTATTCATGTGAATGTGAAAATGAGATTAAAATGTAGTAAAAAATTTTAGATGAATACAAATTTATCATATATTATATTATAGTATAGATTTATAACAATGTATAATACTCATTATTATTTAAATGTTGTTTGGTTAATAATCTTATAATTACATTGATATAATACAATACAATTTTTTATACTAAAAACATAAAAAAGTAACCAAAATAAATATGAAATAATTGAAAATGAAATTCAATTTCCATTACGTACAAGATATAGTTTAATTTTTGCCTTAAGTAAACTTACACAAATAGCTTATCATAATTTTCAAGTAACTTTAAAAAAATAGCATGAGGAATCGACAATCTACTCTCTTCAGTAAAAAACTTCTTTGGAAAATGAAGACAGCTATTTCAATTGATTCAAGCGAAATATTATAGCTGACGCCATTATTTTAATTAACAACTGTAGTCATAATTATTTATCTTTACAGGATAATTTATACTCTGTGATATTATTCAGAAAAAATATACAATAAAAGTATAAGCTAATTTTGATAGAAAGTGATAATTCTTGAATTTATTAAATTGTCAGAATAAGATATGGAGTCAGAATAATTAGAAAAGAAAAACTGAAGAGTAAATACAATAAATTTTTATTTGTTACAGATAATAATGACATCGAAAAAATGTATTTTTTATTGAAATAGAAAATTATAAATATATTTGTTTAATTTATGAATTACATATCAATGATAATCTCTGATATATTATTAGGTAAATTATTATTTCTTGAATTTATTAACACATTGTTATTACCATCACACAAATTATACTATGGAAAACAAAGTGTAATTACTTTTAAAATAATATGAGAATCGGCTTTAATTAGAAGAAGGCTTTAATTTAAAGCCAAGGCATTAAATTCTAAAATATTCACATTAGAAATTTAAAAGGTAAGAAATAGAATAAAGGTAAAATATAATAAGAATAAAAATAAGTAAGAATTGCTTACTTTCTATTAATAAAATTACAGAACATTTAGATTCTAAAATTTCAAGTAGCTTGGAATTCGAATAATTGAAATTTTTATTTATGAAATTAGTTATTTTAAATAAAATACTAACTGATTATTTATTGACTAAATTTTTTTATGAAGAAATATATTCAATATCATTTATAACTAAAATATTCAAGTTTATAGTAAATTCATATTTTAATAAAAGAAGACACCTTAAGTTTTCCGAAATATTATTTTAAATATTTTTTAATTCTTTTACATTTTTTTTATTTTCTTGCAAATTTATACATTCTATATTTAGTGATTCCTCGTGCAATTATTATATAAATATTACTAAATATACTTACGGAAAATATATGCAATTTTTTTGTAGAGACGACGAATAATTTGTATATCTATCACCTTGTTTATTGTTGAAAACTTAATTCATGTTAACATAAAAATTTTATAATCATATGTGTATCTTGTGTACATATATAGATATACAAGTATGAAATACCATATTGTAAATAGTATTAAATTTAATATAAAGATGATGTGCGCAATGTGACGCCTTAAAGAAGAATATTCGCAAGCTGTAACTACTAGTGATGCAATTGGCCCCTGCACGATTTTACCTTTATTTTCCTTTCTACTGTTAGTTACACTGTCTTTCAAATACAAATTTTCAGGAACTGGCTCGCGCTAGGGTATGGTTAAAAATTAAGAGAAGCCTACTTCCAAGAATTCGTGCTATGAAATTAACAGTTATATTTTATAACACAAACTATTAAAATGTTAAAAGTAATATGATCGCAATTCTTAAACGAATACGCTGATATTATCAAGGTTTATAATTTAATAAAAATTTTATTGTTATTTTATTTGTATTTATGTCAATATTTAAAAAACGAAAAATTAATAACGAATTTTAAGACAAATGTAGTATGTTTCGTAAACTTCTAGTATCGTAACATGCGAATATACGACCAAAATTATAACGACAAATTTTTAATGTTATCAACATTATTAGCTTATTTTCAAATTTTCAATATGAAGAAAAAAATAATTATTATTATAATACTTTGTATATAGACATTACTAAAATATTTAATAAATAATTCTAATTAGTTATCAATATAATTATTTATACATTGAAAAAATTAATAATCAAAGATCGTATTATATTCAAAGTTTTTAAATAACTATTTTTCACTAAATTTATAATTCGTGTAATTCGACGAACTTGTAATTTTTAATTAATATCAAATTTAATTAAATATTTCAACACAATTTAAATACGCCATTAAATGATAAACTAAAAAATATGTTAATATTTTAAATATAATAAATATTTTAAGTTCGAAACACAAATACAAATTTATAATTTTTGAAATGTCGGTATATAAAATATATATATATCTTCTGAGAGTCATCGAAATCGGAATTTAAAAGATTACGTAATAATGAAATTTTTTATTTACTTTCTAAAATTTTATTATGTAATATGGATATCTAGAGAATATGTGCTAAAAATTTTTAAAATTATGATATTTAAAATATTAAATTATAACTGTTTAAAGTATGTGAGAAAATTTTAATTTGCGATAGCAATAATTTACGAAAACATCTGATAAATCTAAAGAGATTAAAATATTTGCGTAGAATTCAACACCTATATTACTAAAATGAAATGTTAGATCTAATATATGCCTTTTTTAATCTCAATAGATCAGTTACCAAGTGATGTTGAACTATCACAGTTTTATAATTGTTACAAATCTCGTTCACTGAAAAATAATTTTATTATGCTTATATATTATCCTCTTGCGATATTGTTACAGTATATAGTAAATGCTAAGAAAATTCTGATTTTATATCAAAAGTCATACTTGTAAATATTTTATCATAATAATCTGTAAAATGCGTTTTATTGAAAATTTAAAATAAAGTTGATATAACTCCAGTGTACAAATAAAATTTTTAATTGATTTTTATACTTTCCATATAATACATATAAATAACATTTCAGATTACTATTAAATAACCTGAATAAATATTATTCAGATTGCTTACAATTAATCACAAAAATAATAAACAAATATTTCAATTATATATTATCCTGACTATAATTCATTATCTTTAACAAAATGAGTGTCATTGAATATTTCTTAAAGCCAATTTTATGAAATCATAATCTAACATAATTATATATTATTGTAAATTACTAAGATACTGGAAATGGATTATCGATATAAGAAAGATCTAGCTTGTAGAAATAATATCATTTATTTACAAAACTTTTCTCTTGTAATAAATATTTTAACGCAGCAAAAAAGAGAGGAAAACATGAATGAATTACATACCAATTTATTAGACGTTACCTGTCGTATGAAAATTTTAACTTTACTACTGTAATTTATCAATTATTAATTATAAATTCAAAACTTATTGTAATTCTTTCTTAATATGGATTTAGCAAGGAAGCAAACGCATAAAACTAATATATATGATCCCATTAATATTTTCTTAATGAATGAAATACATCCTTAGAGAAATAATAGATTAGACATATATGTTGAAACTTTAAAAAATATAAGATATATTATATAATTAAAAAAATTAATTTTATATAATGTTAGTTAAATATTAATGTATATATCATTAACAGTTATTAAAATTTTAAATCAAAACACCATCAAAAACCTGCTTAGTCATTGCTAATACTTTAAAAAACTGCAAAATTTGTAATTTCATTTTTTCTTTTACGAAAGAGTAGTTTGTCTTATATATAATTATAAATCTTAATACATAGATTAATATTACAACTGCTAAATAATGCAGTAAAGTAAATAGAAATAATTTAAATTTTGCATGAAACGAAACAAATTATAGTATTTGATTAGTACCTCAAACATATACTTGATATATAATACAAGATTGTAATTCAATTAAGTGTAAGACATATTATTTATTATTGTTTTTCAAATAAACAGAAGTATTCACTCTAATAAACATCACATACTAAACTTCTAATATCTCATTGAAAATATTTATAAAAGTGTCATTGCAATACATGTAAATAATAAATCATGCTTTTTAAAATTTAAAAAAAAGGATTTGACAATTACATGTAAAAGCTCAAAATACCATAATATACAATATAAAAATTTAAATTGTATAAGTGTATGTATGAAATGTAAATGTATATTAATAAAAGAAAAATTGAATTAAAACTTCATATTACAACCTAATATGCGTTAACTATATTTATTTTCCTCTAATTTTCATAATATTTAAAATTTGGTAAATTTATCAAAATAGTATTAAAAATTTATCCTATTGACTCTTTTGTAATGAATGCTCTTTTTATATTTTATATAATTTTCAGTAGAATAATAATACATGTAACGGCAGAAAAATGATTTAAATCCGTTAAGTATTAACTTGTCTATCTGAATATTTCTAATTCTAAATTTTAAATTCGATTCTGATACAAAAATATCTATTTATATATTTTTGAATAGCAACTACATTTTAAAAAATATAAAGCAGATTTTAACTGCTTAATTAGATAATTTAGTTACCATTAAATTAAAATGAGTAAACTATCCATCTTGACAACCTGCTTTTTCTAAAATTTTTATTCTTGTTATTACATTATCTTGAATTACATTATTTGATTTAATGAAATTTTCATTTCTTTATTTCATTATTGCTTGAGCTTCAGAGAGCATGTATTTTCTCAAAAATAATATTCAAAAAAATTCTAAACGGTTATTCAAAATTACAATTATAAATATCAAGCAGATAAAATATAATTATGTAATTCAACCACTTTCAGCCTTCTTAATCGTAATTTTAATTTATAAATTGTATGCTGTTTGTTTGAATGAGTATAAAAAATCGATTAAAGTACCTATTATTTTTAACATTATAAATTGAAATATTTTAAATATTAAAATTATTATAAAAAGTATATGGGTTATTTTAAATCATGTATGACAAGACTACAGAAGTTAATTTACAAAAGTTTCAGTACTCTTTGAAAGCATTTCAATGTCAGACAATTAACAATTTTTTCCTTAAAAACATTCAATTCAATAAGATTGAAGTAGATTGAAATAAATTTAGTTATTAAAAAAAATTTTATTATAAAATTTATAATACAAACTATTTTTTAATAATAAAATACAAGAGTTTTAATTCACGCATTTATAAAGTTAGAATCTAATAATATCAAATAATGGATACCATAAATAGTCATTACAATTACAAGCATATTTTTCTCTTTCTACAAAATTTATTCATGTTTCCTTTATAGTTATAATGTTTTCAAGAAGCGTATTTGAATTAGAACAATTTGTCATCTCACTGATGAATCCAGCAAGTGATTACAGTAATTATTGTATTTATTCATCTACTATGTATATTATACAGACTTTCATTTTACTTAAAGTTGAAAAGCTTTTCATGTTTCATGATAAAATTTTCTAATTTTTGTAAATATATTAAATAGGTCTTACAAGATAAATTCAATATGATTTATAAATTCTTTACATCTATCAATATCATTTAATAGAAATAATTGACTTTCCAAGCTAGATACAACAAACTTTATAATTGCGTATAAATTTTAAAATATTTTGCATTAGATATTTTTATTTTCATACCAACCAATCAATAATTATTCAATAAATTAAAAATAGTTCTCTTTATTTTTAACTACTATTACTTATCCACATAAAAACTGATATTTCTTAAAATGTTTTCTAATTTCGTAAACATTGAAGGAAATCGTACAAAACTCAAATTCATTTTCAGAAATAGTTGCAAAATATTTATTTATTCAATCAATATTTTTTATATTAATAATAGAAAATTTAATATTCGATTTTCAATTTCCTTTCAATAAATAATTGTAAATATTTTAAAATATTTAAAAAGATTTTTTTAATAAAATAGTTTAAGTATATACCATTACAAGTATTTAAATACCTTAACGATTCAAAATAAGTATAAAATATCAATATTCCTGTATGAATAAAATCACCATATCTATTTTTTCTTTCGAAAATTTGCATCTATTATAGAAATCTATAGCTATATATTGCAGACTATTTATATAAACATTACAAACTTTTTCTCTGTGTACTAAACAATTTTTATGAAATTCATGTCGTACTTTAAAATCTACATTGTTAAATTAAATTGAAAATACAAAAGTCCGTGGATGTGCGTATGTCTCTCTAGCTCTTTATGTTATATCATTCATTTAACTATTTTCGACATGCAAAGGGAAACTTTAAAATGAACAAATGAACGGAATACCAAATGAAGGGAAAGAATAATGAAAGAAAGAAATGAGCAAGAACTATATGAAAAAGGCAAGAAATAAAATTTACAACTAAAAAAGTTCCAAGATATTTTACAATCTAGAACATATACAACATAATCGAATGCTTTTGATAACTTTAACATATATTTTTAAAAGTAACCCTTACTTAACAGTGTAACTATGTATTATTATATACAAAACATTAAACTTTATTTCATAATAATGTATTGAAAAGAGTATTCGAAAAGAAACAGTTTATGAAATAAGTTTCAAATGAAACAAATTTATTTACTATTAACTAAAATTAATTAGGACGTTCTTTTGGCTTGAAATTAATTTATTCTAAATATTTATTAATTAATTTATAAGTTAATCTAAATATTACTCGCGATCATTATTAAATTCTTCTGAAGTTTGTGAAATTATAGTTTACTGTTAAAATTAATAGCATGAATATTTACTTAAATGCGTTTCTAAATTAATTTTTTAATGTAAAATAAAATTTAATTCAATGAGTAAACAACATTACTGATAAATATTGATTAAAATGAATCAACAGTTACGCATAGTAAAGATTAGATCATTTTTCGTAAGTTCAAATATATTTTTATATAAATCAAATAAACGTAAGCAAATTAAAATTCATAAATATAATAATGCAGTTCAATTCATAACATATATTATAGATCGAATGACTAGTTTTACATTTTATTTAAAAGTATTATTTTATTCATAACTAATAAATATTCATCCTTAATATTATAAATAACATAAATAAATATTATAATCTCACTTTTTAGAATATGCTTATACTCAGTTATTCATTTATTTATAATAATAAAATAAAAGAAATATTATTTTTATTTTGAAAAATTGGAACTCGTTAACGTATCTGTTAACATTTGTTTTGAAAAAATAAATACTTATACGAGGAAAATCTGTAAAGTGCGAGTACATTTAAGGTCCAGCTAGAGAAACTGAAATAGAAATAATAATTTTTAGACTTTTATGGAAATACTTACTGCCTTCAATACCTTTTCCTACTGAAAATTAATTGATTTTCATGCTAATTGACAATTGCTAATTGACAAAATTTATTAGGAAATAAAAACATTGATTTTTTTAATAAAATAGTTTAAGTATATACCATTACAAGTATTTAAATACCTTAACGATTTAAAATAAGTATATAATATTCTTTAATCTTGTAGATAAATGAAACATATGTATTTTACTTATTATATTTAAGTCAACGTTGTATATGAATTTTAATAATTGTGTGAAAAATTAAAAAATGATAAATAAACTTAGTTTATTCTAATTTATTTTAATTTTTTTATTATAAACGTGTTTTAGTAAGAAACTGTCAATTATTCTTCGAATTATTCAGAAAATTTATACATTATACGTTTTTCTTATCTAGATCACTGATTATAGAAGAATATTTGTATTGCAAGTATTCAAAACATTTAAACTGAAAAACGTATTGTTGAAAACAAAAAAAGAGAATAAAAACTCTCAAAGTGTAATAGAGGTAAGAGAATTTCAAATATTTCATAAATCTATAACTATTTTGAAATGAAACAAAAGCCAATTGGTTAAAAGCAGCGGGTACAAAATTGGATTACAGATAAATTCACATTGACCAAAAAAATTCGAGGCCAATCGAGCAATGCATTTTCCTGCAATTTTGCAACAAGTTTCGAGCTTTTGATGATTTTCCAACTCATGAGCTAGAGCTATGCGATTAAATTTCAATAAAATATACGGATTTTTTGCATAAACAAGTCTTTTTGCGGATTACATAAGAGGTTTATAATAGATAATTTCTTATAACGCAATGAGCTAAATTTTTAACAATGATCGTTGCATATTTTTTTAACTCAACAATTTCTTATATACGTAAGGAATATCTAAATGAATATTAATACTCACATTATTTGCTATTTTAGTTTACTAAAAACTTTGTTAAAGCTAACTTCAAAATCACTGCATTAGAATATAATAATAAAATATTCTCCATCAATTTTTGTATGATTTGGCAGGAACCAATTCATATAAAATTTTAAGTAGAATTATTTTGAAACGAATTAATTACATACAAGTTCGTACTTTTCTTTACTATTGAACTTGATTTAGTATTAATTTATTAATTATATCTTGAAGCATTAAGCTCTTTCTTGTTCAAAATGATTTTATTATTAAAAATATTTTTAATCAATTTAAAATCGATTTTCATACTAATTTTTTGCTCTTCAAATTTTAAATTACTATTACGAAATTCAATAACTTTTATTCTTTATTTCTTCTGTTTTTACATAATTAATAGAAGTGGTAAATATCATTAAACTTATTATAATAATATTTTTGAATGATCTAATAAAATAATAGTAATAAAGAACACCCATAATTTATTCAAGGATTTGACTAGTTTACTAGATTTATATCGTCTACATAAAAGAAAAGAAAAATATAATAAGACCGAAGAAAAAAAATGAGAATAAAAGATAGAGAGAAAGAAAGAGAGAGACCTAGAGAGTGTAAAGAATAATGTGAAAAAGCAAAAAGTTAATCGTAAAGAAGAGACAATAATATAAGCTCCGATGGCTCATCACAAATTTTGATGGGAGTCATGCTTTTATGGAACTTTTAGAATGCGTGACTGATACTAAAGGTACTTCGTTATCGTGAGGAAAGTCGGATTAATCCATGATAGCGCAACTCGCGTTTCATACATACATTGTGATTTATACCCTATGATCAGGAATAGAGTTAGTACAAGGAATTTGGGTCCCTTACATGTCTGAAAAATGGAATACTGTATATTTATTACATTATTTAAATATGATTAGAGTTTGATCATTTTTTCAAACTAATTTATTAATATTAAGGGTAAAAATTGGAATTATAAATAAGTAAAATATTTTAAAATCATATTTAAATATTTATAATTTTCGTAAAATTAATTATAATGATTTTTAATAAATAAATCAAATATTCATAAAGTGATTCTTCTAACAATTATATTATTAATCAGAAAATGAAAAGAATATACAAAAAAACTGCGCAATAGCTAAGGTACAAGTACTGTCAGTTATTTATGTTAATAATAATAATCTATAAAAAAATTATTTTTAAATAAATGTACAGTCTATTTACTGACTACGGCAACGTCTACATTTTTACATTTTTTACTGAATTATTAAAACATTTTTCCATTTTTTCCCTATTTTTTCGCGTACGGTTAACATTTTTAGCTAATCTTTTGTTTTATCTCGACATCTAAAGTAGAATCGATCTACATAGTCTTAGTCATAAGTTTATTAGGTTGATCTAGAGCGAAATATAACTATTACAAAAAACAAACTACGTTCTCAAAAAACGAAATATATTTTTCCACACATACTTATTTCATTTTTATACTTATCGCATATTATAAATAAAAGTAAAATAAACGATATAAATTTCGTTTTTAATTTTAATTTTTATTTTTCAACAATATATACCAATAATTAAATCTAAACTGTACTTTGCTGCATCATGTACAAAAATAAATTTTAAAATATGTTAAATTTTCACTATGTATAAAATATGTTTATTATTAATTCTTTTATAATATAAAATTAAATTATTTATCGTTAAAATTACAATGTAAAATATAGGTATGTAAAACATTAATCATGTATTAATGATATATAATCATAATATATAATATTAATAATATATAATTATGATATATAATATTAATAATATCTAATCATGATATATAATATTAATGATATATAATCATGTATTAATTATATATTTACATAAAATAAGCATGATGTATTAATTATCAAAAGCTTAGAGTCAACTCCTCAAAATTCAAATGATCTCGAATCGAATCTCATCTTCCACAATTTCGTAGAAATTTTTGTACATCGACTCTATAAATGCTACGGACTTAACTAGACAGAAAACAAAGTCTTGAAATCAGTATATTCAATACTGATAATCCAACCTTCTGAAAATATGCAAAATATGAGAATAAGGATAAATTACGTTCGATAGAAGAAGTTACACTGATATCACTAGTACTTAGTTCCATTATTTAAATACAAAAAATATTTGGAGAAAGATCAGAAACAATGACTCTTAACCGATATGTTTTGTTTTAACAAATTTCTAAGACCTGCCATAACTTTATCCGTACATTCCCTATATCCTCTTCTATATAAAACAGAATAATATTTCTTTTTAGATAACCTATCATAACCATTATTAAATTTTAATAAAATGACGTCTCTTAATTGAAATAGATTGACAATGATACTAATTTATTACTGAAATTTTACAATAGCCAAAACTAATTTTCTCCATTAAAATCAATAAAAGTCAAGCTATATAAAACTTAAAGCACAACAAATAGTAATTTAACGGCCAATCATTAATACAATTATACTAATAATAAATTGAAAGCATCTCTTTCAACCAATTTCCATTAACATTTTCCACACTTCTCATTCTCCAACTGCTTTCATTCTGTCTCTCTCTCTCTTTTTCATATAAATGTTTTTTTTCAATAAAAGATAATGCTCTTGGTGCGATTGTATGTTAATTCTTTCTTGAGCCATTCTGCAGTAAAAATCATCGAAACTCGTTACATCAGAATAATATTGCATTTAATTACTTTTGTAATAAGTGATTGTAATGTAACATAAGCTAAATTTTGAACTCAACTAAAGTTCGTATATATTAAAGACTAAAAATTTTGTTAATCAATTATTTTTAGTTAAAAAGAATATCACTTATAGAATTTATATTTTAATATTCTATTGATTTAAAATGATTTATATAAATATTATTTAATTATCTTTTCAATTTTCAAAAAATTAATGCTCCATTGCAACTTTATTTTAACGAATAAAGTAAAATATAATGTTAATACATTGAAATATTGGAAAACCTAATATAATATAAACAACATTATCAAAACTTTTTATTTATAAGAGAGGTTAAAAACAATATTACTTACATAACTTAAATATTTCGCAAATAAATAATTTTAAAAGAATATTATTAATTATTATTTAAAATTTTTTCATATTCGAATAAAGTAAAAGAACTGCTAAAAATTAATTAGGTACATAGTTATATGTTATAAATAAAAATTATATTAATAAATTATATTATATAAATACAAATTATGACCATTTATAGTTATATGAATATTTTTAATGCTTATTTTATTAACTAAAAAATTAAAAAATATAAATTGTATTATAAATTAAAAATATACAAAAAATTGAATGAAATCTATAAAATAATATTTATAATTGAATAAAAATTATAGTAAAATGATTTATTCTTTACACACCTTCTTTGTAGACAATCTATTCTTTTGTAATTTAACCAGTTTTATATTCAATATACCAAGACAGAAGAAACAATAATTTTGCTTTAATGTAACAGAATGTAGAAAATAAGTTCGAACACTAAAACTTCAAAAGGACAGTTGATGTTCGTACAATTACTTGATAAAGAGACTTAGCAGAAATTAACGTCAACAGCTTGGGTAACATACGATCAGTTGCATCAATAACACTATAAATGCAGAATCTTTAATTTTTTGTATTCCATGAAAGTATTTTATATAAGTATAGAAAATGTTCTTTCATGCATTAATATTTGAAATTGTAATAGATTTTACTTTCTTATTTTATGTAGTATTACATAATATATAGTTGATATATAGTATTAATTTAAAAAATATCAAATTATATAAATGTATAAATTGAGTTTCACAAAGAAAGATCTAATAAGCGGAATTGTTTGATATAAAAAAAGAAGGGCATGAAAGAAAAACCAAAATAATTTATTCGTATATACAAGGTGTGATTGGAAACAATGTCTCCAATTTCCAATCCAGCTACATTAAGCAAGAGAGAGAGAGAGAGAATGAGAAAGAAAGAGAGAGAGAACAATGGCAACGAAAGCTGGTACATATAGAATTCGGCACTATTTTCTATCGGTGATGTTTCCTTTTCTAACCTTTCAGGAGCAGTAAGCACCTTCAGATTTAAATCAGATATTAGTAGGTAAAACAAAAAAAGATGTAGAAAAAAAGCAAACAGAAGGTAGTTGAATTGAAATTAACAAGTTTCTTCAATCAGAGGAAAATCGTACGACATTGTCCATTTTCTCTTTTCTTTTCAATTTTCTCTTTTCAAACATAGCTTTTATCTCGGTACCTATCCATATATTGTACTTTGTGTATATTTTCTCTCTCTCTCTCTCTCTCTCTCTTTGTCATATCTAGAAAGTCTGTTAACAAAGCTACTACATTGCTACTGCTGCATTATTAACTGTCGACACGGTTTCGGACCCAAGAAGCTTGTAAGGATTGTTAGTTACAACGTACATTATTTACACGAAAATTTATAAAATATTGCAAATAAACAAAAGCTTTCTAAGAATGTTATTACTTAGAACATATTAATTTTATCATACATAGTAAAGCTTACATGAACTGTAATTAATCTTTTTTAAAGCGTTTTTAAAGGCATATAGTGGTACGTAAATTTCATTTATATATAACCATATAAATATTTATATTATTAATTTATACAAATTAAAGTCATACTAAAAAATGTAAAATATTTACAAAATATATTACGTTAATTTTTAAAATAACTAATTTTAAATATGTAGTTAACAAAACTTTAAATCTGGTACAGTTTTATACTACATATACTTCAATATAAATTATGATAAGAAAATTTGTAAATTGCAAAATTGGTTAGTAAATTTTTATCTTTTATCTTATCTAATATTTATCTTTTATCTAATTTTAACCTTAGATCACTATTGAAAATTTTAAGTCACTTTAAATTTAACTTTATGTAAAAATATAATCGTAGCTGAACGAAGAACAGTCTTGATGATAAATGTATATCTAGAGTGTATATAAAAATTTATGTTATATTGGCAATTTTATGGTCTGCTTTAGCCACTTATCTATTTCCTTCTTTTATTCTCAGAGAAGATATTACGGTTCCATTACTTTACCAAATTAGAAAGCTTTTTCAACCAATATTACTATTTCTGTATTATACATAGAGAAATGATTTAACTCATAAATACTTTTATATATTGTGATGACTATTAATATTCAAATAGATAATGCTATTTGTTAATTAGTTCAAAATTATCTAATGATGTAAAAAAAATATAAAATAAATTAAAAATTGCATTTTCTAATATCAATAGAAATAACAAAAGTGTAAATATTTTTATATTTAAAAACAAACAAAAAACAGTTTGAAAGAAACTATTTCATTTGACTGCTGACTTATGGTATATTATTCTAGAAGTAATGCATTAAAAGTATTTAATAAATTAAATTTATAAAATTGTTTTAAATATTTTAATATAAAACTTTTATTTATTATCCATAATGTTAAATAATGTATCTATAACAATGAGATCTTATAACTAAAAGCTAAAAATTAAGTAATGTATATTCAATTATTTTCATTTTACTTTATAGTTATTTAATTTATTTATTTTCCTATGTATTGTTAGTAAAAGAAAAGTTAGTAAAAGCTAGTAAATTTTATTTTTGAATAATAAATTAAATCATCTATAAAAGTAAATTTATAATGAATAAAATAAAGAGTGAGAGAAATATTTATAAATTTTTAACCAATGCAATTTCTCTTTACTTTGTATTCAACTCAAGATTCTTTCATACAAAATAAGCTCATATACAATACTCGTATTTTTTAATGGTAAAAGTACCGGTATACATAAAAAGTATTATTATCAGTCATACTACTATAGCGCGCTTTCATTTTACGAAACGTACAAATCGTGCAAACGAATAATCCCTTGTTCGTAGAATGAAGTCTTGAGAGTTCAGAATTTTCAAATTCTCCGAAAGAATGAATGAGTCATAAGAATTTCTCGTGACACATCAAAGAAGAGACAAAAAGAAAGGAAAATAGAAAAGGTAATAGAGAAAGATAGAGATGTAAAGAATATGTAATAAAAGAAGAGGGCGATGTACAATTGAAGATCTTCGTGTGTCATTGAATTGACTTTTGTCGATATAACCAAATGCGTGATACGCTTTCAGGATACAAAAATGACAGTAAAGTATGTAGAGTAGGAATTCAAAAGACAGCGTTATATTGTGAAATTTCAAAGCTTTATTGTAGTTATCACTTTCTTTAAAATTAAAACAAAAATTTACAATATTTTTAACTTAAGATTGAAATATTAGAAGATTAATATAACATTTAAAAAATATGTAATAAAATTTGTCTAGTTTACAATAAAAAATATTAACATAAATATTATTTATACAATTATTTATTAAATAAAAGTAACAGAAAATCCGAAAATATATCATTTATTTATTTATTAAAATTAGTACGTAAACTCTGCCAATAATTATAGAAGAGTAATAATTAAAAGTTCATAACATATAAGCAGTGAATTATATTATCAATTTTGTTTGGATTAAATGTACTAATGTGAGAACTAATATAATATACTTAATCCGAATAGCTTGGAACAAAAGATAAGTGCTAGATGCTTTGCTACTCAATGATCGCTGAAACTTGGAATAAATAATAAATTTATTTAAAGCAAATTTCATTATAAAATAATAATTCTGTTAACCAGTATTCACTTTAGCTTTTTAATATAACGAATTGAGTATACAACTATTCAAAAAATAGATAAGCAACCAGTTTGGGACAAAAAGAAATTTCGCGAGTTTATTTAAATGCTACAGGCTTGCGAATATTTTCGTATGTCCGATTCGTAGAGAATACTCCCATAGAAGGAGTATAAAAGAGATAAAATTAAATCTCTCACTGCGTGTCGGCTCGATACTCACCGAGTTTTATTTCCAGCTAGGGGTATACTTTGCGTTGGCTCTTAAAACGACTCCGAGAAATTTATGAGAGAAAGAGAAGAGGGGCATATGAAAAAAGAAAGACGTCCTACTGCATCAAAATTGCATACCACGAATCTCAACGTGCGGATGATGCGAGAAAAAATGGAAGCATATGGGCTTTAAGTACCGCGGAAATTTATGAAGGTTTTCGCTCGTTAAGGTAAATCGATTTATGAGCTTTATTAAGCTAGCAACGTATATTTAATTGATTTCATATGTTATCAACTTACGAATATATTTCAATAAACTTTTTATTTAATATTGAATTAATTAAAACTCTAATATTTAAATTCTGAGGTACTATAATAATTAATAAATTCTATTTATGTACGAAACATTGAAATTTAATAAAATAAATGTAACAATAAGTTGAATAAATAAATAAATATAAAAATTTTCAATTGTCTGGAAAAGTCTTAATTTTGAAATATTTGATCATTTTAAATAAGTTGTGAAAAGATAATTAGCTGATACTATATTTAATTAACATATTCACAATGCAATACTTTAATGATTATTTGCAATACAAAGGAAGAGTAAACATTTTTATTATCACCGTTGAAAAACTTCATTTCTTGATTTATAATAAATTTATACATAATAAAATACTATGAGAAAAGTTATGTAAGAATCTTCAAATTAAGTTTCTTCGATTTAAACATGTTGTGATACATATTTTGACATTTTTCCATTAGTAACTTTAAAGAAAAAATTATAATATAGAGTTACGTATCTATTCTTTAAAAATATTACAATTTTTTTTATTTGACTAATCCATTCATTTTATTCAACACTGATAAGGAAACTATTAATATATTTAATTAATGTTTCTTAACAAAATTTTTTTTCTAATTATTTATTCCCATTATTGAAATTTTGATTACTGATCCATATTTTTTCTTCCTTTTTATTAACTGATCACTTATCCAGCATACACGTACATTATTGCAATAATTTGTTAACACTTTCTCTCAAAGCTAGAAGAATACTATTATTATTAGAAATAGGGAGCAAGTCTCCATCTTTCCTCTTAATACTTAAGCGAGACTCCATTTACACAGAATTACTTATAAGTCCACTAAGTAGATATAAAGTGAAGCATAATTATTATAGAAATCAAATGGCGTTCTCAAAATTTTTTATAAATATGTTTATAAAATATGCCACGTATGTTTTAAAATATTTTAACTATTATCTGAAATTCTTAAATTTTAACACTTGCAAATCTTACTATTTTTCAAACATTAAAAGACCTTTTAGATTTTTATATTGATTGTCAAACCAAACAAAAAATCAATTGCATATTGAATATAAAACTAAATTAATCTTTAGGAGTGAATGATTTATAAATATTAATACAATCATGGGGATCTTACATTCATAATCATCAAAACTATTTGAAAAATAGTTCAAAGAAAGTATCTTAATAGAACTATTTATTCAACGTATATTCAAGTATTAATCATATTAATTAAAATAAACAATAGCAAAAGAAATATTGGACAAAAAATATAATCATGATTTAGCATATACTAAATGTATAGCATATACTAAATATGTACAAACTGCTCTATTATTGTTGTGTAAAACTTGTACAGTGACAGAAATATGTTCGTGAAATTTAGATGAAATTTTAATTAAAATTAGTACCTCACTTGATTTGTTTTGCAATAATATTTGCAAATCCTTGATTAATAATGTTTGAATAAATTGGAATAGATTCTTTTAAATATTAAGAATACGTTTATTCATAATTACAGTTTGTATATAATTTCTTGAAAGTGAGGCATACGAAATTTAATATACTATAAGTACCATCTTTAAAACATTTAAATAATCAGTTAGAAATTTTAATGTGAAAAATGTTATATAAAATTTTTTGATATCCTGAATTCTTTTTTCTAAAGAAAAATGCGCAGAAACGCAGACAACTCGATTACTCTATCTCCATTACCAGATTTTTCGCGAACCCCAAGATATGTACTTACTATCCCAAGGCACGGATATATTTCAAAAACTGCTTGAGATGTTTCTTCTTGAACTGTATAGCTGTCTCATTTTTTGCGATTCCTCAGAGCACGGATATTTCAGGGATAAGCACGAATTTCAATGAAAAATATTAAAAAGCAGTGAGTCATTCGATATGTTTAGGCACCAACATAGATCATCTCGACTCCGCGAAATCGCCATCAAAAATGCATCTTCATCCCGGCATGGCTGCAAGAAACTGCGGTACATCGAATCCATAGGCTTAGTTATTCCACGACATCGGTATCGTTCACCACGATAAATTTTGGATGAAATTTTGAGTTACACTGCCATACGTTGGTGGAGATTCGACAACCCATGTGAGACTAACTTTGGTCGTAAATCTTTTATATCTTCCATGTCTTCTAGGATATTCTTTATATGAAAAAGTATTACTTCTATTTACTTACAGAAGTACGTTATTACATATGTAATGATTTTAACAGGAGATATATAAATTAGCAATAGTAACTTTTAATAGACATCTGAAAACAACGATAGATACAACACGATTAATGTTAATATTTAATGCAATTTCCTTATAAATTAATTTCAGTTCTATTAGTTTCAAACAATCAAATGTATTCAGTTGATAATGTGCATACTCGAAAAAATTATATTATGAATAATTTGTCAATGTTGAAAGTTCATGAAATAAAATTTGAATGTAACATTTCTAGTTTAGAAATTTATTTGGAACGTGATTTATTACAAACCACGACATAATTCTTTTAAAATTTGAATAATTTACATGATTATTTATTTGATTTGCAATATATATTTATGTTTATAACATAAATATTATATACTTTATAAAAATATTACATTCATATAAAAATAAGAAATCATGAATTTACTTCTAAAGACATGAAATTTGTTTGTCAAAAATTATATTTTTAACATAGATATATTTGACATAAACTACATATAAAAAAAAATACACTTTTTATCCAGATAGTACCTTTAAATTATTAGAAGTGATAAAGACGAAAGAAAAAAATTATTCAAATTAACAAAAAAAAAATAATTTTTTATTCTATTATGAATAGCTTTTCAAAATATTTATTTTGAATAATAAAAAATTTCTAAAAATCAATCTATGTATCAAGTAAGCAAAGGTTTATTGAATTAAAAACTCAAATTGCAATAAGATGAGAAGCTTTCAGACGCTTTTAGATCTGCTTAAAATAAAATACGAATAAAAACGTCAGTAACAACATATATACAAAAAATGTTATATCTAATTGCTTTTACATTTAGGATAACTATTTATGGAAAAATAACTAACATTAGTATTAAAAGTAGCACTAACAATACTACTGAATAAATATGAAAAATTTAGATAAGTTTTACATTAATACGAGTATGTATAATTTTAATTATTTCTGAACAATATCTGTGATAAAATATAATATTAATATACCATTCAATTAGTAAGATAAACTTATTGACCAAATGAAACTTCTACTTAAGATGCGCATTTCATTACCTTCTGATTAATAAATCGTTGTTTGTATAATATTCACCATAGTACCTACTTCTTATAAAATTATAAAAATCAAATAAACGAATTAATTTTCTTGATTCAAAATCAATAATCTCATCAAATTATACAAAGGTTTAAACACATCACCTCACACTCGCCTACACAATTAAAAGACGTTATCTCTTTCTTCTATGTCAAATTATTATTTAATTAACTCTATTCACATCTTTATATGTAATTAAAAATAAATTGTAATCGATAATGAAAATGTATAGATAAAATGCATTTCATAAACCACATTTAATGATGAAACACTTTATATTTTTATAATGTACGATAGGTGAAAGAAAAACATTTTATTTTGATTTTATATTTGAAATGTCTTTTTAAATTGATTTAAATTGTTCTTGTCAATAATTATTATTATAATTAATAATCATTATTATTACTTTAGTTAATAATTATTAATTTACTCAAACTTTTAAAAATCTATTTTATGGATTTAATCTAAGTACAGTATAAGTGTCGCTAATGAATTAAATAAAAAGAATTTTTCCTTTTAAATACAAGTAAATAACAATACTTTTTCCAAAATCTGGATAAGAGTTTTTCTCTCAAATAACATTGAAATTTGTTAAATAAATGATATTTCAGCTTCGTGATGCAATATCCTGCATCAAAAACGGAACGAACTTTTGCATTAACAGTAAAGATCAAAATAATATACATTGGTAAAATAAATTATAGATGTAAAAAAATTATTGTTTATTGTTAATACCAAGTACGAATCTGAAATATAAATAATCTTACCAATAAATTAAAAAGTTGTATTTATTTAATGTAACGATCATGATATCTTGGCATACCTAACAATACAACAAAATTGTCTACTATTCTTGTTTTTTTTATTACAACCTACTGCTTGAAAATTTTGAAAATTATTTTTCCGTTTTAAATTGGCTTTTATCTTTTTCTTTCTTTATATTTTATCATTTCTATCAAAAAATCCGATTTTTATTTCCATACATTCCGTCCCCACAGAATCCCAGCCCAACTTGAAACTCTTCAGGTATTAACGGAAATCGTGAGCTCACATCTTCCAATTTCTTCAAATGTTACACATTAATTATAGATATTAATAATTATACACATTAATAATATACATTAATAATAGATTCATATTACCATTATTATAAACCATTTATTCATGCATTCTATTCTTCTATTTTTAAATAGTCGAAGTAACATTATGTAAATAATTAATTTAAGAATAGAATATAAATTTAAATATTAATTATATATATTCTATGTTAATATTTTTCATTATAATTACCATCGTGATATTAATGTAAAAAATATTATTGTCGGTTTATAATGGACAGGGGTACTATATTATTAGATTATTATAAACATGTTTTGTGAACGCATTAAATGAAACTATCCAATCAGAGAATTATATTTTAACACAATCTAATTTCATATGGATAATTCAACAACTATATTATTGTATTGATTATTTACCTCGAATATCAAATATTAATAATAAACTTCTTTTATGAATAAATTTGACAAAATATTTTAAATTTTAAACTATAATTTAATAAAATTTTTTAATATTTTAATTTATACGTAAAACTAAGTGTGTAGGATACTGAGGTTGACATAAATATTGTTTTTTCATAATTTTTTAAAGATTTTAATTCATGAATTTAAATACAAATTTATGAATATCATAAAAATTCTTATTCTAATTTCTTAATTTTGTATTCTGTATTCTAATATCTTTAAAAATAATATATAATATATTTTTATAGAGATTTTGAAAATAAAAAATTTTCGTGTTTTGTAATTTTATCGAATTTCAAGTTTTGTTAAAAGTCCCATTTATATATCTACAATTAACACAATTTTCTTATCACATGTAATCAATCACTCTCAGAATTTAAAATTCCATGATTTCAGATAATATAAAAATTTTAATTTTAAGTTAATATAAAAATCGTAAATCTATGCTGTTCATGAGTGAATAAAAACGAAACTTTGTTCAGACGTATAAATCCATTACAAGTAGCTTACTGACAAATATAAATTTGTATAAAACTTAATTAATTTCTTGATAATGTTCCGAATATTTACTAAAATCTAGATCTTTTTATGTTAATTGCACTTCTGTATAAAATATAATTGTATTACTGGAACAGGTTAACAGGAACAATTCCTTTCAGTAGACAATAAGAAGCATTATATACTAGTATTCAGGACATATACTTAGCTACAAAAATATTCAAGAAACTATTCTACTTTATTTTATATCTGCAATCGAAACAGTGAAAGATTATTTTGTACATTCATTTATTTTTCTCAATACATTATTTAGATATTTAACGTTATACATTACGTATTTATATGCAATTTATATGAAATTTATATGAAAAAACTTTATTTGTTATAATAAATAAGAAAAAATATACACGTATTTCTCCCTTACTTCTTCTCTGTTCTTAACTTTTTTTGGTCTACATAATTTATATATATATATTCTCTTATTTTTTCATTTTCAAAAGAAAGTAAAACAAAAGACGCAAACATGGGTTCATCTTTCTTTTGACAATTCGATCCCGATGACTCGAAAAATGGCTATAGTTTTCTTTACACTCGCCTTAAAATGATACTATTGAAATGCCTAGCACGTTTGCCCCTTCTTGCCCATCTCGAATTTTATGATCGCGCAAAGAAGAAAGAAAGAAAATGATGCAGAAATGAAGAGATGGAGTCACAAGAGTTTACATATAGGTTTGATAGGAAAGAAAAAGATGAATGCACTAGGCGATAGCTTTTTCGATTTGAGTTTTTCAGAACTTCTAATAGTTCAGTATATAAAAGTGAAAAGAAAATTTAATTCTTTGGAACGCATATTATACACTAATACATCGTGTTTTATTTTTCATTTTGTTTTTGCTCATTTTTTAAAACTAATTTATATTTACTCCTTGACTTTATATATATATAATTATGTACAGATTTATATACATAATTATCTAAAATTTATATTCACATATATTTTATACTAGTTATTTAATAACAAATTATTATAAAATTGAAGAATAATATAAAATTATAGTACTTCTTTCATTTTACCAAAGTAGTCGTACCATTATTTATATAGAAAAAAGAAAAAAATTAGGGAAATTAAAGATTTATAAAGAATAAAAGTAAATTGTGATTTGTGATTTCATTAAACAGAAATTTTACATTTTGAATAAGAACGAAAATTAATTAAAATTAAGTACTTATATATTAATTTTATAAAATCTTTTTATTCGCTAATTTATGTACAACCTTTTTTAATTCAAAAAATGCCTCAAAAATAACTAATCGCTTAGTATCACGAGCATTCCATTCTTATCAATAATTATTAATATAATTAATGATGAAAAATAATAATTTTTTACTTTTTTACAAAAGCTTTGTAAAATTTGCTCTAGAAGCTATTGATGTTTGTAATTACGTAAATATTGATTTATTTAAAATACTTACTATCTTTTATGAGTAGTAGGTTTAGACTTTACTTAATACTTCTTATATCTAGTATTATTTATATCTGTATAGTTTTCTTTATATTTAGTACCATGTACATTCGTCAACTTTTAAGATAAAATATATATTCTGGTATATTTTATTAAGTATTTTAAGTATTTATCTGAATATGTTAAGGATAAATGCACGAAATATTAATTGGATATTATTTTAGAAAAATATTAAGCAACTTTTACCTAACTTAAATGAGTATTTTTAAAAATATTATAATTTGCAGTTATTAATATAGAATTAATCTGCTGATTCAATTTATACCTACCAATTAAATATATTTTTTTTAATTTTTGAAAAACTACATATAGAAAAAAATACATTTTTTATCCAGATAGTACCTTAAATTTATTAGAAGTGATATAGACGCAAGAAAAAAATTATCCAAATTATTAAAAAAAATAGTATTCTATTTTATTATGAATAGTTTTTCAAAATATTTGTTTTTAACGCACGATTAATTTTATGAATAATAAAAAATTTATAAAAATCAATCTATGTATCGAGTAAGCAAAGGTTTATAGTATTAAAAACTCAAATTGCAATAACAGGAAGAGCTTTCAGACGCTTTTACATCTGCTTAAAATTTTCCAGCGAATTTCAGTTTACTAACTTGATTACTGAAGTGTAGAATTGCGCTATGTAAACTTTGTACCTACTACATAGTATTCTATATAATATTAACTTAAATAGAACGTATACCGCTAGTTATGCTTTTTTATTTAATAATACATACTGTAGTTAATATTATAAGCTATTTAAATTTTTATAAATTTTTATAAATTATTTTGAATGTGTTATAAAAGTTTTTATGTAGGATGAATAATAATTTAATGTATTGGTATTAATTTTAATATAATATTTAGATGTATACATTATTACCATTAGTTTTTATAGTAATTATAAAAGTTTGTTTCAAAAAAGAAATATTAGGCAAATTCAAAAATAATTATCTACATTTAAAAATGTAATGTAAAGGAAAATACAATAAATGGGAATTATATAGAAAATAATTTGAAATTTTAGGTTACATGATATAATATGCAATTGTCTCGTATATTCTTTTGAGGTTCTGTTTTATAATCATTCTATTTATAAGCATTAAATGCGTATGATCTTCTCAATGATTTATTATATATGGGAAAATTTGCATGCATGCCAGGTGAATATATTAGGTATATATTATGTAATACATCATTTGAAATTTGTGAACGTTATTGCTATTCTTATCTAACGTAAATATAGTACATATAAAACACTTTGATTCCCTCCTCTCTTGTAAACGAGAACCATTACATTTATTCATTTTTATAAATATATTAAAAAAAAATTCCCTAAACGATAATATATTCTGCTACAGTAAGCAGAATGCATTTCACAATGCATTTCACAATACATTTATTTTATATTTAAATTTTAGTTGTGTCTAAAATTTTAGCTCAACTTTTTGTTTAGTTATTGATACATAGTAATTCACATTATTTTCATATTTTTGTAATGATTCTATCTTTAAATTTTAATTAAAAACAGCAGAAAAAGTATTACGTGTAAATTTAACTAATAATTATTCTTTATCTAGATCATCATTTTGTGACGGAAAAGTCCGTTGCGAGCTTACGCTAGTACCGCGGATCTCAGAGTAAGTACAGCATTATAGCGTGAGCGAGAGAGAGAGTGTCAAGTGTAGCGTGAGTGAGAAAGAAAGCGGAGTGAGTGAGCGAAAGAACGAGGCTATAAAGGAGAGTCTTGGCTATGCGTTAAGCCTTAGCTATGCGCTAGGCCTTAGCTTGCGTATTGCTAAGCCATTGCGCGACCAAGCGCGTCATAGTTACGTTATCGATCGAAATCTTAAAGATCAATTTTTTAATGACCGTGATAATGTTACTAAACTAAACTAAAAATTTTTAAACATTATAATTACAATAATTAATATTAAAATTTTAGAATTTATTCTGATACGTTTAATGTTTTGTTACTTAAAATTTATTCGAGTTTTGTATATATTTATTTTCAAAAAATATCAGTTATACGTTTCATAAACAATGAAATTATATATAAATTACGTTCTTAGTAATACATGGAACTTCTATACTACTTATACTATTAGAATTAAATATCATATTTCTATTCGTAAAGCTGCATAATTTAGTAAGGAAAATATTTATTAAATATAAATATGTTCAGATTCAATTTTCCAATACACTAATAATTAGTAAACTACTTTTTATAAAGTTTAAAACATAACTTTAATATAATTATAATATTACTTAAACTTTTAATAGGACAAAATTATAAAAATGTAGATAATTGCTTGAATATGTGTAAAGCTATATAATCATGATTAAAATATTTCAATTAAAGAACGAAAACCAACGAGTGATTTCGACGCAGTTGAAAGTTTGACTTTTACGAACAATTCACATATACGAAAATACACATACTGCAACAGATCTGTTATTTTGTTCTTCAAAGTTATTCAGCTTTCTACATCAGCTGTGTAGATATTTCCAGAAATATTTTTGTTTTATATTTACATTAACATTAGAGCTTTAAGGTTTATATCTCTACTACAAGATTCATATTATATAATTTTTTTTATGTTTTAAATTAAATGTACAGTTTAAAATATTGAAGCTTGTAATTGCAAACACATTAATTAAATTACTGTGTAATTATAAACAATTTGAAATATGTTTAGCAAGAGAAATTAATAAAAATTATTAACAGTTGAAACATATGTTGTTTTCAATTTTCAATGTAACAGTCCAAATAATTAATAAGAAATATAGCATAAATTATCATTATAACTTTTTGACAAATATTTATGTACTTTTTTTACTACTTACTAACACCAATAAAATTAATGAGTTTTTAGCAATTTTTACTAATATGTGTGTATATTTTCTTCCAATAGAAACAATTTTAATTAAATCAGAGTCAACTATATATTTTCATTTATATTTTTATGAAGAAAAATTAAATCAAATATATAATCTATTTATATGGATAAAAATTGATTCAGAAATTATTATGACTAGAAATTGAATCCTCTTCACTTTTAAGTTTTTAAATTTTATTAAATTCAATTTAATAAATTGTTGAATGTATAAATTATTATATAGTTTTTATTTATTTGTATTTTGTATTATTGAATTTGTAATAATACAAATAATAATACATATTGAATATATATATATATATATATATATATATTATTGTATTTTACAAATACGAATGTATTTTATAAATTTTACACAATACAGATATATTATTTATCTTGTTTTTATTAGCATTTTATAATTAAAAATCTGAAAAAATAAGTGTCCAATATATCAAACTATTCAATATAAATCTATTAATTAACACTACTATTTAATTTAAATAGCTTATACATTCATATGTACTATAAAGATATTAAAAAAAGTATCTATAATTTAATGAACTATGAAATTAAGTACTATGCATGCAAATACTATTCTATATAAACCAATATATATTTACAATAGATTATTCTAAAAACTTTACAGTAAAGAGTTCAATAAGCACCTGATAGTTAACATTTAATAATTATCAAACTATTATAACTTTTAAAAATCTGCTTTTAAGATTTGATACATACTATTTGATATATATGACTTTAAGAACATGAATATATACTAAATATTATATGAATAGAATAAAAAATATACTTAAATTATTTATACATTAACCAGATTTTAGCTGATTTATAGTGTTTATTTTATAAGGTGTTCATTTTCAAATTTTCTTCTCTCTCTCTCTCTCTCTCTCTCGCTCTTTCTTGTTGACTTACTATGCTTTGAAAAGCAATAGTTAAACCTGGCATAATAACTTCTTTCTTCATGCAGATAATTAAAAGATGAATAAATAATATTTTGTCATATCTTAAATTTTATATAATAAAATACAGACACTCTACGTGGATATGTAGTATATACATGTCCATATACATGTATAAATATATATATATATAAATGTTATATAAGTATTATATTATGTATAAGGTAGTCTACATTTCTGCTCTGAATCCACTTTTAAAACACTGTCGTACTTTTCGTAGTAATGACCGTACATCTCATATCATTTCCGAATTTATATTTAACGTTATGTATGATTCGAAAGAGGATCATTTAACCGTCAATATGTAGAAAAACTGATTTGGTATACTGTATAATTCGAAGCAAGTTGATTACTACATTAATCAAACATAGTTATTTTTCTACAAATTTTATTCTCAAAACAAAATATTAAATATTACATAATAAAAATGTTTTCATAACTTCATCCAAAGATATCTCAATCAATTGATTCATAAACATATATTTACAATTGAAGAGGTACTTATAGATCCCTACTTATCTATTTATCATCTTTAATGATATTTCAATGTTCATTTATTTAAATATTTTTTATAATACCTTAAAAGTCTACGTATTTAAGAATTATTTATTAAATTTTTCAAATAATGAGTTACATATACATTAAACTTAAGCTTTAATAAATTATCAACGCATGTTTAAGTTACTCAAACATTATCACCATAATTTACTCAATCAATTTATGCTAGTAGTGCTATTGTCACTATCAAATGTAACGTTCTTGCTTAATCTATGTTCAATTTGTTTTTATTATTTATCTTATAAATTCAATACATTGTAAAAAATAATAAATCCAAGTCTTTTTATTATGATCATTATCATTGTTACTTTAAGTTTATAAATATTTTCAGAATAAGAGTACTTATTATAAGTGTTAGTTTAATCATTTTATTTGTTCATTGAAGTAATTCTCTATTTAATAATTCTCTATTTAATAAATGATTTGTTCTAGTTTCGAATAAACTAAATTATGTAGATAATATAAACATTGTCCTAGAATTTTTTAATCAAGATCATCAATATACTCGAAATTTTTAAGGTCAATTTCTATTTACCTTTTATAATTTTTCATTGTCTGAATAAAATAAAACTAAAATAAACAAGATATAAATGTAACTGTCGCCGTAAATTATCATTTAAAAACACCTATTGTACCGCAATTGCTTATCTTCCCTTCTCTTCTTTTATCACTACCTCTCTTCGCTATCTCTCGTTCTCTCTCTCTCTCTCTCTCTCTCTCTCTCTCTCTCTATATATATATATATATATATATATTTTTTTTTTTTCTCTTTTCTTCACAACGTCATTTCCGTTTTCTCTCACTCAATGTCATTTTTTTCTTTCCATTTTTCTAAATATTCTCAACAAACTTTAAAATATTTTTTTAAGTATTTGATTTAAATATAAGCCTGTTTATATGGATTTTTTAAATTGACTGAATGTTTAGAGATTAAATATAATACAATAAAATACTTTTTTGTGTTAACCAGTGTTTTAAAACAAAATTAGAATAATTTACCTAAAGAATTTTGTGTTTGTATGTGAATATTTAATAAATTACGGTAAACCATCTTGCCTTTTAATATTTTAATATAATTAATATAATTCTCTATAGATGAATATAACAAATATTTATATAATAAATGATTGAAGTATTATATATATATAATAACAATTTTTTAAATATAAAGAAAAAAAGATTCAACAGTACATTCTGAGCAGTAGTAAAAGTCGTAACGCAATTAATTTGTCACAAATAATTTTGTTTATATCTAATGCGTAAGTTTACATCAACGGTAGTACAAAAACTATATACAAAAACTATATATGATCAACATACGAATTTTGATCATGTTTTATTTACATTTTTCTTAAATAAGTCTGCATATTCTTAGTCTTCTTAGGTTTATAAGCTTGTAGCTATATAAATGCAAGTTTACAAACACTTATCCTTATATATTCTTATGATTACGTGAATATATATACCGTCTTTCAGCTAAAATAATATTTACATTTCGATTAAATGTTTTAATTTTTAAACCTAATTGTATAACTATAAATATAATTATATTTTCAATCGTTTTTATATCTTTTACACATACATTACAACATTTATGTATAACAATATAAGAATTAATTTTCGAAATACATGTAGAATATTTCTAAATCATTTGAAATAATATTACAATATCATGCATTCATTATATCGCTTCAAACTTTTATTCAATAATGTTTTATTCGCAGTTCTCATCTATAACTAAGAATTGTATATTTTTATATAGTCAAATTCTAATTTAAAACAGTTCTTATGCTAAAGAAACTTTGTTGCAGTCATAAAATTTAATAAGAAATTTCTTACTTTATGGAACTCAAGGACCTCACTCAAGAAAACAGATGACATAAAGGATATAAAATTTCAAAGTGACAAATAAAAAATGCCTTTATATATTTAACAACCTTATAGTTTTTACAGTTCATTGATCATGCTATCTAACAGCAATAGTTCAAAGAAAGAATATACGACCAAAGCAATATCATGGTTCACGAATATACAAGAGCCTGTACACAATAAAGAGTATGATAGTGAAGTTCTTCTAATCATTCGTATAGGTATAGGTGACCTGTACTGTGGTGTAGTTAGTACTATGTAGTGTAAAACATCCTTTGATTTTGAAGCCTTCACTTTTAAATACCGATCAACATAAAACTTCGTTCATAAACAATACATTATATTGAATGGAGCAAAACTTTGCACTAATAAAAGGTTCTGTAAACTATCGCAAACTGTTGAGTTCGAAGGTCAATACACATGAACATTGCTTGCTATAAATCAAATTTTTTTGTAAGTTTTGTATTCGAAATAAATATAAATATACACATAAAACTGATAATTATTGTGATATAAGTTTATATACTTACAATATTTTACAGTAAAAAAAGAGCTTTTCATCGTAACGTCTCTGAACATCTATGAAAAAATTATTTTGAATAATAATTATGTCATAAAAGTCTTCTCTTGTTTTTAGTTACATTACGACTTTGTAACTTCGTCTTTTAAATAAACACATCCAAAGCTTTCTTTTTAGAACTTACGAGAGGCATCAAAATACCTTCATGAAATTTTTTATTTCCGTTTGTTTTTTGTGTTATTCGTTGAACATGCTCTGAAAATATTTCAAGCATAATTCAACAGCATTACTTGTACCAAGATTTTTTAATGATTTTTGCGTATATTCCTGTCGCGCTCGTAACTGTTGAAATATTATATTTTTGTAACTTTATCGATATTGCAGTAAGACCAACCATTTCTTTGATATTTTATTAAGGAGAATAAAGTTATGTAGCTGGAATATAAACTTTTCTCCTTCGTATATATATCTCAACTAATTATTCAGTAATACCATATTACATATATTTCCGTCATATGATAGCCTAACTTAACTATTTTCACAACTCAATATTCACCTAGATAATCATGAATTTAATAAAGATTACGATTTTTTATGATTTAATGATTTCTTTATGAAACTGATAAAGACTATTATTCATGTATTTTCATAATTATTAAAATTCATAATTATTAAAAATAAAGAAACAAGTCTTGTGAAGATAAACATTTATGAACTCCCTGATTCATTTCATTTTTTCTTGAAATGTGTACTTCTTGTAGAAATCTAGAGATCTATATTATTAAAATTAAAGAAGATATTTCTAAAAGCCAAAATCTTGAAATTTAACATTTCTATATTAATCTGATTCTGTTCAATGGCATCTTTTTAAAAATCAATGTTTATTGAAAAAAGGGAGTGATTTATACTTTTACATCAATATAAAATTGAATAAGTGAAGATATAATTAAAATAAAAATTTACCTATGAATGATTTCTGTGAAAAAACAAAGTAATATATTTTACCATTGATCGATAAAGAGTATTCGACTGTTTATGCTTAATCTCATATAGAAATAGCATAAAATACGTGTAAATTTTACGTAGGTTGGTATTTTAGTAATTATCAATGGAAAACTTCATTCAAATACCTACAAATTCTTTCAATATAAATTAACTATCAAACTCTATTAAGTTATGTTTTATAGATACAATTTTATGAAATATCTCCCATACAATCATAATTCTATCTAGGAATAACATTTTTAAAAGAACATACTCGGAATTCCATGTATGTAGAGTAGCCTTACTCATTGTCATCACAATCTGCACACTTAGTACACGTTTACTATATCACACAAAAATTGATATATGTACAATCCGTGCTCTATCGTGTCTCGAAGACATAAAATATAAGCAAATATTTTATTAAAGTATGATCGCTTTCTTTTCCTCTTTTTCACTGATCCTCACGTGTAGACTATGTATAATAGAAAATATTCATAGGATACCTTTTCTCAGAAAATATATACCATTTTTTACTCAAACTCTGGTTACTATATCTAAGATATTCACACAGTCACTAATTGTACATAATTTTTTATTTGTTAACTCATAAGAGCTCTACCTTATTATTAGTTAAACGAAACAAATAAAACTAATTTTTTTATATCAATATTAATTCATGAATTTCATCATATTATTCTCAGGGTGGAAAGAATTTTATAATTACTTAAAAATTAATATAAAAATTAGATTTTCATATTACGTAGGAACATAATTTGAAATTTTTATAATAATAAAAATATTTCCCTTATATATTATAAAAAATTGATAACTATTATAACTGAGTTAAACTCTTATATGTTATATATTTATCTATGATTTCATTTTTAATTATTTGTATACAAAGTATTCAAAAAAAGTATTTAACAACAGTTAAATATATTACAATAATTTATATATACGCATAACGCTCGTTTTTTAATTTTATGCTACCAATTCATTTATTTTAATTCAAAATTTACTTTTCTTCAAATTCAAAATATAGATTTGATATATAGGATTTAAAATACTAATATTTCTATTGTTTTTTCTGTATTTATTCGTAAAAAAGTCAGTCTAAAAAATTAACTGACTACTAAATAAAAACTCTCATTTACAATAAAACCTACAAGATAATTTAATAAAAATTATCCATATACGTAAAAAAACATACGCAATTTTGTATTTTAATTATAAATGCTTACATGAAAACAATAATTACATAATAATATTAAATTTTTACAAAACAATTTCTTAAAAACTGTGTCAGGCATTGTGTACAATAACATACCAAATCTCTGCATAAAAGTTGTAACAAGTTTTTTAATTTTAGCGTTACTTAAAGTTTAATTTTTCTATCAATCTTTATAAAATATAAGATTTAATTTTATAATACTACACATTCATATTTTAATCTACTGTATGAAGAAGCATGAGATCATATTTATCTTACCAAGAAAATAATAATACTACTAAATTATTTACAATAGAGTAACATTTACTATTTTCCTTGAAAAAAAATTAATTTTATATTTTTGTCTCTACAATATGATTACTCAAAGTTCTTCAAATATTCTTAATAAAATAAAAAGAATAAAAAATGTCAACCTTATGTATAATCATTACTATATAAATTAAATTGTATTATATATTAAGTTCAATACAACATACAAAATTGTAACTATTAGTATGATTAAGTTGAAAAATCGTACGACTTAAAATCTCATCACATCTGTTAAAATAATTTAAATTTTTTTATTATTCAAAGAAATAGAATTTATATAATTTATACATGAAATAGAATTTATGTGACTTTGCGAGAATTAAGTTGTACAATCATTTTAAGAATATCTGAAATCATAATTTTAAAATTAAATTTATACAATACCTTCTGAATTTTATTGTTCCGTTAATTATTTTTAAAAACAGTTTAACTGAAAAGAATTATTAAACAAAAGATATTTTTAAAAACATATAGTAACAAATATTTTTATTTTAAATAAATATTTATATTTGAAAGCTGATTTTACTACCAATAAGACATTATTATATTATAGTCAAAAAATTATTATACTTAATTTTACGAAATGTATTTCATCCTGAGGTAGTTTATGAAAGTTATCAGTATTTCTAAACAGAAAAATCGTAGGTATTTTTTAAGGTTCAGAGGACGTTGATATATGTACTAATCATAGATCGATTTCATTACTTTTTGGAGCCGCACAGCACCGAATTCAAAATCTCCGCCGCCTGGTGGAGTTCTTGCAAAGTATTTATAATATTAATTGTTGCAATGATAAAACACGATTCAAACGTGTTTTTCTGAAAATCAATGTAAATTAATTAACAAATAATAGTTTTAAATTACCAAAAATTAACATAAACACATGCAATAACGAACTTTCAAGAATATAGGTCATATATGAATTTGGAAAATATTCTTCTTTAAATAATTATTACTTTTTCTTTTTATGTATTTTGCTAAAAATTAGAACTATTTTTATATTCAAATATTGTAAGTATAAATAAATATTTTAATCGCAAGGCTCCAGTTTTATTTTTATTTATATCCTATTGTAGTTGAAAGGGGTACTATAATATATTTCAATTCTTTAAGAAAGATTTTGCGACTTGATACAACCTTTTATCATAAAATAAGAAATTCTTGTAATGAGTGGATATCTTAAACTTTAAATTTTAATAAGTATACTTCTGTTTTCTTTAATTTTCAATTATTTTCCATTATTTTGTTTTTAAATTCAAAATATAAAATGTAATTTTAATTCTGAAAACTTTTTATGTTACTTTTTATTTTTCAGTTAAATTTAATATTTTTATAACTTACAGTCATTTAGTGCAACATTATTCATTACCATCAACCCATTAAAATTAATTATAATTAACAAATTATTAGAAAATTATCAGTCCATTAAGTTCATTATGTTATATATATAACAACTAAGTATGATATTTTACTTTTACAATCGTATTTCTATCTTATTTATGTATTTATTTCATTAAATAAGATGCAATATTTATCAAATACAATAATAGTATAAATATTTAACTTCAAATCTTTTTATAATTTACAATTATATATGGAATTTTTTAGTAATAAAAATGTAAATTTAATATAAAAAATATGTATAAATTTTCTATATGAAAAATTTATAAATATCAGCTTTAATTTAGCATTCTACTTTATTTTAAAATTATTAAGTTATAATTTTTAATTTTATTTTATTTCCTATAAATGTATAAAAATTAATATTAGGCGTGCGTGCATGCGCGCGCGCGCGCGCGTGTGTATATGTGTATGTGTGTAAAACATACGTTAACTCATATAAAACTTGTATAATTAACTATAGGTAATAAAACGTAGTAAGTATTCATTACTACTTCATACAAATTTTATGCTTGCTAAATGATTAAGTTTCCTAAAGAATAAAATATTTAATTTTTTACAAGACTTGCTTACAATAATAAAAAAGGAACAATATTAATAAAGTAATTAATTTCAATAAGTAGATCTAAATTTTTTTTTGTGCTTTTATATTATTATTATTATTTGTATTAAATATTATTATTTGTATAAAACTACCATTTGTTTTCTTTAAATGTTTTTGTTAATTCCTTACAAAATTATCTTTTAGAATAATGTAATAGTGTAAATCGATCGTTCACAAAAGAGGTCGGGATATTACTGCAATATTTTCCCTACTTCTGTATATATTGAATTACTTAGATTATTTATGTAGGGAATTCAAACTTTAATTAAGTCTCTTTGAAAGCCATTATTTAGTTTGAGCACTGCAAGATTTCAAAAGTACGAATAGTAAGATTTTAGTCCACCCAAATTTATTTTATTCTGAAAAATATTCTGCAACTTATGAATACGAAAGTTTATAGACACTTTAAAATAAAATTTTCTGTGTATATGAATATTTATTGCTTAAAATAAAATTTATTTGTACAATAATTCATATTTACAACTTAGATTGTATTCACTAATAAAATCGATCTTGGTAATTATTTTATTCACTCGCGCATGCGCGTACATTATTTTATTTGAAGTAGAATATATTTTTTCATTTTTATCGATTATTTCTTTCTTTAAATATAAAATTTGAATGTTATATTACTAAACAATACGGAATAACAATTTGAAGGTTATTTTTATTCTATGCTAAATCTAAAATAATTATGAAATAATAAATTTTAACTACGTTATAGCATTAGCAAAGTTTGAAACTTACTTCATGTTTATTAGTTGAAACTATTTTAGAGATATTTTAAAATGACTTATTTTATACACCTATTTAATTTATAAAAAAGACAAAATACATTCCTGAAATTTTAGATCTTATTACATAAAATTTATTTTCTTAACTCAAAGATATTAAAAATTAAAATAAAATAAGTTAATAGTAGAAGCTATTTTATAAATAAGACTTTCCATTAATAGATTTTTTCCATTTTTTTCTTATGATTAATTGTACAATATTGTTTAACAAAATCACTGAATAAAAAAATATATAAACTCAATTTATGTAATTTTGATATATGTATACATATGATGTATACATATGTATGATATACATATGTTTATCACTAATTTTATTTACTTTATTTATATATATATATTAAAGATATTTTTGTTTTTTTTTAAATTATATACTATCATAATTAAATTCTGGAACTAAATTCATTATCAGATCTTTGTATTAGTATAAAATTCAATTGCTTTTTATATATACAATACATTTATTCTAATATATTTTTTTAAATATAGTATAATTTTTTACATAATAATACGATTCAATATTTATTTAAAGATTTTTTTCATGAAAACTTAAATCTGTGGGGTTACATTTCTTTCTGTACTTAAATCTCTCTATATAACATAAATTTTTTCAACTGAATATTGTCGATAAAAGTAGTTAAAAGTATAAAATAACGTTCGACCATTTATTATAATTCATAATTTATAATTTATTCATAATATATAATTTAAATTGACAAATATACTGATCTAACATTATCATATTGCAATTTCTTATATTACCTAATTACACGTTGGTAAATGAAATTAATTTTTAATTACTTTTAAATATAATTTACTGATACGTATTCATTATTTTTGAATAACCAAAAATTGAAAATTAAATACTGTTTTAGGTAATAATACTTTAAATATTTTATAATAATCACTTATAACAAAATTTATTTCTTACAAAATAATATTAAACAATTTTTAACTTAATATATAAATATAACTGTTTCATTTATATTGTCTACTTATATATATTCAACTTATTTTTACTAAAAATTTTAAAATATTTTTCTGAGAAATATCACTATTAGTTATCAATACATTAGTCAGATAAGCCATACTGTAAAAATTAATAAAAATAGAAATGGAACTACCACCATTAAAATAAAGAACTTAAAATAAACTCCAAAAAAAATTCATCAAGGTAGTATTATAAATTAAGACTTCATTTTTCTTGTTATATCTAAATATACTGAAAAATACAGTATTTTAATTTTATAATGTTAAAACTAATCTTTCTACTATCTGCTGGATTTACTATATTTTAACTCATATATTAAAATTTATCCCTATTAAAATATCAAAAAAATGAAAAACTCAATAACTTCTTACATAAATATAGCTTTTTAAATTATATTTATACAAAAATTTTAATATTTTTAATCCATATGTAGTAATTTTTAAATTAATCTTATACAGCTTTTAAGTGGTCTGAAATATTTTAACTCTTTTTAGTATTAAATATTTTTCATTAATATAATGTAAAAGTAAACAAATTATTAAATAATGAGATATAAATATTACTTGTGGTAATTTTTAATTTTGTAACTTTATATTGATAGAAATAAAACGATCCTATTGATTAAATGTAAAATTCAATTGAAAATTAAATGAATTAAATTTTAAATGGAATACTATTATAAAAGAAAAGAATCTGATAATTATGAAAAATATTTTCTACATCGAATTTATATTACATTTATTAAGAATAATAGTTATTTTAAAACTCAAGCTGTAATTCGTCTTAAAATAAATAATTATAATTGTGACAATAAAAATAAATATTTCATTCAATATATTTAAAAAGAAATCAATTTACTAACATGCCTATAAAACTAGAACTTTTGATTAAAACAAGATGATTGTTACTTCTACAAAAATACGTTCAGTTATTTTAGATTTTTGAATAAAAAAATATTTATTTTGAAAATTTATGGTAATTTATATTCCATAAATATTCAAAGTATTTAATTTTAATTTTAATTCAAATTTGAGCAATGATTAGTACCAATGATTAAAGTTACATAAAATTTTTTTTCTTCTTATAGGTATTGATGAACTTTAATATTTAACACAAGATTAGTAAAATATTAAGATTATATTTAAAATATTAAATATTAAAATCAACAATTCCAACAGTTTGAATATTATTATTATACAATAATAAATAATTATACAATCTATCACAATAACACAGTATGGTAATATTTCAAAACTTTCGTCAAATTTTACTAAAAAGAAGTTCTTGTTAACAATATAGTTTTGTAAACAATAGAATCACAAGACTTCAATTACATTGTTTCCAAATAAAATAATATCAATGATACTCTGAATGGAAAATCTATTATTAGTAATAATAATGTTTGCGATACCTACAAAAAATAAGATTGCTTTAACAAATTATGAATATATAACTGCTGGAGTATTACTTACATAAAAACAATAACACGAATCTCTTTTAACTACGGCTCTATTTGAAGCTTATAACAACCAACTTTACTAGCGATTATACTATGAACTTTATCGCTTCAATTCAAATTAGTAGGTAATGTACGTGTAATGTTAGCTGTAAATCTAAATCTGTAAATCAAAATTAAATAATATAATGATTTTTATAAATTTTTATAAACTAACCAATTTTCTAATATATATGATAGCTACTCAATTAAGAAAACTCTTAAAATAGATATTAATCTTAAGCTCTTCATTTTCATGTAACTAATTTATTATATTATTATATTCTTAAGATAATTTTTTAATATAATTAAGAAAAATAAATTATTGAGAATAATCATTTATATAAAATTATATTAGTTAAACTAATAATAACTAATAACGGCTCTTTTATTTAAATAAATCAATTAAATTTATTTTCTGAATTTAGGACAGTAACAAATAATTTTCTTCATAAAAATTCAAAAACTAACAAACTTTTTTCACTTAAGATTTTTATCCTTGCTTGACATTTTTGTTAATATGTATAAATCATATTGATGGAATAAAGAAAGTATGAGTATTTTGTTGAATTAATAATTATATTTCTAGATTCATATAAAGTAATAGTTTTTTTATGCATATAAATACTGTTTAACAAATATGAATTATAAATCATTATGAAATTACTAAAATCATTTACCAATTCATCGTCATTGGTATAAGTGCAGATTTCTTAATCACAAGAAACAACTCATATATATTTTTATTCTATAAAAAATAAATAATAATAAATTATTAGTATTACAATTATCTTAAAAAATTATTTGTATGAATAATGTAGCAATGTAAAAAATGTTACTATTCGATAATTTTAATAAGCAGAGAAAAAAATTAATTTAGAATTTCCATCTATAATCCAATAGAATAATTTCAATATATTTTCTACTCAGAATTTTAAATAAATAATCACGATTTATGAATCTATACAAATAAATATTATTAATACAATATTATATTTTTTATATTTTTAAATCATTAAAATTATTATTAAAGTTTCATAATATAGTGATTTTATTTATTATGATTTAAAATCACGAAATAAATAGAAGACTTGATATAATAAGCACTATAAATACCGAAATATATATAAAAAATATCTAAGCAACATAAACATCAAAAAGAAAGGAGAAAAAATAAGAGAAAGTTAGAAGAATGATATCTAATACACTAAAAAAAAGAAGTAGATAAATAGAGTGAAAAAATAAACTGACATAATACGACGATAAATTAAATAAGATGAATAAAAATCCAAAGGTAATATCATATGATACAATAAAAAAAGAAGAAATATGTCAATCCTAGATTTTAAAAATGTAAGTAATATTCGAAATATGATATATTAGTTGACTTCACACGTACAATAGCATTTTGCAAAACTGTCAAGTCATTTCTCTAATATATGACTGGTAAGTAAAGTTATGCTGCAAGACAAATATGAGATATTCTTATGCACTAAAGAATAGAAGTCAGACTGCAAGTCATGCAAAATATTGGCTGCACAATAATGAACTTTAATAACTAGAAAATTGAATTCTGAAACAGTATCTAAGCCTTCGTTAAATATATTTATGACAAATTATGTGACCGCAGATCAAGACGTTTTTAATAGCATCGAAATACCAAAAGAATTTCAGAATCAAAAATAGTACAAAAAAAATGATCATACCATCACCTAAAGGAAATTTTTATATACTTTTTCTAAACAAACATAAGATAAATAACTATCATTTATTATCGATTGTTATTAAGCTGAACTAAATTATTCATTCTCAAATATAATTAATAAATCATACATGTGTTTTATATTTTTAATCTTGTAGAAATAGGACTACGGAATTATGGACGTAAAAAATAGAATACATGTGTGATCACACAAGTTAATAACTCACAACGTTTTCCATCATAAAATAATTAATTAATATGCGTCTTTGTAATATATGTAATAACATTAATGAATTCGAATAGAAACGATTTATACTTTTAACTTCATTTCATATTTTAATACAATACTATTTAAGATAGTATTAAATTAATAAAAAAAATTTGATAATCAAAGTGTTTAAAAAATCATTAATTAAAAATATTTTCAGTAATGCTTCATTCTAAAGTTCATTTAGCTTTATTATTTTCATGCTTTTCCATATAAAATATCCATGGCTTTTTAATCATTTTTCAATCTTTAATGGTTATTTAATAAGACTCATTTATTGTAATTTCTTGTCGTTGTTATATTTAGTCATTGTTATTACAATCTCAAAAAAGGTTTCTTTTATTTATCATAAATTTATGAATAACAAGGAAAAACTTTTTATATTTGTATATCTTTCTGTATCTATATGAATTTATGACTAATTCATTATCAGATTCGTAGTTACTTATAAATTTTATATAAATGACATGATTATTTCAGAGTCTTTCATAAATCACGAAGAACTTTCTCGTACAAAGTTTTCATTATAAATGCAACGACAGTAGGAATAATAGTAGGAATTACAACAATAACCACTTCATAATTCGAAACTATGACGAATATTCAAGCTGTTTACCACTTCACATGGCACTTTCATCGAGGGTTGATTGTGCGTGCGCGATAAAATTCATGTATCATCAATCTTACTGATATTTACTACACTGCTCATATGAAAAAAAGTAAATCGAACATTTGAAAAGTAAACATGAACATCTGGAAAGGTCATCGCACATTTTCCTCGATCGCTTTATCGATACGAATAAAAATCGATTCAAGATAATTATTATACCTTTGCGTTTTTCATTCCTTTTATGTATATGTACATAAACGTGTATGCGTTAAAGAGGAAAAAACAACTGTGACAGTGCGTTGTGAAACAAACGTGAATAAGCCCTTGTTTTTAAAACGTATCACAATACGCAAGGGCTATAAAAGCGCTAGCAATGAAATTGCCTTGTTCAACGAGCTCATAAGGAAAATGACAGAATGAGGATGAATTATCGTTCGGGAGTTTCGCTTATTCTTGAAGGTGAACGAAAGCGTATTATATGAAAGAATTTGATTTTGTCCCAGTTCTTCAGTGAAAGTTTATTGTTAATTGATTTGTGAACTTAAAGATTGCAAGTGTGCATAATGGTGTTCTTGATGTATAAATATACTTCCAGAAAATGCAACAAAAAAGTTTAAAAAATATTTAAATATATTGTGCTAGTAATCATAAATTAAATAGTGCAATAAGGTATAGAGAAATATATTTTAAAGAATAGAAAAGTATTATCACTTATAGTGTAATGATAAACGAGTAAATGTAACTTAAACTGTCTCAATTTTTTAATTAAATTTATTAATAACTTTTATAAATTACCGACAGCCATTTATAAGCTATACTGTAATTTTTTAATATTCTTTATTGAAATTTATATTTAATTAAAAAACAGCAAGTTATCAAAAATATTCTCGTTCATTTCACTTAAAGAACTTTATAAAAGACTTCAAAATTAATAAGACCTTAAACATTTCAATAAAAATAAATCTAATTGTTTAGAAAAAAATTATACAAATTATATTTTTTATTGATATATAATAAATGAACTAAGATTAGTTTTAAAATCATACATTTTTATAGAATATCTTAGACTGGACATAAGCATATGTTTATTTTTTATATAAAAGTACTATTAAATAAAAACAAATTTTGTTATATAAACAAAAATTTTTATTATTAGCTGTTTTTATTCCAATTTACTATATGATAATATTCTGTTCATAATATTAATTAAAATATTAAATATTTTACTTAATTACACAAAATAAACATGATAAAAGTATCAGAATTTATAAACATAAATTTATATTAATTTATGAATGAACTCCTAAATCTGGAACTCAATTAAAGTAGAACAAAAAAGAACAGAGAAAAATTGAACATTAAAACTCTTAACTTAAAGACATATCAAAATGCTCAAAAAAAAGAAAAAAGTCTCATTAAAGCGACATGAACTTCCTTTTTTATGATTCTCTTGAAGCTCTAGTTACTCAATTCTGTATACGTAGCATTACACGAGACTTTTTTGTTACCAATGAACTGTTTTAGCAGTGAACCAGATTTTAGCAACGTTATCAAATTTTCATAGCAGTTCAAGTGTTAGAAAAGACGTCATTTTATCAATTTTCTATTCATCCTCCAGGACGCCAATAGTTGTATCAGTCAGTATGTATTTTGATGATAGAGAAGAATTAAAACGGTGCCATTCAGAAATAATTAATTAATAAGATTCAGGAAGCATCAAAGAGAAAATCAGATCTATCATATAAAAATAATCACTTGAACAAGTTAGTTTAAGATAGTTCAAAACATTATTTTATTTTTACATAATCTAATAATATTAGTATATTTTCAAAAAATTTTTATAATTATAAATTAACTTTAGACTTTTTTTCTTGAAATTGAATTGTACAGAAATTTTATGTAAAATAATGTTTTGGTTATTTTTATGAATGCTAAAAATGTGACCTCCATATCAACTGATCTACTTAAAAATTTAAACATGCTAAAACTTTTATAAACAGAAACATTATTTAGACTAGAATATTATTCTAATAAAGAACCAATATATACAGGAATCGAAAAAGAAAAGTTATCATCGTTCCAAGTGTCGCAAACTTGGAAGTCCTACTGTGGATCAAAGGCAAAATAACTTCGCAAAAACAGGAGAAGTGAGTCTGGGAGAAGTATCTGGGTTGTTGATTCTATTTTTCTCAATTTAAATTCTTTAGAATAATTCGTTTGAAAGTTTATATAAAATATTTCTTATCTCTCAAATTAAAGAAATGAGAAAAATGCTATAAATAACGCCTTTACAACATTTACTCCAACTATAAAATTATATATACTTTCAAAATACGATATTCTATATTTAATATATATGACTTATTATTGTAACAAAATATGCTACCAAATTTTTAACCCTATAGATATAAATATAACTTCAAAATTATATTACTACGAGCAGCTAATTCTTTTCAAAAATTTTTCATGTTTTCCATACCTTTATTAAATTTTCTCTTGAAAATTGTTACTTATAGTGAAATATACTTTACGTAATTTTTTATTACAAAACTTTTACCTAATATAACTTCATGTGAATTCAATCTAATTTGAAATTTTAAGTTAAAATAGAAACATTTCTTAAAATATTGATAACAATTTTAATAAATGGAACGCTAGAAAATATTAATGAAAAAAAAACTTTAGCTAAAGAACAAACTAAGAACCTTTCTCAAAATTTCTCTCTCATTACACTTCTATAACAATCTTACAGTAAAGAAAATACCTATTATTTAAAAAATATACATATAATTGATAAAACTTATAAACATATATCTTATATCGAATATTTTTTAAGTTAATGAATAAATTATTATGAATTATTAAGGAAAGCAAGAATGCTAATATTACAGCATTTTCTAAACGAGCTTTTATGTCTAAACATTTTGGTTTCGTACGTTTAAATTTGGATCTTTCTTACCAGATTTTTTTGTTTCTAATTAGATTCATTATGATGTTTTCATTATAGTTATTTTAAAATAACTATACTCACTAATACTTAATATTATTAGAAATCCTGATTCTTTTAAATAACTAAAAATTATTATAATATTACTAGTTTAATATTTTGATTTGCAGTTTTATATTCAAAAAGAAACTTCCAATATTTTAAAGTAAATAAAAATATATAAGTAATATTAATCGTAGATTTTTATTTAAAGAGTCTCTAACTAACAGTACATGTTTATACGTCAATCATACTTTTCAATAGATAAAATTATTAGGATAGATGTTATAAAACACTCTAATAAATTATTATTATTATATTTATTATTTAACTTATTAATTATTTATCAATGTTGTGACTATTCTTGTGAAGTATGGTTAAATATAAAGTTATTTTTTGTTTAAAAGATAACTTTACTTAGAAAAAAATGTATTCCAACTTTTGGAAAATATTCATTTATAATGAAATTGTTTTTACTTATGTGATAAGTAATTCTTTTTCAAATACGACTAATAATTTTGTTTAAAAATATTTTCTTATGCTGAATTCTCTAGGTATTTGTTTTTAAAATAATGTTCACAATATCTGCGAACAGTATCCACAAACAGGTCATTTATTATTTGTACGGAATATACAACTTTTGTCGAATAGGTTTTCGTGTTCTTTTAGTGCATACAAATATAAACAGTAGTGAAACAAACTGAATCTAAACGTAAAATGAGGAACCAAATACACAGCGTAAGCGAAATGTTATCGAAGCGTGACAATTTTCAACACTATGCAGTTGGAGAGAAGCCTAACAATATTAAGATCGCGTGGCTATCGTCCTCGGTCAAAACACATAATGAATCAAGAAAGAACAGGAAAGGACACGCACTAATTGAACAGTTGAAGTTTTATTGCAATAACTCCAGTCTCACTAGCTATAAATACATCACCGAGATTCAACGCACGTGGTTCGAGAGGTAAATAGAAAGATACTCGGCGGCTTTCCGAACTTTATTTTACTTTTGAAAAGATTAGATGAATTATTTTTCTATTTATATCACGATATACTCATAATATAACTTAATCTATTTAATTCAAATAAAAATAAATAATTAAATTTATTTTTATTAAAATAAATAAAAATATATAAATAATAATAATATATCTGTAATATTCACTTAAATAGAGAATAAATATTGCCATAAAAACGAGAAGTCGGAAAATGATTGTAGTGTAGATTGCAATATCGTGTTGTAACATTTTTCTATAATATTATACTAGTGTATTGAAAATTTTTTTTACAAAATAGTTCTAGTCATTATATCATTAAAAATATATATCTTTTAAGAAAATAACATTATAACTGAACAAAAATTAAAAACTAATAAGTGATATATATTTTGTACTCGAATGTTTCTCCAATTACGTACATCTCATAAAATATACACATGCAATCCCTATTAATAAATCAGAAAATTGTATAGTACTATAAATGATATTCTATGATAAAATATATTTACAAACTTATTAACCAAGAAATAAATAAGAAAATGTACTAAATAGATAATTCATGATTCTAAGCAGACAATTCCATTTTAGTTTTACTTTTTAAAATTAGTATATTTCTAAAATATAAAAGTCTATAATTAAAGCAATTGACTTATTATAATTTATTATTAATTATTAAATCTGTGGTAGTAATATTAATAATGATATTATAAACATCTTTTAAAAAAGTTTTAATATTATTTTAATATTATTTTCGTATAAGCTAATTCAATTATTTGATTATATAAGAAATAATATATTAATAATATTTATATTTAATACTTTGATATATTTTTCATAAATTATAATTATAATAATATAACTTATTAGTAATATGCAATTTATGTATGCATATTTGAGTCTGATTTATACTTCCTACTAAATTAACTCTTCAGAAAAGGATTAATATATCTTTAGATAAATATTAAAACAAAAATTATAAAAAATATTTTATACATTGCAATTTTTAAGAAGCATATTTACTAAGTTAATGTTTTTTTTTGTATTGTAATTAAAATAGGGTCTTAATGAAAATTCAATTCATTTTCAACAAAGTAAATGTATCTCAAAGTGTTTATACGTCAGCATTTACAAGTATTTAGATGAGATTATACGAGAATTAAATAATATTAATATATATCGAACAAAATGTAATAATAAAAAAAAACAATGTTATCATAAAGATAATTACAGTTTAAGTTTGATTTATTTTATTTTCTCTTCACGAGTTAATCAATTACGTTTGATGAAATTTTTTCAAATTAATTTTTTGATAAATCTACTATCGAGTAAATCCCTGATGTACCCCAATTCAATCATTTTCTTAGTTTGAATCGATTATAAATTGTACTTAAAACTATATTAATATTATATATATTAATAATTATTAGAGTACTATAGGTTTTAAGTGTAATAAATAATTAATAAGACTCGTCTCAATGATTCATTGAATAGATAACACATCGAATTTGTATAGTACAGCAATTTCCTACAAATTATCATAATTTAATTTATATATCGCTCTGAAATATTTGCAGAATTTCATAAAAATATTTAATTAAATAATAAAATCAAATAAAATATTTATATAAGCTATACTTTATACAAAATACTTCTTAAGAAAATGTTGATGTTAAATTTGATATTTAAGTCATTTTTGACAAATTTAACCATGTTTAAAAGCATTGCCAAAATGAATAAAGAAAATATAAAATGAAAACTAATATAATGAATGTAACAAGAATAAAAAATTCAATAAAATTAAAAGTTAAGCCAGATAAGGTAGAGCCATTTAGAAATAGTCTAGTCATTGTTGATACTGAGATGACCATTGAATGTAAGATTTTGTAATCGTTGCTAAATGAATTACCACGACTGAAAGTCTAATAGAGAATATATCTAGAAGCGATAATTCCAGTATTGCATTCAATGTAGAATAAATGAAAAAGTAGTCAGAAATAAGGACTGACTTATCATTAGGTTCACCACTTATTAGTTCTTACTATCATGAATTTAGAATTACTTGTATCTGAGAAAGAAAACAGTCATTGATTCTTTGGAGGTAAGCAATATCTCATTTATAGTCCTTCTAATATAGAACTTGAGCAAATTGACTACTACCTCCCATTTGCAACCCATGTGAGGATTAATTAGATTAGAACAAATATGGCTGGGAATACTTGGTTTTCTAGAGTACCTTGAGTGAAGTACTTTTTGAATTGAACTTCAGCACCCAGCAAATTGATTCCGCAGACAAGAATAGTATTTGACGAAGTTCTCTCCTAAACGTACAATGTCTATATGTTGTAATGAATCCCTCAATTGATAAAAAGACCAACAATAACACAAATCCATCCTTCTTAAATCTTAGCTCATTTTTCTTGTACATATCAGTGTGAATCGATTTGCATAATCAAGCCTAATATGTGAGAATGTACGTGATGTGATAATTTTAGCAAGGAGTAATTAACCCATTAGTTGATGAGCATTAATTCCTTTTTACCATGCACAGACCAAACATCGCATCACATGAGTTTTTATTCAAACCACCAATGATCCAGTAGTGTTGTCTCATACATATCAATATTACTTAAGCTTGGTCTACGCTAAGGACAGAGAGTCTTGAATTTATACAAGATGTAGATCTTGGATTTTATCTTTATGTTGTAAATCAACAAGTTTAATACATAAATAATTTTCTTCTTCTACTATACATAGATAAAGCAGAAAACATTAGCAACTCAATTAAATAAATGCACTAAATTATTAAATGTATTCACGTAAAAGATATTTTTACTAAGTGTTACATTCTAATGCACTTAAACATAGTATAACTATTCATACCTTCGTAATATGCTAATAATTATTCATAAAAGTACACAAATATGTGCACCCGTCACAGATATAAACGCATCTAATCAGAATTTTCATTATATTCAGTATATATATTTTGTCAGCTTTACTTTTTTAATGAAAAGATTCTTTTATAGAACTAAATATGTATTTCACAGCAATTCTGTTTATATACGCTTTACATACTCATATAAATATATAAAACGTTATTTAAACGAAAAATTACAAAAATTTTCACTTTTCTTATTCTATCATATTATTCTGTCTTCGTTATTAACTTTAATATTTAAATTATTGAATCGTAAAATTTCTAACACAAAAAATTGCCATACTAAATATTTATATTTATGTAGATTTTATCAAAATTATTGATTATTTTTATAATATACAAAATATGACTGAAATCAAATTCTTAATTATTAAAATCATTCAAAAAGTAGGAGTCAATAGCTTAATAGCTTTGAAATAAATTTAATCATACTTTTAAAAAGTTTATCTAGTTTTAAGAAGATTCTAAACAAACAAAGGTAGAAATACAATCATACACAACTGCACTCAACAAGTACACTAAAATACACATCTAAATAACCAACAGATCATTATAAAAATTACACACGATAGTATATTCAAATATACTTTGCAGTCTGCAAAATGAGAACTTTTAAAATATTTTTCTTTTATACATTAATACAATTAATAAGAGCATGAATTATGATCTTAAAAAATGTTTTCTTAAAAAATTGATATGATAAGAGACGATGAGTTTTAGTTTTATATCTAAATAATATAAATTACAATAACATTTTGTATACTATAAATATATCAAATTTAAACACTAGAATATTATTTAAGTTTATATTATTGATTCAAATTTGATATAGTTTCTTAAACTTTTTATTTAAGAACGAAAGAAAAGTAACGATAAAAAATAAAGATAGAAAATTGAATAATTTTTATACACCAGATATTTTATCCATAAAAATAATAAAAATATTATGAGATTATTATAAGAAATTTTAATAAAATAATATCCACTATTTTGTCATTCAAAATATATAGCTTCTACATATATCATACATATAAAAATATATTACATAGAATAATTTGATCAAGTATTAAAAATTTAATAAAAGATTCACTTCAATACGAAAACATTACCATTTTTCATTTTTATAATTACACGACTAACTGTATATATTATCAAATTTCCTTTTACTGTCAAAAATTTTCTTTTATGTTTTTGAAATTATCTTTAATATTATTTTGTATATAATAACAATTCTTCACTAGAGCTCAGATAGCTATAGATTAATGTATGATTAGATTTTGAAATAAATCTTAAGCGCCCGTTTTTCTCTTCTCCTGCTATTTTTAAAGGACCTTGAGTGTACCAAAGAAGTCACGTCAAAATTTTATGAATTCTGTATGGAATTTGCTCATGGCTTAACGATTGTGTTATACTTGAAGCTTCTATCTATCTTCTTCTCATCTACGAGTCCATTTTCACCCCGAGGGAAAGAATTTCGGATCTGCCGCAAATTCAGCTATAGGACAGTCACTTTTCATAATGCAAGACTGAAGCAGGTTAAACAAGTCAAATAAGAGAAATGAGATTTCACCGCTTTCAGGATTTTATAAAATAATATCATATATATATATAATATAATCTATTTTTATCAAAGAAGAGAATACATAAGAACTACTTTTATGTAACCGATGAACTATCACAAAATATTCATAGAATAGAATGCAATTTTAAAGATAATATAGAACAATATAAAAAAATGACGAATAATAAAAGCAGAAAATTAAATAACATCGGGAATACATTATGTAAGCAGAATCTGCTTAGTTTATTCTCAAAATGAAGAAATATCGTAAAACTAAAACTATCGAAGATAAAAATATATAGTTCTTTGAAAATTACCATAAAAGAAACTTAAATAATTATTATAAAAACAATGAAAAAGCTAAAAAAAATCTACTACCATTAGTTCTTTTTAGAAAAATATATAATTTTATGTATCATACTTTAAGATACCACAAAGAAAATACATAAAAACTTATGAATTGGGTTGTAAGAAGGGAAGACTAAAAGAATAATTTAGTAACATTTACAGCTGCTATACGTGTATGCTAGCAGATATTTTTAAACTAATCAACATACTTTTTAATGTATTGCGAAATCAAACATGTCTATTATTAACATCTGGTAGTAAGAGAAATATCGATAATAGTAGATAAACGAATGATTATAATTCAATAATAATAGGAAAAATATCAATGATGAATAAAACTTGAATAAAAGTTCAGACGTATGAGCCTAATTCAATTCTTCATGTGTGTTTTTAAGATACTAAAACGTTACTTGATCTACACTTTGCAAAACGTTCAAGAGAAAGTTAATCCTCTATTCTGAAAGCGTTGAGACAATATTTAATCAACTATTCTCAGGTTATAGGAATGTTGTTTAATCTGTCTGCTCTAAGGGATAGAGCAACTAATGTCAAAACTAAAAACTGAATCTTTTAATTTAGATTGATTCTTGTTACTTTTGTTTAATAATTCATCTATTTTATCTGTCAACATTAACCATGTACATAATTAAGCTTTCTTTAAACCATATGCTGAAATAGAAGAAAGAAACTTAATGTAGCTACTTATTTTTTTAATTGTTATACGTTATGAAAAAATTAGTTTAATTAATAATTTTTTACTTTTTAATTTTTATATAACCTTTATAGCAGATATCTTATATTATGTTATACAAAATGTATAAGCAATTTTATTATTTTAAATTTGCTTTTTGTTGTATTGCCACTTTTCATATAATAAAATTAAAAAATTGTATATAAGTAGTAATAATGTAATTAATATATGTACACTATCAGTTTTATTATTTTTACAGAATAATGTGGATTTTCTTACACTTAATAATGGTCTGTATTTTGGGAGTAATAATTTGGAACTTTTTACAAGATTATAAGCATACACCAGTTGTTACTGTAGTGGATTCCGATCACTATCCATCGAATCTTCTCGATTTTCCTGGTAAAACTTTTTCTGTACACAATTATACATAATTATTTCTATAGACTTATAAAGTGTAGTAATAAATAACGATTATTCTTACAGAAATATCATTCAAGTTATAATATAAATAATTTCCAACATTCGAATTAAATTGTAAATATAACTAAATATTTTCTTAAGATTTCAATATCTATTACCGCACAAAAGCTTTATATTTTTCATTACTATATCAATATCAAATATTATGAGAATTCCTGATACGAACAGACGTATTTTAAAGGTAAAAAATTGAAGTAGGGTTATCACAAATCCTCACTTTTCACGAATCAGCGAGTCAGAAAAACCGATTTCAGAACCATATTTGAAAAAAGTTTGTTTTAGTAAGCTTCTCTATATTCGTAAGATAACAATTTAAAAAAAAATCATATATTTTAAAGGTTAAATTCATACGTTCTTTAAACTAATGCAAAAAAATTATTTTAACCTTAAACTAATTATAACTTTAATTTTCATTAAATTAAGTATCTTCTTTTATATAATGGTAATTATATAATTTGATAATATATTAAGAAAGACATTAAAAAAGTTTAAAAAGTATTTGATTAATTTAGAAAAATATAACTAATTTAAAACATTTACTAGTATGTGTATTTGTACATGTATTTATAAATACATCATACGTACATATTAAATACTTGCATTTATTCTTTATTAAATCTTTCACGTAATATAATACATACTTTTATAAACCATATTTTGAATATTTTAGAAAAAAACAATTTATTACCTGAAACATAATGAAATAAAATACTTCGATTTAAATTGAAACAAAAAATAACATTATAAATGTGTTCTAAGGAATTTAGTTATTAATTCGGATAACATTATTGAGATACTAAATAATAAACAAAATAATAAAATAGAGATCGAATAAATAATTCAACGTTTGATAATAACATTATTAATTGCTGTTAAAAATAATAATAAAAGCTGTTGCAAAATGTTTTCAATACAAAATTAACACAAACTATAAAATATCGATTTTCTATTATAATTATATAGAATAAATAGAGATTTCTATTAGTTTCAATATCATTTAATAAAATTAAATATTAATATTTAAATATATATTATTATACAATATAAAATTTATTATTGTATTTCTTTACTTATTTAACAAAAAACATATTAGAGAATAAAAGAACGAATTATGGTATTTCCATAAAAAAATTATTTACATAGTATTATTTTGATAAGTAATAATACATAGTAGATAATTAATATTATATTACAGAAAATTTTCTGCAATATTAAACTGTAATTAATTATTATTCTTTAATAATATTCTATAAAAAAGTATAAAATTTTTAATTTCAAGAATATAATTCTCAAAGTCTTTAAGCAAGAAGTGAAAATTTTTCTTTAAAATAGAAGAAAAACAGTAAAATATTCGAATTAATCATAAATATTCAAATTTATTACATAAATTGATTGTTATCAATTATTTTCTATTTAAACTTGTATTTTTAATGAAATATTTTCATTTAGCTAATTGTTATATTTATATATTTTGTCCAGCGATATCAGTATGCAGTATCAATCGAATCAGTCAAAAAGCTGCGATGAATCTCGCCGAACAAATGTAAGCACAAATATGAATTTGAATTATATCGCACAGACTACAATCGACTTTTGGTGAACTATTTGAATTTTAAAGAGTATAAGTTGCAGTCGATTAAATTAATTATTATCTGTGATTGCTCTGATGGTCTTTTTTGTTTATGTCGTAGCTTCTTATAATGCCGTTGATAATTCACAATTTTTACACTTTTAATAATTGAAACTCGAGTATAGATTATCTACAAATATTTGAAATAGATTGCATAAATAATTAATTAGTTTGAATAAATACTAATTATCTTGCTAAGTCATTTCTTAGTAACTTAATAAAATGTACTAAAATATTGAGAAATATATTAAAATTTATTTAAAATTCTATAATACACATAATAACTGTATAAAAATGGCTACAGTTATAAAAAATTATTTAAAATATGTTTAAAATATTTCATATACGTTATCAATTAAAAGAATTTTCAATTTACAATTTAAAAATATTATCGTATATTCACTTAGAAATTTCAATGTACCTATTTAAATTAATTAAAATTATAAAATCATGAATGATAGTACAAAAATGTAAATTAAAATAAATACAAAAGTTACTCAAATTTAAAAAATATATCATAAATTTGTTTTATTATACCATTGTAGTAGATTTTGCACATAAATAAATAAGAATAAATAATGCAAACTTCATAAATAATGAGGAATAATAATTAAATTCATACGCGACAAGTTAAATTCGATTTAATATAAAAAATATTATTTAAATTTGTTATTCGTTTATTTAAAACTATTCTCGAATATGAAAAATTGTTTATTGCTGTTAATTCAATTTTTTTCATTTAAATTTTTACTTTCAGATTGAATCAAACCATATCAAAAAACCTTATTTATTAGAATATACTGTTTGCTAAAATATTTATTATTTCTTTTTAAAATAATATAAATAAAAATATAAGTTAAATAGCAATTTTGTAATTAATTTGTATACCTATTATAGCAAATCTATTACATTCACATATATAATAATTAAAGTAAAGAAGAAATTTAATTTATTGATAAAATAGTTTTCAAATTTACAGTTATAAAGTATCTCTATTAATTCATAAATTTAATATATTAATTATTTATACAATAACTTCTTAATCTATATAAGATTGTTATTATCATAATATATTCGAATTTAAGAAATTGCATTTTGCATTTTTTATGCTAAAGCTTTCTATGCTAAATTATTTGTTCTTCGACATCAAATAAATTGTAATAATATTTAAGTGATAAAATAATCACATGATTAAATACATTTTTGTTTTGTTGCGTACTCTTTTAATGAATATTTATCTGATGAACCTATATGTTTATGATATACTCTCGGTTTTGAACCAATTATTTAATAATTAAAATGTCAGTGTGCTGTAATTAAAATAAAAACATAAAATTTAATTATTAATCTCAGTGTAAGATAACATTATGTGACACGATAAATACATGTCTACAAAATAAATTATTCAATATGGTAACATGTTTTTAAATCATTATAAACGTTTAACCAAAAAAAAGGAACACTTTTGATGCATAGTCAATAGATATTTGGCAGCGTAAACAATGAGCATTCAGCAGGAAAGGATCAAAAAGCCCACAAAAGTACGAAAACTGAGAGAATTTGGTCAACATAAAGAGGAAATTTCAATTGGCGCAAGCTCTCGCGCAATGCAGCAGTCGTACGGACTATAAATATTTAGAATTGCGATTTGTACACGTTGACCGCATAATTGTGAGCGGGTGCTCACATGCGCGCGCGCGCGCATACATTTTACCGGCCCGACACTAGCGGCCATGTTTGTACTTTGTGCTGTCGTAACGCGCATACGCGTGCTCGTCCACGCACCAGAAAGCCAAAGTAAATCACAGAGTAACACAATGAACTCGGCAGTTATTCCAGTTCTGCTCCCGTGGCCCCGTGCACCCATTGTTTGCTACTCGACAGCATTATTAACTAAGGGCTGGAGTAGGACAGACTAGTTCATAAAAAGTAAAAGACTTTTTGACAACAGAGGGGTAAAAAGTGTCGTATACAATTATGCGTTTCACGTTGTTCGTTCATTTTCGAAATGTTTAAAACTTTTATTCCAACCGTGTATGTAGCATAAAGAAATAATTACATTAATTTTTAAACACGTTAAACGCATCTTAGGAAAATTATTATCATTCGATTTATAATAATAAGGTTACTTATGCATAAATCCATTTACAGATACAAAACTATTCCACAAAATATCAAATTTAATCGCTTATAAATATTAAATCAGTAAAATAATTGAATAAAGTAAATAAAAATTAGTGAATTTGATAAAGGTAAAATTATAAATTAAATAATTACAAGAAAAATATTAAAAGAGATGGACTTATAGGGAATATTTGTTTATCGAATTGTAAGAATTTATTATTTATTGTAAAATTATTAATAGTTCAATTTAAATTTAAGAATTAATATCTAACTGAAGAATTGTTGAAGTTACTGAAGTAACAAAAATAAATCGAACATAAATATTAAAAAGAGCTTTCGGCAGTCATTCCTGAATTTTACTATAATATTACAAATTATTTAACTTGCTAATAAAATATTACGTAAATAATAGTATTCAAAAATAAATTTAGTTTGATTAATTTACTGCATTTAAAAATTATTTAGATTTAAAATTTTCCGTTTTAAGTAAAAGCGACTAATGTCCCCAATTTTTAAAATAACAAAATTTATAGAGTTCTTAAATAGTTAAATAATCGTGTAAAACTTTAAAAATATAAAATAGCAATCGTTTATTTTATATAAGAGAATAATTAGATAACATGACTGCATTGAAATATTAATTCATACTATTAAACTTTAAAAATTTAATTCGCACGTGAAATATGAAATCCAAATATACTACTATATGTTATAAAAATATTTATTATTGTGTGAGATGTATCATGTAGATATTGTATTTCATAATAAAAACAGTCGCTTATTTTATAATTTTATTTCACTTTATTAACATTGAAATACATGAAGAACACAAATATCCTAATAAAAGTATTTCATGATTTTTTATTTGTTTTCTTCACAAAATTATTAATTTTTCATTGCTATGAACTAGCATCTTCCAAGTATTTAGATAACTAAAAAAATATTAAGAATAAAGTTATAATATTTTTAAAAAATCAGCACATTAATTTAGTAATTTTTATACATAAATAAGCTAAAATAATTTAATTTAATAAATTTACATTTTTATAAAGCCTTCAGTTTTAGATTCTACTTTGTTTTCACGGGTTTTCTTTCAATTAAGAACAAAATGTTTTTAATTCAAGCTGTGAAACTCTGAGTATAAAGATACCTATTTTTATGAATGTATAAAAATTAAGATTGCACCATAAATTAAATACCATAAAAAAATAATAATATTGTATACATATACATACTCATGGGTACTCGTATTTTTTAATCTTTTGAAATATAAAATAATGTAGTAGGAAGATAAATTCTTTTTAAGATAAATCTTTTCGCGTTACATAATTATACTAATAGGATAAGTTACATAATTATACTAATAGAATAAGTTACATAAAGAAGAAAATAAATGTATAACCGCTAATAAATTAAGCTTTATAAACATATTGTGCAATTAGTTATTAAAATAGTATACCGACAATATATCATAATAATATTATTCATTTTTGTTTTGAACCATATTAATACACAATATTAATTCTTTGAAATAATGAAATTTAAGATGAAATTATTTTCAAATAATTTAAAAATATACTAGTGAATTCTTTTAATTTCTTATAATAGTATATAAGTCTTTAAATTTTTATTTTACGCATGTAATATTGATGCTCTTTTTTAACATTGTTATATAAAAAAATGCACTCTCGATACATTTGCATTTAACTTCTTCGAGTTTCCATTACGTAATGTTATCCTGCACTATACTTGTATTCATATTGAGACGGGGTATTAAAATTGAATAGCATGCAATTTCAACAAGTGCATGTAGTCCCTCGATATAGCCGTGGCTACTCACAGGCGCTATCAACTACAATAGTATCCTCGAATGCTATCAAGTATTCCGAATAAAACGTGAGATTCTATCATTGAATTTCATTTTTCTTGTCATTAGAATATTTAATCCATATAAAGACGTGCGTATAAGATTTAAATTATTCAAGATTGTGTTATTTGAGCTCTTTCGTTCCATCTATTGGTATTGTTCATAAAATGTCATTAGGTAACATGCGCAAATGTAATATATATAAAACAAAAAGATAATAAATAGTAAATAAACTTAAAAAATATTGTTTTTAAGCATGTTGGCATCTGAGGTTTCAAAAGTCTCTTGTCTTTCTTTATGTATACTTTCTATACACGTACGCTTTGATACTATCGTGCCAAAAATCTTCATCAAGGAAACTCTTTTCAATCTTAAAATACCTCATTTACTTTCCTTTTCTTTCACTCGTGTTATTCGTGAATTCTTTTTATATTAACACGTGTCAAGAAAATCACTGGAATAAGCTAAACGAAACTATGATAGAAGTTCATAACATTATACAAACTATACTTTTATCGGTACAACTGCATGCGTTTTACCACATATTTTGATTTGTGATATATTACACCAAAGTTTCTTTTAATAAATCTCAGTTAATGAAAGTTTTATAATAGGATAAAAAGATTAATAAGATTAATATTTCAAATAATTGTAAAATATAAAACATTTAATTAAATTGTATATTCATTATTGGACAAACAATAATTTTTTAAATGATATGAATTTTTTACCTATGTATTTATGTATAAATGAATTAAAAATTTAATAATAAAGTCAAAAAAATATTGATCTGGGCGTTAAATTAATTTTTTTTAACTTTACTTTAACTGTTTTTTTAACTTTACTTTAAAAGAGAAAATACAAGTATTATATTATTATACAAAATATGTAATTAATACATAAATCAATATTTCATAATATTTTTACATACCTCATTCATTCGAATTTTCTTTTTTAAAAACTTTTTCTTGTGCAAAATATGTATGTATAAAAATATTTTAATTATAATTAAAATGAGGTTATTAGAGAGGAGATTATTAAATCCGAATTTAAGAAATTATTATTTGTTACATTTATGTTATAAAAATTCTTATATATTAAGATTTGATTTATTGATAAAATAATTTAATAGAAAATATCTAAAATTCTAATATACATATTTTAATAAAATCTTGATAAATAAACTGTCGTAAAATTTATAAGTTTTAAAATAATCTAAATTGATTTTAGTTTTAAAGATAAATGATATCAAATCGTCAGACTAGAAGAGTTTCATTTTCTTAAATATGAAAATTGTAATTATGCTACATAACACTCCTAACAATTTTTTAATAATAAAATTCGTAAAACAAATATGGAAAATTAGTAATTATCTAAATAGTTGTAAAAATATCTTCTCAAGACTACTTAAACCAAATAAAAATTAAAAAATAGTTATAGATAAAAAATGTTTGTAAAGTAATTTTTAAATGTAATTTTTTATATTCAAAGTTTCAGATTGATTATTTCAATAATAAATTATATAAAATAAGTGAAAATCAATATTATTTTTATGTTTTTTCTGTAGAAAAATAAATAATTAAATTTAAATATTAACTAAAAGTATCTGTTTAATCAAATACTTTTTGCCAACTTTTAAATTAAACAATTTTCAAACAATAGTCTTAATTAAATAAAATAAAACACCTTATATAAAATATAATATTTACAAAAAAAACATAAATTTAAATTATTTTAAATATATTTTTCGGAATTCAATAATACTTAGTCATAAAAATAATAAAAAAAATAAAATAATCCTTTTAAAATATGAGCATATTCATCAATATGAAAAATGTCTACTATAACTTAAGAAAGAATAACAACATTTTTTAAATGAATTATAATGTATATATTGACATGTGAAAAAATATATTCACATATTTATTTACGCAACTGCATGCAAATACATACATACCTAAACAGATTTTCTAAAAATAATACATTTTAATTTCTATAATACTGGAACATATTTTGATATTCCTTTTTCATTTAAAACTTTTCGTCATTAAAAGATCTTTATGTGAGAAAGAAAAATTGATAAAAAAAATTATAAAAATTAAAAATATAAAATATTGAAATATAAAAGTATTATTAGATAATTATGAATTTTATATTTTTTTTAAGGATACCTTTAAATATCACAAATTTATCAGTTGATAAAATTTTGAATCTCTTAAGTAATCTGGGAAATCTTTACGAGACTTCCTTTAAAAAAGGCTATGATGTGACTGAACTAGATAATTTACTTAAAAAATTCTTCAATGGCAGCTATCATCTAACAAAATTAATGAAAGAGGTTTGTACAATTAATTCCTCAATATTTTACAGTACAGAAAAATCACATTTGTAACTTTTTATATTATAGTTTAATAATTTTTCATATTTTTATTACTCTACTACAAAGATAAATATTTTATACATTATTAATATTAAATTAAATATTAAATATTGATGATAAATTTGATGTATTTTATTAAAATATCTATCAGAAAGTAGTTTTAGTAATTCTAGTACATAAACCAGTTTTACTATTTTTCAATTATTACAATCACTAGTAAAATATGAAAATTAATTTAAATTATATAGAAAAATACCTTCAATATTTTAAAAAAATAAAATCTTAAATTAATGCATTATTTGAGAAAATATTATAATAAAACTTATTACTAAATTATTATTGATTGACATTGCAGCTAACACCGAAGTGCAGTGATATGCTTTTGAAATGTCGTTTTCGCGCCACTAATCAAAATTGCTCGAAGCTCTTTTCTTTTCGAAAAACTCAAGATGGATACTGTTGTTTATTTAATTATGTTCATGAACACGATGATGTTAATATTAATGGGTAAGTTTCACGATTGATAAGATATTTTTGCAATATAAATAAATAAGTTTTTTCAATGTTTCCCTCATTAAATCGGAAAAGAAAGTTATATACTACTGTTTGCTCTTGAATAATAATGAATTTTGTAATTAATTTGAAAAGAAAGAACAATTCCAATAAAACTCAGTAATTGAAATTTTCCTAACAATAATTAGTAAATACGTATACATATTCAGTAGAATTTATTTTTTTAATTATAAAAAAAGTATAAAACATAAAAATGAACGTATACTTAATATATAAAAATTAATTCATTTCTTAAGAATAAAAAATGATTATGAACACTCTTTGTAAAACTGAATAATCGCAATTAATAGAATTAAGGATTCTTAAAATACGTGCAAAATAGTATTAGCCCAAAATAGATTAAAATATGCATATTATTATGTATCAATAAAGATTGTAAAAAATAATAATAAATAAATATAATAGTCTTACACTTATATTATGAATTATTTTACAATAAGTTTTAAATCTTTTGTATATGTTACTTAGATTAATAATTTATTATAAATTTTCATTTTTGGCTATTACAATTCACTTATGCAAATCATGAGATTTATTTTTTTCAATGTTTTGATATTAAAGAGAATGACAATCAAAAAAATTGTAATAATGATAATAACATATTAATTATCAACATAATTGAATTTTATTATAAGAATGATAATTATTAAATACTGAATAGATTAGAAATATCATTTTTATATACAGCCTATTAAAATTCTATCAATAAATGTGTATCTAAGTATATACTTTATCAAAATCTTAAATAAAGTAATTTCAGCAAAAAATTAGCTGAAAATAATACGAATGAACCACATAAAATCGAAAAGCTTACCTTGCTGAACAGTTTGACATTTCTGATCGAGCCGTTTTTAGATGACTACTTTTTTACGATTTTGCCACTTACAGGATGGAAGGTAAGAATTTTAAATTCTATACTCTCACAACTTGATACAAATTTCAACAAGTGATATTCCTTTAATATAAAAAAAAATTTTATTTTATACTACATATTTAATAGCTCGATCATTTTTTTATTGGCAGTTTTTATTGTATTTAATCTATAATTGTTTTATATTTCAAAGGCATGTGAAGTAAAATAATATACTGAGAAGCTAATTAATAATAAAAATCATTATAAGAAAAACTTGATTAAATCGAATTCATAAATTAAATAACTTAAATAGACTAAACTCAGCTTTATTATATTAATGATTTTTGTAATACATATGTGCAACTTTGAATATTAATTTTTTATTTATTAACTCAAAAATTCTAACTTTATCTTCACTTAGAAATTTTAATATCACATAGCACTTCTTTTACTTCTAAGTATATCTTATCTAATATTTTACACTAGATTGTAAAACTGTAGAAATGTATTTCAGTATATTATTTTTACGGTGCTTTGTGTGTTAGAAATTCTAGTAATTGTATCTCATATCAAGATTCAAGATCTACGTAATTTCACTCAACTACTAAAAACATCGTTATAGTTGCAGATAGTAATGGTCGTAGCTACATTCATAATTATATCTTTGTAGAATGGAATGTTACCTGTAACATTCACGCAATTAATTTAAAACTGTGATTTTGTGAATGTTTCCTAGCAAAAATTAATAGTTTATGGATATTTACATTTTCATAAATAGACTCATTATGAAACTTATGACTTGTTATAAAATAATACATTATAAAAATTATATTTTTCATAAATCATTTGATGTTTTTACGATGGCCTTGCTTTTTACTCTAATAATTTATTTAAAAAGTTACCTTATACTATGTTTCTATTATTATTTTTAAGAATAATGACGATCTAGTACAGTTATAAAATCACGTACCAACAGCTTGAAATCTTACCGTTTTTTTTAAACTAAAGATCAATTCGGATTGCTATATTAAAAATTCAATTATTGACAAGCGTAATAAAAAGAGCTTCTTATTTTTTGTTAATTCTTTTATGTTCGGCTATACAATCTTATTAAGCCTGATCTATTGTGCAATAAACTATTATTATTTATTATTATACGTACTCTATTTTATTTTTAACTACTTTTTATGGGCGTGCCTTTTATTCTTCTCAGAACTACCGAGTGAGCTGGATTCAATGTTTACCCAGAAATCACTCTTTATGCAGTGTACTAAAATAGACTAAATGAATTTCATGAATTTCACCACCATGTATACATATATTTAATAATATTATTACCAGCTTTATCATTCATCTCCATCAAAAAATGTTTATGTTGATAGTTTTCAATTGTATTTTAATATTCTTTGCTACTCATTAATATTCTTTTTACATATTATTAGTATTTTTAATACATTTTCGTTTTTGACAGAATTCTTCTTAATTTCAAATCAAAGTACCTATACGCTTCCATGTTTGCTATATTTACTCTTTCTTTTAATTACAAAAATAATTATAAAGATTAAACTTCTATTCTGCCGTCGAAAAGCTTACTGTCTGCCTTACGTATTTGGAATATTTAGAACGAAATTTAATATTTTAAACAAATTAAGTCTAATAACGATCAAGTCAGTTTTTATCTTACCAAGTAAATATTTATATTTTGATTAACACTTACTTTCACAGTATTTAATATGAAATTTGATATGAAATTTTCTGTGAGTCGTTACAAATACGTATTTATTAGCTTTTAATTCCAAACATGTTATATTTTTATGTTGCCTTTTTCTGCATTCAACGAAGCCATTATTCAAAATTTACATTTTAACTGTACAATTCTATAATTTGTAACTTTTTGTAAGAAACGAATAGCAAAAATGTAAACTTTTCTCTTTTATTACCACATGCCATGAAACCATGAACCATTTATCTTCGTAATTTATTTCTGCAATAAATATTATTTTCAATAATTATTTCTGAATAGCTATAATGAAAAATAAAATTATTTTCTATAATTATTTAATATAAATATTACTACATTAGAAATAGTAATAAAATAGAAGTGCACACAACTAAGAATTTTATAAAACCACATAAATTTAGAGTATACAATTTGTTACAAATATTATTAAATGGTTACACTTAAATCATAACTTTTATACTCTTATTCCCAGACATGACTTATCTCTATTTCTCAGGGGTAATATAGACCCTTACAACATTAGAAGCTCACAATGAAAATGTTATGATACAAATTTTGCTTACGATAAAACTTTAATGATTTACGTAAAATTTTAATTTCAATTAAATCTTTCAAATTTATATCTTAATTTTATATAAACATTACATTTTAATAAAATTTTGCAAAATTAATATACAAGATTAGTTTTATTTATACAAAATATACATATAATATTATTAAACACGTATAACAAAGCTTATTAACATGACCAATAAATTCACAAATATTTATAAGATCATCAACACATTAGCTTAATCAAACTAAAACTATTAATTTAAAGATATTATTGTTCATTTAATGAAAAATATAATTTCATTAAATTATCCCAAAGCATGATATAATAAATTAATATGAATAATTTTAAAAATGAGTAGTTTTTATATGTCATTTAGAATCTAAAAGTATAATTGTATAAATGTCATCACTCTCTCTTATTCAATGACAACTATTTTTATAAACGTGATATCTATTTCGAGTTTGAATGCAATTATATTAAATTTAACAATTAGCCAATTAAACTGTAACCATTTTTTTAATTACAACTTATCTCTATTATGTCGAAAACAATGTATATTTCATTGTATGTTACATCACCCAGATAATGATCTTCAATCCCAATGATTACCCTGACAATACGTCGGGAGGTGTCACTGAAACCCTTATTTCTCCGGGTACCGAGAATTTCCTCGAGCTGAATGCCATTTCCTTCTTTACGGAAAAGGCAGTACGCCGCTTCGACGTGTACGACCGCAAGTGCATCTTTAAGGACGAGATATCGACACTTTACAACGATTACACGTACAGTGACTGCATCGTCGACTGCAAAGTGAAGGATTTGTGGGAGACATGCGGGTGTCAGCCCTTCTTTTACCCCGTACGCGGTAAGCAACATAAAAGATAAAACATGTTTGGAATTAAAAGCTAATAAATACGTATTTGTAACGACTCACAGAAAATTTCATATCAAATTCTATAATTCGAAAAATTTTATGGTAAAATAAACCTTCATATGTTTAATAATTTAATGAATTAGTAAAGATTTTATGAAATGATAAAAAGATACTTTTTTATTTAATAATACTTAGATTCTGCTCTCAATTTCTTGACTATAATTACAATTTATTATTTTTAAGGTATTAATTAGTATATATGTATATATTTCTTAATAAAATATTCTTTAAAAATATTTTTCAAAAATACATCCTTCTAAAATTCCATAATTTAATACAACATTTATAATTTACTTTGTTTTAAATTATAAAATAACTAATTAAAAATATTAAAACTGTGTAGATTATTGGTTTAAGTTTTGCATATAAGTAAATTACAGAATTGAGTCAGAAAAATTCATAATACTTAAAACATAATATCGATACAAATCCTGTAAATTATTACAGAATTATTATAATTATACGTTATTATAATTTTAAATATAATATTACGTATATATATATAAATGTATTGTAAATTATTAATGTCACATTAATCATGAAACACACCGAAAATAAGTAAATGTCATTGGATGAAACTGGTTATTAGTAATATATCCCTGTATTTTATATCCTGTAAGTCAAAACCATAGTGCCTCCGAAAATGCTTCAAAGTAAATTTACGCAAATGAGTTATTGCGTAAATGTTACATTAGAAGAATGTTCAATACATTTAATCATAAAAAAGTAAATATGATTGTTATTGATGAAAAAATGTTCTAAAAAAGAAATATTAAAATATAATAGCATTTTAATAATTATTACAATTTAATTTTTTCAAAATGAATAGTACAGAATAATACAAAATATAAAAATCTAACTATCTCATACTAAAATAACCATAATATTTTTAATGCATTGAATAATTGTTAGAGAAACAATGCCATCATTAACTTATTAAAGAAAATTATATTTTTGTGAAAACATTAATATTGAACTATATTAGTTTTGATGATAATATGTAATAAAACACACTTTAAAATAAGTATTAGAATTTATGTAAAGATTTTTCTACTAATTAATCTTAAATTTTATTAATAATAGTTTAATAAATTAGTAATTATATAAATCACAAACAGTCAAGTTTATTTTATATATTCTTATATTATACTCCAAAATAATACTAAAAGTAAAATATATTGTCAATTTTTTAATTAACTTTTTTATCGATACTATTGCTTATCGTTATAACATTTCTAAATGGATATTCTCTTATCTGGCATTTCATCTACCTGAAACATTGAATAAGGAAATTCCGCACACGCAATACACCAAGAATTTCTATTTTTCTGTCTATCTCTCTACTTCTCTCATTCTCTTCCTTTCGCTTCTTTCTCTCGCTATCGTCCTCTTTCTTATACTTTCTTTCCAGTAAATACATCTGCAACCTAATTGAATTTCTTCTTCTCTCTTAAATTACAAAAAGGTAGAAAATAGACGATTTGTAACGAATAACGCTACTGCTACTACGGTACACTTCACGTACATATAGATATACTCCAATCTTTATTTCCTTTCAGACCTCTAATCAGTCCTTACTAGTAACGAGTTCGAGCTTAAAGCATTAGCCAATCGTTCGAGAATAAGATGGAACTTGTCCCGTGACGACTATGTTCGCAACTTTATGTTTCACATGTTCTCATCTTCTATACATACTTCGGACTCTAACTTTCTTCGTATAGTAGAGCGGATTAAAATAAGCCTCTTTTTCTGTGTTTTTTTTTCATTCTCTCATTCTACCTCTGTTCCTGTCTGTTTATCTACTCTCTCTGTCCCTTTTTCTCTCTTTCTCTCTATTTCTCATGTCTTCTCAACAGTAACATAATAATTTCAGCCCTATTAAAATAAACTTCGTGCAATGTGTTATTCATTCTTGTAAACATGTGTATTGCGGTAGCTAAGCTTCTTTCAATTTTTTTTCATTTAGCTACTCTGCTTCAGACCTATAACTTAATTCCATTTTTTACATTTTGCTGTAAATATTAAACATAATTATTTAATGTAGAACGTCAATATTCGATTTAAAATCATAAATCATTTTCAGATTCTCATCGAGTATGCAATACGTCCGATATCCAATGTTTACATGCATTTAAGTGTAAGTAATCAAAAGGATATGTTTTAAGAATTCTTAAAAATGTTATTATTATTTGCTAATTTCACCAGTACTTGCTATAATTTATTTCATTTTAGTTCTTATAATAAAACACTTCCACTTTAATAAGTAATGATCTGTAAAAATGTTAAGCATTTTAATATTTTCTTTTAAATTTTTTCATTAAATTTGAATTTAAATATATATTAATTTTTATACTAGATAATGACTAATCAACATAAAACTAATTATGAATTATCGTTAAAATATTACTATTATTATTCTAAACATTCATATATATGTTATATATTATTAACATAAATATTAAATTTAAATTTTTTGCTAAAAATTAGTATTTTGTAAGACAAAAATGTAAAATGTCAATTATCTTAATATCTATAAGCCATTTCTTACAATCTAATATTTTTCACTTTATTTTAATCAATAATAATAATTTAACGTATTGATATATTGACATACAAAATAATATATTATATTCAACTGTGATTTATTTGAACCTTTTTAGATTCGAGTTTTATTATTTTATTTTAATAAATTGTGTAATCTTGAAAAGGAACAAGAATTATTTGAAACATCAACTAATGTTCAAAAATAAGAATTTTAGAGAGAAATCGAAAAGATTGATGATACTATTTTTATTCAAAACATTATTGTTATTTATACAAGCAAGAATAAAAAAATATATTTATAATAAATAATTAGTACATATGCAATTAGAAAACAAATATTTATATTTATATACAATCACCGATACCAAATATTGAATATGACAAAGACAAACAAAAATATAATTAAAATAAATATTGCAAATAACAAAAGTGAAAATAGAAAAAATAAATAAATACAATAATAACCGTTTATGTATAAATAACGGGCTTTTAAAATAAATAGGATGTAAATAAAATAAAATAATTATTTGATAGAATAGAAATTTGAATAGAAAAGAATTATAAAAATATAACTGTAAAGAAAACTATTCAAATATTCTTAAAAAAATATATTGTCAAAACTCTTATTAAAAGAAAAGTAAATAAAAATAGAGTTTAGAGCTTCAATTGCAGTCATTTTTAAGGCTTAAATTTGTTGTATTGATTTACGTTCTTTATTAAAATATTCTGCATTGAATGTATGAACTTCTATCATTTTAACCAACAAAGTTTATTTACTAGTGTACCACGTATAAACAAAAGCTATGATATAAATAAAATATATAGTTATTGCTTTAAATTCGTGGTCTTAAGTATTAATTTCATTAAAATTAATAAACTTCGTAAATAATTAATTATGTATTTTTAATACTTTCACATTAAAAATATTTTAAATCGCATGTTGTATATTAAGAGTAGAAATAATTTTATTAATATAATTTACTAATACTTATAAATACATAATATTTTTCAGCTAAATGGTGGTCAGTTATGCCACATTACATGAAACAAGAGAGTGAGGAATCAAAAATATTTAACTTCATGAGCAATGAATCGTGGTCGCTGCGTTGCGAAAATTGCTACCCATCCTGCAATGACGTACGCTATTTTCTCCAAACCTCCAGTATTACTTTGAAAAATGATGAACTAACTTCGTTTCTGTAAGAATTACTCCGATTACACTTTATTCTTTTTTTTATCAAAAAATGCTGTGATACATTTCTTGAGAGTATTACAGGGCAAGTTAATATTTGTAATGATGGAGATTGGTAAAATTATCTGAAGCAATAAGCATCCGATTTCAATTAAATTTTTTCAAAGCACTTGACAAATAGAAAATATTAATACACAAATTAAAAAGTCTTTTAATAAATATTTATATTAATTTTTTACATATAAAATGTTTAATTTATGTAGATCGCAATATTTTCTATCATTGAACAGAAGAATATATTTCAAAATCTTTTTAACGTATCTAATAATTAAAAATAATTGCATTAAAAATAAAATATAATTCTATTAATAATTTAGATCATAAAATGAATCAAATTCATCAATTCATCAGTAATAGTTTTTTTATCTAAATAAGAGATCTTTGAATTCTCATTGCAGAAAAGACGTCAACATCGTAAATCAAAGTCTGGTGCACATATTTTTCAGAAAATACGGATCGTTACGTCTCAAACAGGACATTGCATACTATTGGTATGAATTGTTGAGTAAGTAAAGTTACATTATCAATAACTTTTGAATTTTAAGAAAATTGCTATAGTGATTCATACTCAATAAAAACTGATCGAATTAAATTAAACACAAATATAATTTATTATAATTATAATTTCATTGACTTTAATGTTCATAGTTCAAAGAATATAAATTAATAAAATTGAAGAACATTGTTATTTTATAATTTTTCCTTTCATAAACTATAAAATGAAATTCTCAGTATGTAATTTAAATAAAAAAGTATTTCGTTCGTAAAAAAAATAACAAAATAAATTTATTTATAAAATAAACAAATATTTCATTAAAATATTAAATAAAAATATATTGACAAAATTTTTTATTGAACACTTAGTTTTTTCATATTTCAAGCACACTTTTATACAATCATAATTTTGTACTTTTTTAATAATTTTATTAATATTTATTACTTAAATTTTAATTAAAAAACTAATTTTACTATATTATTTTCTTTATAAACATAAAAATTCAAAAACGTACGAAATCATACAATTTAAATGAACCTAAAACTAGGAAATAATGCACTAATTAATAAGAAGAAATATCTGGCAACAAGATCGTATCTCTTTTTCTCGCTTTCTCTCTCTCTCTCTATCTCTCTCTCTCACACCCACACCCACACATACACACATGTACTACACAAATAATATAAGAAAACAACATTGATTACATTACTAATGTAGGAGTATCTTAAAGAAATGTACTAATTATTAGAAATTTTCAGAATTATATAATAATTTATAGTGACACATACTGAATAATTGTAAATTTTTATTACATTTCATTAGTACGACTATTTTTAATAAATATAAAATGAAATGAGTGATCATTTATAATAGACCAGATATATAATTTTATTTATCTAAATCTTCATTTTTCGCAAAATGATAAAATGTACTAAAATATCTATTAAGTATTTGATATAATTTATAATTTATCAATATTTGTTCATACTTACTATAATGTTAAAAAAAGAATTATATTTTTATAGAATAAATTAGCTCAAAAAATAATAGATGACAAATAATCTAAAATATTTTTCTGTAAATATTTTTCAAGATTATTTGTATGGTTTCAGCTTCCCAAATGTTATAATAATTATTATATAACAATTATATAATAATTGTTGAAAAATCATATTTAGCCAAAGATGTATTGTTAAAATTGTAATAAATATAATAGTAAGATTTTTAATCTTTCCGAGAAACCAATATTATGAGGAATCATCATGAATCAATTTTATACCTTATATCTGATAGAATTATTTAAAAGAAAATTTCTTATACATAACTGTTCAATCTATTCTTACTTATATTTTAATATCCAAATTATTCAATACGAATAGAAGTAATATCTATTCCCAGTAATGATAAATTAATAATACAAAAATATTGATAATTTGATTTTTATATAGCGTATGATCCAAAAAAATTTTAAATTTGCAAGGAAGTGTTTTTTTTCATTATTGAGAAATCCACCCATCTATTCCATTTTAGTGAAAACATTAAGGACGAGTGAAAATACAGTAAAGAAAGCTTTGAGTGATTAATGAAAAAAAACGGGTAAGGCGAAGATTCAGGAAGCGGATGGAAGGACTTGGCTCGAAATACGTGCTCGCCAAGTCTAAGAGAGATAGAAAGAAAAAGAAATAAAGAAAAGAACCCTAGGTAATAAAAGTAATCTATTTTATAATTTTCGAAATCTATGTTCTGTGGTCGCCAAATTTTCTTTTTCTTTCTTTTTTTCTACATTTATTCCTTTTCTCAGAGGATCTTCAAAATCAATATTATAAAACTATAAATTTACTATTATGTCTATTTATATTGTGAAAATGAATGAAATAATTAACTATGTAATTACAAATTATACATTTAATAACGAATTAATAATATTGAATTTAAATTTTACAAAAGATTAGCTTTTATTAACCTAAGTTTTGAATAAACATGAATATTTTTCTCTATCTCTCTGTGATAATGTTAATTTAAAGAAAAATTTACGAAGTGAAAATCGTAATGAATTAAAATTAGAGTTTAAAATTTAAAACACAAATCACTGTTGCGATTTTGTATAATTACTATTTATGAGTTCCTCAATAATTCAGAAAATTTATAATGAAAAATTAAAACGTTAAATATAAAAAAGTTAAAGAAAAAGTAATTTTAAGTTATGTTATTAATTCAAATATATAAATATTTATAATACTCTCATAACGTTAAGATTAAATAACCCTGCGTTTCTTGTATATTTTCAACTTCTTAATACCTTACTATGATTAATTCTTTTTCACAGCAAAATAAGAATAAATATTTTAGTACCTTTGAAGCTTGCTCAATAAAAATTCTATATTTCCATTCAAAGTCACACAGATCTAATTATGTCTAATGAATTATACTTAGAGCATATGATTTAGTGGATACGTTTTATTTATTTATACACAATGTAATTATCAATGTGGATATAAACTTCACTTAAACTTCATCTCTTTACTTACAAACATTAATCTTCTCTATTTACATAATTATAAATAAATGCTTAAGTAGTTCAAAATTTATATTTATTTTTTTTTTACTTTTCGTGTTGTTATTAGAAAATCTTACCGCATGTATCAATTCAGAAAGGCTAATAAAAAATTTCAAAAACGTTAATGTTCAAAATTAATGAATTTAAAATATTTTCTCTATGGTTTGAATATATATTTATTTCCGAGCAATAATTTAGCTTTAAAAAATAATGATTATTCAATAAAAAATTTAATACATATTTCTATAATCAACTTCAATATTTTCTTTATACATTAATGTATGAAAACGATTAAAAAATTTCTTTTAATTTTGTTTTAAAAATATATTAAAAGCTATTGCTTTTTTTATTATAAAAACTTTTATTATTATATCAGCATTTATAGAAATTTTGAATATTTTAATTGTTTAATCTTAAAATTCATATACGAATAGGCATAAAAACATGCTATTCAAAGAAGATAATATATATTTTTATTAATAAATATAAGAATTAAATTTTTTATTATAATTTAAATAATGCCTAAGCTAAGATTCAATTAATCTTTTCAAATTTTCAGTACTATTAAAAACCTCAGATGATATGGAAAAATGATTATGCTTTTTAATAAGCATATGATACAAAAAAAATGTAACAATTTCTTCTATAGTAACGATGACACATAATAATTAAAATGCTCCATATATATTTATTGTTCTGTATATATTGAGACTACTATACAGTTACCATCTAAACTAAATAATTTGCAGGTTTTTCACTTTTTAATTCTTCACAAATTAAGCTGAGTCTCTTTTTAAATATTAATTACTCAATAATGCCATAAATATCGCTAAATCAACATATATTTAATTCCCTGTTTAGATACATACCAACGTCATTATCTTTATAGTAGCTTTATACTGTAGCAATTTTCTTTTCAATATAAGTTATTAAAAAATGAATGAACTGCCTAGTAACGAAACAATGAATAATATAAATACGAAATTTTATTGAGAGAATTAATCGAACCTTTTAATATTCGAAGTACTGTACTGTATATTTTAGGACATTATATATATAATTTCAAAAAGTATATAATATATACAAACTAATTTTGGATCATAGTTTAGAGAGTGATTTGTAGAAACTTTTGATTACTGAAACAAGCCTAAACATTGCAAAATTAACTGTATATCTACTTTATTCCATTTATTTGGTATTCAGAACATTTGTAACTTCTCTTTTATCAGCCTTATTCACTAGCAAAATATCTTACTCGCAGAAAAATGACATTGCTATTCGTAATTTTATAATAAAGGGTAATATTTATTAAATATTATAGGGATTTATAAATGATGTTTAAGAAAGTAATTGTAATAATAAGTTTATATAATCAGACAATTTAGAAAATAATGTACTATTTCTTTTAATACAGTTGATAGAATATGAATTTGTACATATATTATAATAAAAAAAGTATTCTACATATTAAACATCTTTATATTATTCTTAAAATAATCATTTTCTTATATACACAAAAATTATTTAATGTATTATTTGCGAAAAGTTAATTTTACAAAAGAAATTTGATGAAAGATAAGCTATTCATCTAAGTTGATAAATTTATATAGGACATTTTTTAATTATTTTCATATTAGATTGTGCAGAAGTTCATAATTTAAATTTAAATATATTTTTTAGTAATAAAATTGTACCATCATTTTTAAAATTACACTTTTTGTCGTAGAATGATATCATTACAAAATCTTTCTCGAAAAATTATAAGTTTTTGCTTTTCAATCTATATTTTTATTCAATTTCACTTAAAATGGAATTGTAATAAAATGATTCATTTTTTCAAAATTTTAATTTATTCTAACTCAATTTTTGATGTTACGGCAATACAAATTCATATGAAAAAATTTAAAATGTACAAGAATTAGAAGACTTATAAAACATGGAATTAGTTTCCACATCATTTTTGTTTCTATACAATAAATCACTTTTTCAAAGTTGTATAAAATTTGTAACGTCTATTTACATCTGATAATCTATAATTTTGTAGGGAAAATGTAATGAATACATCGAAAACAAAATTTGAATAAGGTAATATCCATCTACATCCACCAATTTTCACTTTTTACTTGAAAAATTTATTATATGTTACTTAAATATAAAAATTCTTTTAAGTTAATATTCATCAATATTTAATATATTTTAATTAAATATACTAGATTTTAGATTTAAATATCATGAAATTAAACCTGACAAAAATTTATTTTTCAAAAATCAAAGATTCTATGTTTTGATAGAATAAATAAAAATACAAATATTTTCTCATAAATAAATAAAGTTTAATAATACAACATTAAATTAGAAATTGTACAGTTTAAATAATTACAGTGAATATTTATACCTGTATTTAAATTTAATTTTAAATCTTTGTAATACTTTATAATATAAAATTACTGAATAAATAATGAAAATTTTAATTTACAAGATTCAATGAAATATCATAATTTTTATTAAACATATCAAAAATGAAAATGAAAAAATTAAACTTTGTTTTGAAAATTACTTTTTTAATAATAAAAGATTGAACAATTAAAAAGCTTCTATTTCGATATTTTTAATTGTTATCAATTTAAATACACATGTAATTGAATAAATATGCTCAATCTACTAAAAAATTATGCTTAATTTTTCTATCTAACCATATAAATTAATAAAACAATTAATTTTTCTATTTTGTTTAATTAATTGAAATACAATATAGTATATATCAAATCATCACACAATAAATCTAATTTAAAAAAATTCATTATAGTTTACTTTTCAGAAATTGAGCTAATTATAATTGATTCAGTATTATATTAATATCACTTTATCAATACTATTATGTTGATATCTATATAATTAAAAGCATTAAGTTCTTAAATTAATATTAAATGAAATATTAAGTATAGTAATATCTGCTACTAATATTTTTCAACGATTATATTGTAAAATTTAATGTGAATCTTATAATTATTTAAAAATAACAAAAATACATAAAAAATAGTATAATAAACTACATTCTTATATAATGTATTAAATATTTACACAATTTAAAAAATGTCATAAAAATGTTATAGTAAGCGAATGATAAATTTTAATATATAAGCATAACAAGAATTTACTAATTATGCCTTATAATAAAGAGTATTAAAAAGCACGAACAAAGAAAAGGCGGTACGCTAGAACTTATTTCAACACGACAGCGTGAATGAACTGCTTCTTCCACTCGAGCCGTCCAGTTCACCCCATTAAGTCAGGAATCGCATCATGAGACTGGCCGCATCTCCAACTGGTCTGGTTGAATAGTCTATCGACGGTAGCCTCATAAGAGGTAACGAATTTTCTCCAAAAGTTCTCGTTAGCGATAGTATATTCTTAGATAAACCGAAGAAAATTTTCCTCGTTGGCTATATTCCGAACGAAAGAGAAAGCAAATGCTCTCATATTACCGTTTCAATAGCCAAGTTTTCAGAGACTTGGGCACTCGCATTCACTTTTCTCCTGAAAGTTGTATTAGTTTCTATAATACTCATTCGCGCTACTTATTTTCTTTAACTACGTACATGTTAAATAATAAATAAAATTGAAGATCTCGATTCATTTACTTTAAAGTTCACAAAATTTGCAAACTTTACACATTTACACAAATTACATAAAATATTATATTATAAAATATTATATAAAACACATATAGTAATAAATATATAAATATATGTGTATCGATCTATGACTTATACTATTTATACTAATTATAACTATTGCATTTAATACTTTAGTTTACCATATATTAAATTTAATTAGAATTATTTCAACATGAGTTGATTTCTTTAGTTAGGATAACACAAAAAAATTATTCTACATTATTCAAAGAGACAATGCCGATAATGGAAAAGTTAATATTCTATAGATAAAGAGGATACAGGAACAGTATTTATCTATCAGTTCTGACATATAACAACATATATTGTAAGTAACGACACCGACGCAAAATTGTACCTATAAATCAATACTCAAAATCACGAGATCTAGTCACAAATTTTAGCCTCAATTTTTGATAAAATCAAATTTTATTTCAGAAAGATGAAGCCAATAATTAATAAACTGTAAAGTAAATTGAAACTCTGTAAATTATTCATTTATGAAAAAAAATACAAAGATAGTAAAAAAATTAAAAAATTTAATGTTATAATCATAATAAAACATTTTATAATATTTAATAAATTAATATGTAATTTATTTTTAAATTCATTATATTTAATTTATTATATTTATAGTAATATATAATACAATTTATTTTATTATTATATATAAAATAATGTATAATTTATTTTAAACTTTTATGTTCTAAGAACATATAATATAATGTTTTTAATTTGTTCAAAAATGATGAGTCTTTTTTAAATTAAGATATATTGAGATTCTGTAAATAGTAGAACTTTAATACTTCGCAAAAGATTATACATAACGTAATATAATAATTAACAATTTTTATTTCTTAACCAGATCTTGAAGTGTGGAATCAAAATTCTTTCATTGTACATTATCGTACATCTTAATCATAATCATATTCGAGTTTTGTTTTCTTAACTAACTTTATTAATAAAATATATATTCCTGAATTATATATATATATATATATATATATATATATACATGTATGTATGTATATTTTAAATACATATATTTAATAATTGAGCCGAACTTTGTAATTTAGAAGTATTTCAATAGATTCAAATATTATTATTAAATTACTATGTAATTTTATATTACATTCTTTTAATACGGCCTAAAAGAAGGTTTTATAGTCTTCTGTTACTATTGTATATTGCAATGATATTAGTTGTTTCTTTTATAATAATAGTAATACGTCTTTTAATAACTCATCTATATATATTACTTAAATTACCATTTTTTTATTATTCGTAAATATTTTATCTATACTTTATAAGCTCATTTATAACTTATTATGTATATAATCTGAAAATAAATGAAGAAAATTAAATGAAAATTTTGATATATCTAACAATCATAATGTTTAAATAAAATAAATATGAAATATATTCAAGGAAATAACACTTTTATTAAATAAAAAATCTTTTCTTTAATATTTGATAAAATTAATGACTTTTTCAATTTCTTTACTTATTTGTATTTTTGATAATTATGAGAACTCGAAGTAATTTTAATAATGGATAGAAAACTTAATTTAAACGAAGTAAAATTTCCACTTAAAGTAATAAAACTCAGTAACATATAAATAATGTAACAGCTATTTGTATATCAAATGTTATAAAGTTGTTTAACTTCATTATAATTTTATATTAAAAAAGACAATTAGTTACAAAAAATTAATGTACTTTTTTATAATATCAAACACAAAATTTTTACAATTTTTTTTCTTATCATGGAAATTTTAAATAGCTAATAAATACTACGGGTTTAATAAATTATTTATTATTCATATTAAGTTATTTAAAACTAATAGTTTTTATTTGAAATAAAACTGTGCTAAAAGAAAATAAAACAGAAATGTTTAATTCCTAATAGTACTCAATTTTTTGTTTATGTTCTTATTAAATTTCAATTTTATACTTTAATTTTCAATTATTTCTTAAATTTTTTAATTTAAATCTTCAAATTTTTTAAATTATGTTCCTTGTAAATTTGAATCTATTTATACTCATATTATGAATATTATTTATATACATATATAAGAATACCATTTCTATTAATTTTTTTTAAATAAAGGATAACTTCAAAAAATCAGTTGTATAATGTAAAATGATTTTCATACATATTTTAGTTTTAAATAAAATCCGGAAGAGATAATTACTATATTTCTAAGATAATTGCAATATTAAAGAAAATAACTTCATCTAAAAAATGTAAATATTCTTTGTAGTTGATTTCTTAAAATTCATAAATCACAGTACCAGGTTAAACATGTCTGTCGTCTTGTTAATGTCACTTTTAATTAATGTTTTTAAAATATCTATCTAACTATAAATATTATCCATATCAATTTATAAAAATGCCATTTAATGAAAACACTTGTAGAGTTTTATGAAACAATTGATTGTACGATAAAGTCTTTAAGTACACGGTTATTTCCAACAACATTCGGTATAAACCAATACCTTCTTATCAGGCTACGAAAATATGTGTACGTCAACCTAGTAGGAATGAGGGACAGAGGATATGTCTAGAAATAAAGTCACAGCGAATAAGAACATAATTCAAGCGGCCTAGTGGATTCAATTCGACCAAGAGTGGGTGAAGCCCATCCACGGGCCACCCCACCACTATCGCCTGAGAGTATAAATTGAGGCGTGATACTTCAAGGGACATTTTTCTTTCGGCCTTTAAATCCACAACAGCGAGATTGGCAAGACACCCACTGACACTACTTAATGGAACATCAGGAAATGTTTCTCTCCATTCTAGGAGCCACTGAACTCACGAGGTCCATCCCTACATCTTCACCCCTTCACATTAAGGCCGATGCGCCAGGGGTACACGTAACTCCACGGATGTTACGCCTAGGACAAAGTTGTTTAATTTCTACTTATTCTACATCCTTTTAATCATCAAATTCAAATAATCCTTCAAAGGATGACCTTAGGAATAGACGAAATGTTATCTTCTTATGGAAAACGTAAGAAAGAGATACGGGCAAATAGAAATCCGCCCTTTTATCAACTTCTTTGAATAAATCCACTATTAATAATTTAAATAAAACAATTTTTAATTTAAGAATAAAGCTATTTAATTAAATTAATTCCATATTAAATAAAATTTAACGAAAGTATTCAATTCTTTATCTTAGTGTTAACTAATTTATCAAACTGTCTTAAGCAATTCATACATCACAATTAATAAATAAAAATATATCAATATTTTTTTTCTTTTTAACATTTACTTATAACAACTTACCAAAGAACTGAAATATTGACTTTCATAATAAAATATGTAATAGTAAAATAAAATTAATGAACAACTCTACTTCAGAAAATATAATATTTAAGGATTAAAAACAATTTATATTAAGCGACATTCATTTAAACGAAAATTTTATAGTAATAGACTATACATAACTATATTCTACTATTATGTAAAACTTAAAAAAAACAATTTAATTTAAAATTCATGATTATTATTTTTAAATATTTCTCAAGAATTAATAGTAAATATATCACTTTTTACAAAGGAAGACATATAATAGAAAATCTTCAATTCAAAAACATTGATTATTCGTAATGTATTGTCTTTATCAGACAATACATTTTTCTATGTCTGTCAATTTCTAATATTTACTAATGTTAATTAAAAAAATGAATATATTAATTTAGAAACGTTTAGTCACATATTTTTAAATAAAACATTTTTTTAAACGTCGATGTATATAAAAATAAAGAGAAAAGTCAAAAAAGCAACAGAAATACACTGCCAGTATAACAAATTTCAATCGGTTTTACAGGCGACATTGGCGGCCTATGTGGTGTCTTCATCGGATTCAGTCTCATCAGCGTGGTCGAGTTCATCTACTTCTTGGTGCTGTCGTGTAACACCTTGTGCATGAATACCGACAGATCAAGATCAACCAGTGTCAGTGTGGGAACCACAGCATCCCACAACGTACGACCACTTTATTGGACGGAACTGGCGCCCCGTGGTAAATCCGCAAACGAACAACAAAAACTCGAACGCTGAATTTTTCGTTATTTGACCTATAATCGAGGAATAAAGTGATTTTGTAGTTTTTTTCTACTAAGATATTATTTTAGTCAAATTTATGTTTTTTATATTTGGTCCTTAAATGAGAGGTCCTTGAATGAATAAGAAATTATAGTTACAGATTAAAATAATTTATAAAATATATAAATATAAGCTACTAAACAATATTTTATTTCTTTTTATTTAAATTATATATATATATATGTGTGTGTGTGTAGTTTGAATAATTATATTAATATTGTATTCAAAAAATAATAATATAATAATTGAATTATACTATGTATTAAGGAGGTCATAAAATCTAGGTATGTTTGAGTTTAATGAACTCAAATAAAATAAAATACTTTATTTTTGGTCTAATATTTAAAATTAATATAAATTTAATGTACTGTTAATTTTAATTTGGTATAAGCAATGTAATTGGTAAATAATTAAGATCTTTTTTTTAGAAAAAATCGAAAAGAAACAAGTAAAGTCAATTTTGTAATACACTAACATTTATAACATGAACTTGCACCGTCGTTCTCCTCGACAAAGTTTTTCTGTTAATTTCTTTACATTTAAATAATTACAATTTTTAGCTGATAAGACTCTTACAATATCGAGCTCTAAGTCGAAGCTATTATTAACCTTATCGGTTTTTAAACTATGACTATCCGGGTGTACTTTATTTTAACCTTTAACAAAAATCGCAATGTAAAATTTATTTTCTGTTGATGCATGTATATTTTAATTATTTCCTTTATTAAAATCTTTGTTTCTTTCTCTGTACAAAGACATGGTCACTAAATACCTATAAATATAGAATGTACGCCCTTAAAAAACTATTTATGCATAACAATGTTATCTTATATCTCGTTTATATTATTATTTACATTTGTTACACTTTATTTTATTCTAGACTTTCATTATCTTGATTCTTTGAATGTACATTTTCATACGCAATGTTTTGAAGGTATCTTCTATCAACTTCTATAAAAAAATATTTGTTATTTTAAGACTCTAAATAATACAATATTTTTATCGTAATATGATTATACTTTAATAATCGTGAAGTTACTATAAACAGTAGAATCGAGTACAGTTGTAATATATCCGGAAAAACTTTCCCCGACGTACAAACTTTGTTTAGTTTTGTACTCTTTTAGTTTGTATTAATCTAATTAATCTATGTATCGAACGTAAAATGTTTTCCATTAATATAAACGCTTCTGCATCTCGTATTTGATGATTCTTTCCTGAAAGCACGCGTATTATCGTATCTCTATTCAAACGATTCCATTGTGATTTTTAATTTACTATTGATACACCACTTCATAAAGTTATTCAGATGTTTTCAAACTTCTTTTTCTCTGTAGCAAATTTAGCAAATACTCTCATAACCAGCTCTTCTAAAATGCATTAGCAAAATATTGAGCTAACTTACACTTATTCGAGAACATATATTTTTATATATTTATCTAATCGAATTTTTCTGAATGGTGTTCAAATTAAAAAATGATTAAAAATAAGAGCTGTTATCTCACAGATCAATCGGTATGTGTGTAAGAAGCCTTGAATTAATGGTGTTGAATTTCTGATACCAGTGTAAATAAATCTTCATTACTAAGTGTTTGATCATTCAATATAGTTTGCATCTCTATTATCACGAAACGGATTAAGCTCTTCCGCATTAAATAATACAATATGTTTATTACATTATTTATTGATATATTTAAAGAGTAATGAAGTGGCTTGAAAATCAATATAATGTATTAAAATTATAATCTATTTAGAACAAAATAATAATTAAAAATTCCTCTTTTTTTATCATTGAACTCAGAATGATAATTATTTACTGAAGTGTAATTTTTTTATTTAAAAAGCTTTTTTCACTATAAAAATTATGAAATTTAAATTAGTAGTTCTAAGATAAATAATCAATATTAAAAAGAAGAAAAATTAAACTTAAAACAGTTATAACAAATTTTGTATTTAGATTCTTATAAAATACGTAATAAATACAAATACTTCATAATAATTTATTTATGTTAACGTTTGCATAAAGAAAAATAACAATATCCGTGTATTTTTTTTAAATCTTGATCTTTATTTTTAAAGCTAGAATTTTAAATCTTATAAACCAAAAAATTCATTAGAATATATACGATGTTACAAAATGAAAAAAAGGCCAAAATATTTAAGTTAATTATAATCATTAATTTTTTTATTAATTTAAATTACTCAGATTTCTAAAGGAAAATGTTTTCAATTTTTTTATCTGACGTAGTAAAAATGAAATCTATCAAAACCATGCGAATGCGTACTTCTGAATAAAAGTTATTATTATTTGTTAAAATACTATGCCATTAAAGTTTTAGTAAATATTCAGTGTGTGTTTTTTGTATCCGGATTGTGTAAGCTGCAAGTGATACTGACAGCCAGCATTTATAGAAACTATACAGCCTAAAAATGCAGTGTCACGTATAAGCTTTCAAATAAAATAGTATAAATATAATTACTATAAATATAAAATAGGTATAAATTCTGAAAAATTTAAATGTCAAACTGACTTTGTACTTTTTATTATTTATTGCTTGCTATTTATTAGTAATTAATAAAATATATTTGATATGGATAAAATAAAGGCTCTCTTTTTTATATAATTTATTTAAAGATAGAAACATAGAAATGAAAAATTTTACATTATATTAAATCAAGTGATTAACCAGTTTATTGATAACGAATAAAATAATTTATTAAAAAATACTTATATTCTTTCAAAAAACAATTTATTTAATTTTAAATTGACCATTACTAAGATATTTTATATTATTATTATATTATCAATATTGAATTTGATAATAAGCGAAAAAGATTCTTCTGTCATGCACTAAGATATATTATCTCATTAATATTTATTGGATAGAATTTTTTAATGCGTTAACTTTTTAAATTTGTAAAATAATTTATTCACCACAAAATATGAAGAAATTATACTCTACAAAGTTGATTTATTATTATTATAACAGTTATAATTTTTTATTTCTTTAGAATATTTTTCATAATTTTTAAAATACGTCATATAAAAAACTAAAATTCTGTGACCTGATACTTCATGAAAATTCTCTTGTTATGATTGTAGTCTGCTCTATACTTCTGTATAAATCAAACAATTGAAGAGTTTATTAAGAATAATCTATAAAACAACTTAAAAAATGTCAACTTGGAATACTTAATTTTTAACACAAATAAATACATGGAAAGACTGACTATATGCACATTCAGAATGCCCTAAAGTTCTTAAGTAAAAATATTTTATTTTATTATTTAAAATTATAAATATTCATTTTAGTGAGACACTTTTTCAAACAAATTTAAAACTTGAAAAAATATGCTTCAAAGAAATAATTAATTGCTTTCCTAAAATATTATTATTTTATAAAAATTTTGATATTTTATTTATCTCTACAAAATATAATTATATAATTACAAATTGAAAATGAACATCATATTATAAATAATATGATATTTTAATCTTCGGCAGTTGTAAAATCTTACATTCATTTTTTGAACGGAAACTACGAGAAACTTAAAAAATATGATAATAGGAATCAAATGGATTATTTCATAAATAATAATAATGAATATTAATATTGTCTTCTTCGATTCATTAAATTATGAGAGTCAACTATTCTTAACTAACATTCTGAAAATAATTATTTACAATATATTTTTTATACTGACGTATTTTGACGTAAATTTTGACTTAAATCACAAAATACAAGCACTTATAAAAATTTAATTAAATTATTTAAAATTACATAATTTAATATTAATGAAATAATTTCAATTTACTAATTTTATCTTACTTTTGTTCATTTGTGTGAATTTATTTCTAAGTTAATAGATATCTATCAAAAATTTTAATACTTTCTTATATGACATATTTAATACATATAACAATAAATAATCAGCAAGCATCTGAATGATATAAAAGAAAGAACTGCAGCGAATATTATGCCATTAAAACGTATCAAACCATAATAAAATTTACGACGTAGATATATTGAATAAGCTGGTGAAAAGACTTTATATTGTCTATTATATTATGTCTTTGTAAGTATATGTTACTCTAAATATTATTATTTTTTATCTGTTATACTAATATAATAGTATATTAATATGCATTTTAAGTAGCTTATTTAATAAAATATATTTTATCTGTAAATACTCTTTTTACATATTAAATAAAGGTCAAATTCTGTGAAAAGATCTAAATGTTAAGATATAATCTTTTTATTTCAAAAATATACATTATTAAGATAGAATGGTTTCATCGTTTCATGGTCCGTTTCTTTGATTACGAACATTCTTATTTATAATTTATAGTTAAAATGCCTTCAATCATAAATTATTTATAAAATTAAGAACATAATAAAGAGTGTTGATGTGTCACTAATGCGTAATACACTACGTTTATTATAACGACTGAGGTATTCAAAAGATGGTGGCACTTGCTTTAACGAGTTTACGATGTTTTCCTTATAAATCACTCTCACAGAGGACTTAAACTCGATAATTTGAATTTCTTTCCAGTCTAATTATTATAAGCTTTAGCTTTATTTTTATTTCATCTTGAAAGATGGTTATAATTCAATTTATAAAATTATTTAATAGTCATCGAATTTTCAACATAAAACAATCGAGAATTAATGTAAAATATCTGAAATATATCAATTCAAGAACAAAATTAAAAATTCAAATTAAGATATGGCTAGTAAATTTTACCTCATTAAATTAAATTTTTTAAATTTCTATAAATGTCACAGAACTTTATTTATTTATTATAACACTTTTAATTTTACTTAAAACTTGTTTTCATTATAAATTATTACTTAGGTCATAAACAGAAAGAAGGAAATCAATTAATAAATTAATTTAATAAGTAACTTTATGATGTCTAGTAAATGAATAATATAATTAAAAAGAATATTTATATCAAATCTAATATACTATTCATTACGTAATATTTAATTATATATAAATTTCAATACATCAAATATTGTATCAATTAACGGCTAACAATATTTTTTTGTCTTAAGTCCTCAATTAAAACATACTCAAAATTGAAATTAAATAGCATATCAAGCATTTATTAAATAAATATACCTATAATACTTTATATAAATATTACGTACCTACAATTTAATAAAAAATTTCCGAATGCAATCTTATTCGGTTTCTCCGAAATTATCTCATGCTATTTACTTGGTTAATTTAACTTTATAATACCCTTATTTCTCTTAAGTTCTCTTGAAAATTGAAGCACCGTAATACTTTATGAATAATAATGAATAAACCATTGAAATTATTAATCTTTAAAATAAAGAAATTCAATTGACTTGAACATGAAATTCTGCTAATTATAATTTTATACTATATTGAAATAGTCAGTTTTGTTATTCATCTTTCATCAATATTCTATTTTCCATTCTACTTTCTCACTTACTTCCAGTTATTTGTTCTCAAATAGTAGTAAGCTTAAAGAATTTACTCTTCTCTCTCTTGTTTTCTCTCTTTCGCGTGGTCTGTCTCCCTCGGTCTCTCTCTCTCTCTCTCTCTCTCTTGGAAATACACCATAATCCGTCGAATCGAAATTAAAAATCATAAAGTGACGTTAAACTGTAAATGAACATCGAGCTATTTCATTGCCTCGTCTATGCTTGAGAAAAAAAAAATATTTCAGTTTCATCTTTTTAACTAGTTTACGCCTTATACTATTTCAAAGTAAATGCGAAAAGGAGCTTTTATTGACATATAAATGTAACATGACTTTCGAAATACCATTAACGTTAGTAACATATAAAGCAATATAAAATACTATAAATTTAGTACTCGCATTATATTTCCACTTTTATTTATTTTAAGTTATGATGGTGTTGTGTTATTTGGTTACGTTTTTTAATTTTTGACAAGTATTAAAATTGACAAAATATAAGAAGAATTTTTGACATTTTATTCTTTTTTTTAAAGTTAAAATGCCTACACCAACGCAAAAAAGAGATGTGTTGTGTACGGTGAAGACGTTGTTGACAAAATAAAAATGAAAAGGAAAATTTTACTTTTTTTAAAAAAAATCAAATAATACAATTTTTCTAAGTATTTGCTAAAATTTCTTTTGTTGAACGAATCAAATTTTTGCACCTGCAAAATGGATGATGCCTTGCTAACAAAATAAAAAACGAGACGAATTTTTACACCAACTCAATAATTAAATTACATTAAAATATATTATTATTATTATTATCTTCGAATTTAAAGTTAATATATTTTTTATTCTTAATTATAAAATATTTTCTCAAAAAAATAAGTTACTCTAATAATTACTTACAATGTGATAAGAATATAATCAGAACTTTATATATCTATTAAAACATGGATATTTCGTAGTAAGAAAAATGTAATTACTGATAAAATTTAAAACCTTTTATTTGATTTATAACTTCCCCGTCCTCCATTATATATTAATACTTATAAATCAAAGTAATAACCTCATTTTTAAGGCAATTAAATCTACATATTGAATCATTTTTTATAGTTTAAATTGGGTTGAACAAGTTTTTTGAAAAGATTTTCATCTCGACTAAGGTACAGTAAACGTAGATTTTTCTACTGACATTCACACTTAAACTTTTCATTTTTTCCCTTTTTTCCCTAGTGTTGATCGATTTACTAAAAAAAATCAGATCACGTTTAACCTCTTCATCGTCGTCACGTCGAATAATCGGATCAGCTGTTTGCCTCTCTTCGAAAATGAAACGTCAATGCACTATACGCTGTGAAACTTGAAGATGTCAAGTAACTTTCATAGCAACATCCTGCCTTTTCATAAGAAGATTTAAAGTTTTTTATTGCTTTTAAAAAATGCATTTTTTAAATTACTTGGGTACATATATTTAATTAAAATATTATAGTATTGGAATAATGTCGTTGCTTTATTTTTAAATAAATAGTATTTAAATAAATTAATATAATACTGAACATTAATTATTTGAACATGTTTGTCAATACCAAATACATATCTATAGTGACTTCTTGATTTCATAATCATATCGTTATATATTAAAATATTAAATATATAAATTATAATAAGAATATATTGTATAACTCATCCATTATCCATATAATATATAATTCGGGGTACTATCGTCATTATTACAAAAAAATCTATAAATACTATGTAATAACAAATTTTCAAATATACTTTTGTGTATTTAACTTATAGAAATTCTTTAAAAACTTTATAAATGTCTTTATCTGCTTTGAAAAAACTATAATAATATCTATAAAAATTATTAACAAAAAATTTTTAAGAGTAATTTTGATGAAAAATATTTTGAAGTATCAATCATACGTAAAAACAAAGAATTAGAGAAACTTCAGAAAGATAATATTTTACAAATAAAATAAAACTCGTGGAAACATTTGCAGTCAACTGACAAATGATTTTCAGTTGCAAATACAAGTTTTAAAGAGTTTAAAACTTTGGTCGTTGGGTTACATAATTCTGTTGCACAACAATGGATAGATACTTCGATAGAAACAAATAAATAAAACATATGCTCTGCTGAAAAGTTTTTCTACTTACAACTTGTAGAACAGATATAAACTTTTATAAATAACTCCTTATTTATAACTACCCCATCTAAACTATGAGTAATTGAAAACACATAAACTCATATAGAAATTTATGGTAAGTATTACTAATCTTCTAAACAGTCATTGAAATACACAGGAAAGTTTTTAATACTCGTTTAAGATTTTATTCAAATTTGAAAGCTTAAGAGAAAAATAAGGTAATGTTGATAAAGAGAAACAGTAATTTATTTTTTAGTTATAGAATAAAAAATTTGTTAATACTTTCTATACGTAGTAAGCCTAAATTATATGTAACGATAAAAATTTAATAACATTAATATTTCATTCGACAAGTGTTATACGTTTATTATTTTAAATTCTAATATGTTCTATTTTAAGTTTACACTAGAAAATATGATAGGCGATTACTAAATTATAGTAATAAAGTTATCATGACCCGTAGATGTCACAATATTTATTGACAATATCCTTATAAAATACAAATATTACAACTATATATTGTAACTATATATTTTCAATTTTCATACGTATCATATCTATTACATTCATTTTGTATAATTTTTATTAATAATATATTGTCCTAATTCATTTAATAAATATTAATGTATGCGCTAAAATATTTTAAATATTAAGTTTAAAAAATTATTTTCGTATTTCTTTTCAATAAAATAAAATTCATTAATGCAAGATATAAAATATTATTATTATTATTATTATTATATATAAATACATTATTTATTCATCATATTTAAAAAGCTTACTAAATCCAACAATAAAAATTCTATACTATTGTTATTATGAATTAGTATTAAAACTGCAAATTCATCAGATCTACATATAATGTATAATTTTAATACAACCAAGATATCATTTAACATTTAATCAATACAAGATATTCGTTCATATCTTACATTACTTATGTCTATTTCAATTTGTCTGTATTGTTTTCATACTTTTCATTCTAGATACATTCAGGGACTATCTTAATATAAGTGACCTAATTATTTTGCAATCTTAGAAACAGAATTATTTCTTTTATCTTCTAATTACATATTTTTTATCATTATTCAATTGCTTAGTTTAAATACTTATTTTTTTAATGTAATGATTATAAAATATTGTAAAGATTTGCTTATGTATTTATTTAAAACTGTTAATGATGCTATTACTAACTAAATTTTTTAAAAAAGGTTAAATATTTAACTAAATTACTTTAAGTTTTCAATTTCACTTTTTATTGTATTATTTTAATTTTTCAAAATTAATGAACATTTAAAATAATGGCTGTTATTTTCTAAAAATAAATGTTATACATAATTATGATTTTCACATATACGATTTTGAATATTATATTTCAAAATAATTTTCATGCTCTTTTTAAATAAAATTTAAAAGGCATTTATGATTATTTTAAGCTTTTAGTAAACAATCGTATGTATATTACTCACAATATAACCACAGAGAAAATTAATAATATCTTCAAATTACGAGAAAGCTAGATTCTAACCTATTTTCAACTAGAATCTTAAACGAATTATTTATTGTTAAATGATTAAATTATTAATACTACATTTAAATACATTAAGACATAGAAATACAGTAAATTTTAACTAGATATCTTGAATTATTAGTAACATATTGAGAATTTTATGTATATTTATGAATATATATATATGAATGTATATTTGAATGCGTATCCGTTTCATATAAAAGTTTAAAATGTATATATTTTTAAAATATTCTTAAATAAAATTAATATTGCAATTACGTTAAAAGTGTTTAATTTCACGTTTTTTTAATTACAAAAAAATTAACAAAAATGAAACAACTGGTCAAAATATTGAATTGATATTCATACTACTCAATTTTTATATATTTAAGTTAAAAAGCTATTCTGATTTTCGACTATAATAATTTCAATTCTTTGATTTTCTTACTCTTTTTTATCATATGAAAAGAATATATTGTAAAAAGTATTATTGTTTCAAAAAGATACTGACAATTCAATTTCATAACAGGCAAATTATTATTTTATACGAAATTAATTATGTCTTTGATAAAGTGCATAATAGCAATACAATATTATATCGTATTTTCATCGAATCCAGCTAATTATAGTTATAATAAATTATGGGTTTATTAGAATTTCATCAACTAGAGATCACACTCATCAATTGGAACAAAACCAAAGCAAATTCAACAAAATTATAATCATTATTTTCCGTGAACTAGTTCATTAAATAATATTAATTATATGATAAACAGAAATCATCAGTCATTGATATTTCGTCAAATACTTTTAAGTAAATAATAACTCCCATTTTATAATAACTCTTCTGTAACCATACAAAACCATCTAGCGTAATATCGTTAAGTGAGCCATTTTTATCTTCGAACAAAGAGTTGTATAATTATAAATTTGTGAAACTTAATGTTTTCAATCCGAAGATAATTTTGAATGTAGAATCTTCATTATAAATTAATTATACTTTTATTTAATTTAATAAATATTCTTTCCAAAGCTCACTTAACTTTATTTGAATGCATCATACTGTAAAGATTACTTTATATTCTATTATATTTAAAAATGTTTAACTAACGTTTAGAAGACGTCAAATGAACATTAACTTTTATTCATGTAAAAAGATATATATTTTTTACAGACCTGACTTCTAACATTAAAAATTGAAAAAATATTTTAATAAATTCCAAGTATGATAGTAAACAATAAAAAAAATTGATTTTCAGATTTTTCAAAATAAAAATCTATAAACTATGACTAAATTTTATGAAATGAAATTCAAGAAAAAGTATTAAAAATTTTTAAAATAATTAAAAAATTAAAATTAAAAATTAAAATAATTTAAAAATTAAAATAATTTAAAAATTAAAATTAAAAATTAAAATAATTTAAAAATTAAAATTAAACATTAAAATATTTAAAATTTTTTATTTATTAAAAGACCTAAAAAATATGTGATATCTTTTTGTTAAAAACCTATATTAAATTCGCTTTTAAGTATGAATTGATTCAAACTTCACATACTGATAAAATTTTTATAAAATATCTTTAAAAACAAGATAATCAAGAGAAATTGTACAAAGAGTAAAAGTTAAATTAAATATTTTTTTGTACTCAACTCCCATACGACACTTACTAAAGGCAACTAGCATAACTCCATATAAAAGAATTAAAGCGATTGAACATATCTTGATCGAGCTCTTTCATTAAATCTACACACCCTGCAAGTGCGTTTTTCTGCTAAAAGAATCATAGGGATACTTGAACGAAAATTCAACAGTGAAAATTTGTCAGCCCTACTCTCTCTGTCTCACTCTCTCTCTGTCTCTCTCTCTCTCTCCCTCTCTTTATTCTATGTATATATAGGTGAGTATTTTTTAATTTGAAAAGATCATTCTTTAAAGAAATATTTATTATATTTTAAATATTTTAAAGATTTAAATATTTTAAATTTTAAATATTTTAAAGAAATAAAAGGAATATGAAACTTCATTGAAATTAATATAATTAAACTAAAACATTTAATAGAATTTTAAATCGACATAAAATTATTATTGTACCTTTTTACACATAGGATAATTCAATATTTATGATTTTTATAATATCTCTCATATTATATATTTTAAAAATAATCTTATTAAATTTTATAATCATAATTTACTATATATATATATATATATATATATATATATATATATATATATATAATTTAGCAATTTGAAATAAAAGAAAACTTGAATCTTGTACAAAGTATTCGCTTAAAAGGCAGTTCAATTAGTAAAAACATAATTAATTAAATATATTGTCATTGTACTAAACTTTTATTTTCAAAAGTAATATTGAATTTACATAAGATACAACATTAGTTTATATGTAAATGTTACAATGTGTGTAGTATCCGATTCAAAGTTCAAAACATCAAGATTAATATTTTAAGCACATGAATCATTATTTACTCTTTAATTATGTATAAACTACGATTTTTAGCAAAAATCGTTTTTTAATGATTATTTTATTTGTAAATCTATTCAAATGTTTTAAATAATTAAAAATATAACAAAATTCATTCAGTTTTTACAACTCGATTATTCGATGGAAATACTGCAATTGTAAATTTCAAAATTTTCATTCATAGGATCTTGAAATAAGCTTTTATTTAATTGATGATTTAAATGTGAATAGATCTTAACATCCAAACAAATATAAGATATAAACTAAGTACAAGTATAAGATTTAAATTCACTTTATTTATATTCGTATCTTTTTTAAAGGATATAAGAAATTTAATTATTATATAATATTACCTTTTCTAAACAATTAATTATTGAGTTTGTCTAAAACTAATTTTAATATTAAAATAATATAAGAATCTTAAAACAATGTTTTTATAAGAACAAAAATTAAATATTTCTTTAAAAACCAATTTTCTTAATGATCAACTGATCTAATAAATTCTAAGTTGAATAAGTTTCACTGAAGTCAATGAATAAACTTCTACAAAATTTTGACTTGTACCCATAATGCCTGAGGCTAACTGGATTCAATGGAAATACGAACTTGTGAGTTTATATTCGTGGCTCTGAAAATCACAAAATCTATTGTTGCGCAGAAGATTGCTAACATTTCCATTTGATCAGAATTCAAATACACTAATACTGATTTTATTTTTTCAATGTTTTACTCCTGTAAAGAGCTAATGAATATTGGTTATACTATTTATTTAAACTTACATATTTAATCAAATTAGCATATAATTATATAAAAGACTGATTTAATATTTTAGAAATAACTGCTTTATAATTTTGTCGTAAAATATTTTGGCTGTTATTATAATAATTTATCTCTACGTACTTTAAGCTATAAAACTATTAAAATGGTAGGTTAAAATATTAAAAATTGAACTTAATCTGAAGTCAAAATCTAATTACATAAAATTTTTTCTGAAATAATATTCAAACCATTATACAACAATATATAAAATCTACTTTATTATTGCTCACAAATAAATTTATTCATTTACACGAAAAATACATACGATTTATGATGAATTCAAAATATTCTTGAGAAATTATAATTAATATATAATATATTTTAATTAATTACAAAAAATATAGAGAAAAAAAAAGTTGGAAGTACGTTGTTCCGATTTTGTTAGAATTTCAGTATTTAAATCTATAACATAAATATTATAGTAATAATATTTAGGAGTCTATTAAATTACTTCATTCAAAGTTTGTGATTTTTCATTCTGGTACTCGCCAAAAGAAAAGCGAATACTTGTTTATCAGCTAAATTATTTTACGATAAAATTATAATGCAAGAATGGATTTTCTCAGAAAAAGTGCTTCTATCTTGCATAGATATTTATATTTAAATTTTATGTTCATTCATATTAACATTTTCATTTATTCTAAATCAAAATACTCCGTACAGTATAATAGATTCAAGAATAAAAATATGATAATAATCGTAATAATACTAAAATATATGTATTTATTTACTTCAATAATAAAATGATTTCAAAAATTCTAATTTCTAATCAAGTTTAAAAGTATAAGTTTTTTAATCGAAATATTTAAAATATCAAATCATTGTGAGCTTTTATTAATATCTGAGTCTTCAATTAACTTATTATATTTAAATGATATTATATTTAAATAAAATAAAATCGTAATTTATAAATAATTCTAATGTATTTGAATTTTAAAAGCCTTACAAATGTAGGACTTTGTATATGACATTTCCAATAAATGTTCTAATTCCTGTTAATTAATATAAGACACTGTTATTTAAAAAACATTAATACTTTAGATATGTTTTAATTTTGCCAATCTATTATGATTCACTGAAAACTGAAAACTGAACATATTTAATCTTGCTATAATAATTTTAAAATTCTAATGAGTTGCTAATAGATCCTAAAAGATAGAACACTAACTTCATTTTAAAAAGTTCTTTCCTAATTTAAGCAGTGCGAAGTAGAATTTGCATAAAACACTTGAAATTTATAATCTTTATAACTTTATAACTTAAGCTTTGACCATGTGTCATAGTTTTCTGTCTAAAAATATTTTGAAAACTACTATAAATTAATTAAATATATAAAAGAAAGATAGAGATTAAAATAAAATTAAAGAGAATAAAAGATGAAATGTAAAATGTTAAAATCCTGAGACATATTTTCATATTTTTTAAACAAACATACACGAGGGTAAAAAATATAACTCATTTACTAATTTTTATCTATATAAATTAAATACCTCACTAAGAATTATATTCAACTAAATAACTGTACTACTTTATTATGCTTATGCATAATAATAAATAACCATGTATCATAATATGTAATTACAAATTTCTATAACTAATAGCGATGAAATGAAAAATAAAAAGTTTAAAAATCTACCTTCAAATGCCTCTTTTCTGCTTGAAAATGTTATTTTAATTGATTTTTGATAAAAACACAAATTCTTCTATAATTATAAATGAAACTTCTCGTATTAAGAGATACATTCACTTCTTTTTTTAAGTCATATTCACTACAGTAAGAAAAGAAAAAAAAGTCTCAAAGTTATAACTGTAAAATATATTTTATAAAAATGTTGAATTCTTTTTCTAAAATAGTCTTAGTTTTAAAATATAAATACTATTTTACAAAATCTGAACAAAAATATTTAAACAATTAATAATTTCAGTATTGATACAATTTTCTTTTACAATAATTAATAATAGTGATATAATGGCTACATTCAAAGTCACCATATATAATTTCTAAAAACTGTTCGTATAACAGGATTTCCTCAATTTATGTATATTGTCACGTATGACGAACCCATAAGTAACAATATAATCATGTAAAAAATATATTTTTCATTTTTTTACCGTTTTATTAAATTTTAATAGTTAATTATAAATAGTTGTATTATATAACTATCATATCTTCTTAATATTTATATTCTAAATTAAGTATTAATATCGTAAATATTAATTTACAAATTTTTCAATAATACCAAAATTTTTAAAATATCTAATAAAATTCGAGTGGTTAATGTATACAATAATAATTATATATATTTTATCCTTAATTTTAATTTACTAAAGCAAACTTTATTTATAAAAATATTTATAAAATCGAATTTTTAGATAAACGTGATTTAAAAATCTAAGATTTTATACTATTTATCTATTAATAAAATTGATGTTTAATGAATAACATTTATGTAAATTAAAAGACTTTTCATTACAATCAATTATCAATCGAATTTTGTACAAAATAAAAATAAATAAATTAAAATTATATATTAATATTGTAACCTACAGTTCGTTTGCTCGTCTCAATATAGTACGTGAAATATAAGAATTTATATATATTAAAAGCTAATGGAACTATAACCTCAACTTATTTCAGAATAAAACGTAATTATTTAAATTATTTATTCATATTAAAAATTTATTTAAAATATTTAGTTTCTTTAGAAAAATTTATTTCATTTGAATACTATACATAAGTGGGTTGAAAAAATCTACAAGCAAAATCAAGTCAGATAAGGAGTACAGAAACAATATACAAAAGATAGTTTAAAACACAAAAAAGTAAAAGAAACATCCAGCGAAAGAGTGAGTAAGAACACCAAATGTAAAAAAAGATAAAAGTTGTGAGCAAACTCGTAAAGCATGGAAGAGTCGTTCCTATGCGATTGGAGGCGAGAAAACGTTAGTAAAAGAAGATAAAGAACGTGCACGCAAAAGAATAATAGAGAAGTGATAAGAGGAAGAAAGGAAGGCGGATTCGAAGGAATGGAAAGTGGAACGGGAAGGATCTGTCAGGGAGACTTCACGAGAATACTAGAAGAGAACACTGAGTAATTATAACCCCCTCCGGCACCATTTTATTCTTCCTCTTCCGGCCGCTCTACCGCTTCCTTTTTCCTGGTTAGTACTCGACCTAAACGACGCGACAGATGCTCTCGCTTCTTGTTCTTTTTTTTATCTTTATACTATCCATTTTAATCTGCTTCATTCGCAAGTGGTTTTTCACTTTCCACACTCTCGAATTCCCCGACATTTTTGACGCATTCTACATGCTTTACTTCAGTTTACTTTGAAAGTGTCACGTTAGTAATTAAACATTTGCTGTTATTTTTTATACTGAAAAGTAAACTTATTTTATTCATACGTAATTCAATTCAACGATTTTTTTAGCAAAAAAATATAAATGTATTCTGAATAATATAATTAAAACTCTTTCCTATTTTACACTATAATACCATAATATATTACAAAACATCCAATACACAAATTTAAATATTATATATTTAAAAATATTAAAGTGATTCATTAAATTTATTGTAACAGGTACTTCTAATAAATAAGTTTTTAAAAGAGCATAATTGTCTTTTCTAGGGTATATAACGTTTTAGCTTCCACTTTTAAAGTGATAGAGAAAGATCAACACCAAATACAGTACTATATAAGAATTCAATGATTTATTAAAAAATATAAAAACAACTTAATTGATAATTTAGGGACATAAAGAAGTAAAAATTAGAAAGAGAAATAGAAGGAAATATCATTTATTCTCAATCCTTTTCTTGCGTGATAATCAAGAGACTTATAACGTAATTCTACATATCACAAAATACATATCATTTCAATACGTTTATAGATACCAATACATAAATCATCCCTTCTTATTCTTCACATTACCGCAGGCAATTGCTAAATGTTTACATTAACTTTTTCTCTTTGTCGCTCTAGCTTTTCTCTGTATCTCTCTCATATATTACATGTAACAAAATTAAAAATGAAATTTGTACAAGATGCAATTATTATAGCAACATATTAAATACGAATATTGTGTATGCGGTAAATTTACTTTTATTATTGGTTACAAAGATTATATACAAAAATTTGATTGACAAATCTTAAAAAATATATTCTTTTAGCAGTATTTTATACGTCAATATTTAACTTTATCGGTAAATTTCAAACCCCCAAAGTGTTCATTATTTTGTAGACTGAAATATGATACAAGTATTGAATATTTATTTGTTTCTTGAATTTTACAAAAAAAAATATTCAAACATTCAGTGAAGTAACACAACTCAGCGAAATATCAAAAACAACGCCTACCAAGAATATTTTTTCTAAATGATATTGCACTAATTAGAATTAATGCAAATTTTTTTATTAAAGATTTCTGAAAGAGAATAATTTAATTTACTGGACATTTTTATTAAAAAACTTCGAAGCAAATATAATTTATTTTATAATTTATACGTTAAACTTGAACGTTTGTAATAATGAAATTTTTTCGTAAAAATCAATTAGTAATTCTTTATATTAGATCACAAATTGTAATACATAAAACTACAACATAAAACTTCTTTAATGATAATAATTAAAAAAATAGAAAATAATTTAATTAACACGTACTTTTTAGTCTTAACAAAAACATTCTTTTAATCAAAAATATTAAAAATATCACTTTCATCTGCATATAATTATAGACTTAAGTTTTAGATTGCAATCATGCAGATAATAAAATGAGACATGTAAAAGAGCGTGATTTTTTAACATAAAATGTAAGGCGTTTATACTCCTCTTCATTTTAATATAATAAAAAGGAAATAGTTTTTGCTTCTACACGATCCATTATTCATTGTATTTGAAAAAAGCGTGAGAGGGGAGAAGCAAAATGCGTTGCATCAAAGCCGCGTTTGGTAGCTTGCCAGACTTTAAATTATTTAGGGAGATGCGCGGATGCGCGCTCGGCAATTGTCTGCGCTTCCGATCGCGTGAGAAAGAATTATGCATATGTATGTATGCCGAAAAAATATGTCCTACATATACACATATTTGAATGTGTGTGTGTTTGTGTATGTATATACATATACATATAGTCATTTACGAATTAATTTTTCATTTTAAATACTTGCAACTCATTTGCAACCACCGTCGGCTTTCATGCATACATTTTATTATTGTTTGCTACACGGAACCAGTATACGGCTGTGTAAAATGATTAAATGCTCAACCACCAAAATTTAACAGAACAAAACGAGATTAAACGATTCTTTATGGAAAAGCATTTGATTAGTTGATGACATGCATTTATACATAACGTACAACATAAGTACAGTTAGTATGCAAGTGACATTTAATTATAATTTTATTTGAGAAATATATTCCAAAAAATATTATTTTAAATTCATAAAATTGTTACTAAACATTTACAACAAAATTATTATATAAATAAGCTTGTTAAATATAAAGAACAACTTGTCTTTGTCTTTATATGTGATCCCGATATTAAGTTTGATAAATTTTAAATGTCTAATTCAAAATATAATTTTATCTTAATTATGATTCGGAAAGCATAATCAATATCAAAATCAAAAATACTATACATTGAACAAATATTTATATATGTAACTATATTTATGGAATAATACTTATGCTTAAATAATAACATAATTAAAAACCAATTAAAAATTTATTGCATTTTTCAAATTACGATAATAAAGTTATATCGCATGATAACAAACATATATTTCGTAAAAATTACTATTACTATTAACAGAAGTATCTTATTAAAACACTTACGAGTACATATTTCAAAGTTCTATTAAATTCCCAATATATATGTATAAATTAGATTACAAAAATTCAAACTTTTTCAGCTTTTTTATCGTTAAAACTAAATTTATAAATACTATACGAATTAAAATATTTGTTGTGGAACGAGTAATAGCATACATAATTAAGTAATAGATTATTAATATGATATAATATATTATGTAATAATGTGATTTAATATGATTTGTATTAAAAGGCTCTTCATTCAAAGTATTTTGTAACCAAAAAATAATTTTTTTTAACTAAAAATGTATTACTTGGTAGTTTAGTAATATTACTATGATATAAAAAAAATTTATTGAATTTATATTTTAAACTAAATTTAATTTAAATTAAATTAAATTAAAATTGAATATTATGAACAAAACCGATGTATTATTTTATATTCTTTCTAAATAAGAAAGTGGAATATATATAATGAAAAAATACATATTTATGAACTTATTTTGATAAAGTTTAAATACAGATAATGTAAGCGTCATTTCCATTTAATAGATAAAAAAGGATACATATTCAGTACATTCGGTTTCTTATTTATAGATATTAGATATAATTCTAAATGTTTCTTTTCTACTAATATAGGTGATAATTATAGTAACTATATTATATAAACGTATGATATAAATTGAAACATCATATTTAATATAAAATCTATTACAATCTTATGTCACTAAGATAACTAGAATTATGCTTTTAAATAATTAAATATAACAGTTAACAGAATAAAATATGAAAACAACCATATAAAAATCTAAATAGGAAGTATATCTAGATTTGTAACACATAGACAATAAATTGCAATTCCAATTTAGAAGTATGAAATTATAAAAACAACATTTACGGATACCGTACAATTATTTATTAAATTTGATAACTTTTGATCAATAAAAACTTACAATCTAGAGGTCTCACAAGTTTGGACATTTTACAAACCAGGCAGTTTGTACACATGGCATGACTTGGATTATAGGTATCTCCAAGATTCCTGCAAAGAATACAAGAAATTTGTTTCCGTGTTCAGCATGTAAATATGTAACGATCGAATTCGAGCTATAAGCGAATAAAAGTTCAAATATAAATTTGATAATAGACTTTTCATATAGTATTAACATCACAATTAAAATTCTGATCTACAAATAATAGAATAATTTAGTTAAATTGTTTCACGAAAAATATTAATAAACTTTCTATTTATATTGTTATAATGATAACATTGTTAACATACTTAACATTGTTAAGTATGTTTAAAATTATCATAAAATCATGTACACAAATGCTATTTATCTTCTAAATATTCTACTTATATTGTAAAGTAGAATAATTTTAAATGTTCAAAAATAAAAATTTTAAATCACATTATTAAATATATGTAAAACAACTGTAGAGTAATTTCAAGCCAAAATTTAAAGATGTTTTAATTTATTCTGCATAGTTTCACTATAAATCTACAGTAACTTAAAGTCATTCGTAGTGAATTTTCAGGACAAATACTTCTCTGGTACCGCTTTATAAATATAAGCTCCATCGTATCCGTGCAAACTTTCGCAACTTTCAGCTCTTTCTTTCTGCCCGAATCAACTATTCAGCTTTTGAATTGTTCAATTCACGCTCACGAAACTTTAGAATAAAGTGAATAAAAATAGATAGTAGACTACCAACTGCTAAGGCAAACAGATAACAAATTATATCAATTACTTTGACGAAAAGTATCAAAATGTGCTATTATTTACTAATGTGCTAGTATTTAATCAATCTTATAAAACTATTTTATATCTAATCAATGTAATAAAAGCTTCGTTTTTAATATTATAATATTACACTTTCTTATCTTATCTTATCTGCATTTCACTAGTACATTTTACGAATTATTTTTACTTTGAAAAATATAAATTTTACAATTATTTATCACATTACTGAAATTATAATAAAGTTATTTATACTAATAACGTAAATAGCTATTTTTTTAATTTAAAATTAGCTTCAACTCTTTTCCAAGCTTTTCTTAAGAATCTGAATGTTTTTACCTTAAATTTATGAATAATTGAAAATTTTAATATTTCTATCATACATGTCTCATAGGAAATTTTGATATATTCAGTTATTAAAGCCTTCAAAAATTGTCTTTAAAACATGAAGTAAAACTCATAGAAATATATTAAAGTCAATTTACACGAAAATATTATTTTACCTGACTCCCATAGATATAATCGTTCGGGTTCAATACATATACGAGCATATTTATAATCTTGAAATATAAAGTATGTGCAACACTAGAACTAACAATTTAAAACATTATTTTTAAAATTAAAAAATAATGAATTCAATACCTGAATCAGAAACTAAAATTAATTGAAAGATTTTAAATCAAGAATATTAAAATTAAATATCAATCCAAAGTTTATTACTAAATATATAATTTGTATAATCGTCTCGATTCTATTATTTTATTTAAGATCATACTATATTAATTTTTCTTATTTTTATTTCATCTTTATTACTTTGACATTATATTTAGGTATATACATATAACTTTACTGTTATAAAACAGACAATGCTGCGAACCTATGAAATTTTTTTCAAAACCTATTTAATTCGGTAAGATTCTACGTTTAATTTATGTTTAATATACAAATATTATACACATTATACATTATAATAACCATCAATAAGAAGTAATTTGAATTGTTAATAATGATATCAAGATAAAATATATTTTTGAAAAATGCTTATAACGAATATATCCTACATATTTATATTCAAAACTTATACTATCTTATAGAAGTTATTCGTTTTTGAAAATTTATCATTTATAATACCGACTATTAAGAGAAAAATATTTTTAAAGCATAATATTGTAATATAAATTTTTCAAACTTATTGACATATTTATTCCTTTATCTATTACATAGCATACGCAATTTTCAATTTTAAACATTCAATTTTAAATTTGCAATTGAAAACTTACATTGGTATTCTAAATAAATACTTAAATACAGTTTTTAAAAATTATTTCAATATTTTATATTAGAAGAGAAATTATATAAAGTCAAAAAAGAATAAGTTTTTAAAGCAATAATCAGTACCGCGCGATCATTTTGATATAAAAGTAAAAAGTAATATCATTTTGAATTATTGTTATTATATCTAACTGAAAATGTCAGTTTTTGCTTATTTCTTTATAAAACTTCTGACATAAGACAAATTTTCCAAAAACAATGTATGATCTGTTTATGTTAAAAAAATATTGAATTTTATCTGTCGGTGTTATCAACATATTTTTGTTAGACCATGTAATTTCAAGATATTTTAGGTTTAAAAATTTTGGAATTCTATTCAAAGGAATGATTATATTAAATTCAGTAATGCGTCTATTTTTTAATAGGAAACTTATAAAATAAATTATTAATTTATGAAAAAAGGAAGTGTTTATATATAAAAAAAACTATAAACAGAGATAAATCGAATATTCTAACCGATATTAATACAGACACTGATATTTTATATTTGTATTCATACTCTTTAATAGTATATTACAATTAGCTTTCATTCAAATACTAATGTGTGAGAAATTTATGAAATAATAAATAATTTAAAAGATAAATTATGTCACGTAATGACCCATAAAATTACGTAATTGATTACTAATTTATACTTTGTTAAATATAATTCAAAGCCATTTAACTAAAAAATAATTAATTTTTGTTAAAACTGTATTAATTAATCAGTTTATTAAAACTGAATTAATTTTGCATATGTATTTATTCATTTTTTCATAAGTATATATATTTTTCAATTTTAAAAAATATAAAAGAAATACCTAGATCATTTATGCTTGGAATCTTATAAGATGGGTTTTACTAATTACTAAAATAAAATAAAATATTAGATAAAATTGTGGTAATAACTTTTATAAAATCATAAATCATTTTTATATAAATTTTTTGTAATAATTGAAATCTAATACTTAACATACAAACAAATTTCACTCATTATTTTCATCAAATAAAAGGAAAAACTTTATCTCTTTCTCTCTCTCTCTCTCTCTCTCTCTCTCATATACGCACACATACATACTCGCACCCAGATTCATCATTTAACCTGTACTTTTCTCATTTTATCTATCTACTACTTCTTATAGCTCTTTCATTTCTTCTAACTTAATGATATCATCCATAAAAATTGAAGAAATAAAAAAGGCAGGTTGTGCAGTATTAACCACCAATGTATAATCTTCCTAAGGTGCTATTTACTCAGATCGTAAAAGCTACTGCACAAAAGTAAGTGTAGGACGATATAACAATATGATAACCTACCTCTCTCACTTTTGTCCTTATCAAGAAGACTACTCTATATGATCAAGCATTAATAGTTCATTTTGCTATGTGATACAGAACTAGATGATCTTTCTTGATGGTCTACAAAAATATTTAACGAGATAATATTAGATTGACTTTGAATATCAATATAAATAAAAATCTATATGAATCACTCTGTTATTACTCATTTAAATTCAAATTATATAGTTAAAAAGTTTCAAGTAGTTAAATTAAAAGCGATATTAAAAAAAAGTAACTTACATTCAAAATAAAAATAAAATGCAATTAAATACAAATACCTTTTACATTTATTATTATATATTTAAAAAATTTTAATCGTATATTGTCTCTTAAATTTATACTACGATCAGTATTATTTTAAATGGGGTTTAATAAACTTTTATAACTGAAGGATATATCAGATTTAAAAAGAAACTCATTTTATATTTCAATTTTAAACATTTTCATACACTGATATTATTAAATTTTTTTGAGTTTTTTAAATCTCTACTGTAAACATCTTAAAAATAAGCATACTAAAAGAAAAGTTATTGGTGTTTTATTATAACTAACATCTAAGTCTATTTTTTGTAATCTATAAATAATTAAAAATTCATAATATTATTAGTTATTACTTTAAATATTTGCTATAATTTTAATAATAAATCTCAAATAAAAATGTAATATCTTAAAATTTTCTGTTTATCAATATTCTATTTATATTAAAAAGAAATTGACATTAATTTTGTTAACAAAATTTATATAAGACTAGGATATATATTAGCATATGTAAAAAAGTTTTTCAAACTGTTGTATTACTTATACTTATACTTATTATTTATACTTTATACTTAATTTATACACTTATATAATATTTCAAAGAATTTTTTTATTATATTAATTTATTATCATAAATCTTACGAATTTAATCTTAATAATTCTCTTAATGAAAATCTACTTTAAATGTATTATTTAAACATGGTTTATGAAACATGTTCATAATTAATGGACTTTTAATATTTACAATTATAAATTATAAATGCTATCACTACATTCATAACCAAGCAAATTTCCAATGCATTTTTGTGCTAAGAATATTTATAGATAATTTTCTTAGGCATTCAACGATAATAATATCTACAAATTATAAACTTATAAACTTACATTTTATCAAAAATTCTCATATTTTACTTTGTTATTTACTAAGCAACGAGAATATTTGAATAAAGTCAAACTCGACGTCTTTTCAAGTATAATAAACAATAGCTTAATTATTTATTTAATTATGTAATATATATGTTTAATTTTTTTCACTAAAAATATCTATTGTAACTAATTTTAATTAATTTCACAATTAATTTTCTTTTACTAAGTAATAATTACTTGAAACAAATTTAAATCAGTTATACATAGAAATTTATAAATATTTTTTTAGTTTATCATTAAAGTAAAATTTATCTCAATATTAACGTATCAATTTTTTTGTTCTATACTTTCTCTCTTTTATAAATTAACATATTTTAAAAAATCATTTCATATCAACACATTCACTAAACAAAACCCTATATTTTTATTTTTTCAAAAGAGATAGTTTATATTTAATTATAAACTATATGAAATAATGTAATTCAAATTTATTACAAAAATAATATATGAATAATATATCAGAAAATAAATAATCAATTTAAAAGATTGAATACTTAATTTTGAGTATTGTTTTTTCAATTAATTGTCGATATCCTGAATATCATCTCGAACTTATGCAAAATAAAATAATAAGAAAAAATGTAACATAAAATAAAAAGCAATACGTATAAACGAGCGATAACCGAAAGATATTGTCCATGCAGAGTTTTTATTAGCCTCCGAACATCAACCAACCGTCAACCAATCAGACAAGCAAAATTATTACAGATAAAGCATTGAGCACGTGTACCTCCTTTCGAACTTTAGACGTTCCTATATCCACAAAAAATCTTGTGGGTAATCACGCACAAGGCCGAAGAGATAAAACTGATCATTCTTAGACACATGATTATTACTTCCTTCTTGTACCCGTACTTACATATGTATCTTAGAATCTGCTGAAAATAAAGCCAAGTTAATTTCAATAGATTTTCTTGAGGAAACATCAAGAATATTGTGATGCTTTTAATATTTTTTAAAATATTTGATGAGTGATTAAATAATATATGCATTTATATAACGTTTATATACCCACGTAAAGTTGTTTGTAAAATGAAATCTACAGTTAATTTTAGAATATATTTATACATAATTTTAGGACACATATTCTTATAAATATATTTTTTTCTTTTATTCTTTTGAAACATATATGTTCTTTTATATATAATTAAAGTAAAATTTAAAAGTGTAATCTATAAATAGTAGTACGTTTTTATCACCTACTTACAACAAAATTAAAATTTTATTTTCAATTCTAAAAGACTTTCTAGATGATTAGCAAAAGAAACTCATAAAAAAAGAAAAACAATTATCCTCGGTATTATAAATAAAACCCAAAAACGTTAAATTTTTTTAAAAAATTACGAAATAACCTATAAAAAAAGATATATTTATAGAGATATACTTGTATATATTGATATCTACCTTTTCTTTTATTTGAAAGTCTCTCTAATATAAGTATTAATTTAGACTTATAAATATACTTAAAAATTAGATAGCTTTACATAATTAGGTAAGATCATTTCAAACAGATTATCATCCTACGCAAATGGCTATAGAACTGCACAATATGTTACCAAAAATATTATTTGTTTCTCAAATACCTTATTAGTTTCAACCAAAAGTGAATAAGATAAATTTCGTATATATTTTGAAAAACTTTCCCGCTTAATATCAGCTAAGACTTACGCTTTGTTTTCGTGCATATACATCTAAATAAGTATACTGGCATTTAGCATTATACAAATTTAACTTTATTTCCTTTATCCTAGAATTATGGTTAAACCGTAGACTACCAGTAATATATTCTATATAGCTTTTATGTGTTCTTTTTAAGTAGCTTGAGCATAAAACTTGTACATGAGTAAGTAGAGTCTAATTCCTTCAAAATTAGATCAATATCATTCCCAATTTATCTATCTAAACTGGGCTACATTTTGAATTCTATCAGTCACTTTCGAGCACTCTATTGATCACAAATTATTTAAGCTGAAGCATTTGATCATCTTTTTTGTACAATATTATCTATGCATTATGATAAACTTTAAACCTGTTTCTTTACAAATCACTGTTTTATATATACTATTATATATAAAATTAAAATATTTTATTTAGTAGAATCTGTAATAAATTGTCTAATTAAAAATCTTTTAATTTTACGATTAGTTCTAAGCTACCGTTTAACAAACAAATTTTATCATAATTTTTCAGCTACAAAGTACTTATTTATATACTTACGATTTTTATAAAATTTCATGTTTTGTAAATAGTAATACATTTTTCATATAGATTGAAAAAATATTTTCCTTTCAATTAATATGTACAGTACTTGAATACTTTCTCAGAAGACTTGCATCTAATACAAGCTTCAATATCACCGTTCAAAAAACACTGCTCAATGTATCTCAAGTTTCGTTAAATAACCATTTATAAATAAATTTTCAATTAACTTTAGTATTTTTTTAAAAAATGAATTGAAGCTATTATATAATTGAAAGTCAAAATACTTAGAGTTTAAAATAGATATATACCATATGAGACAATTAAAATAATGAATTATAAAAATGCATTGACCTGCATGAAGACTTAAAGGATCACACTATCCGTAAAAAATGAAATGATAATTTTTTTCTAATCAAGATTTAATTTACAAGTACAAATTTATTTTAAAAGTTTTACGTTATACTTATATTTAGGCATAGAAAAGCATAAGCCTTTCTCAATCAAAAATTCTCTATCAAATATATAATATAATAAATTAAATGTAAATACCTTGATTTAAAATATATATTGAATTAGTAAACTGGTATTTATAAATTATTAACATAAATTCTAATAGTTTTATGCATATAGAAAAAATATTTACTATTAATCTAGAATTACTTTTAAACATGTTAACAAAATTAGATTGCTGTACATAGAATATGTATTTTGAAAAAATCAGCAAGAGAATTTTATGTTATCAAAACCATCTACGTTATTTTTACGATACTCGTGAATATATTGTAGAATAAAGCAAGGCTCACTTTCACTCACAGTATAAAAAAGCCCAACCATCAATATCGATACAAGATTTGAAACTCTTCACAAGTCTCTGAATGTGTTCTTTTGCACTCTCTTTCTTTCTCTGTATTTGTTTTCTTTTTATATTTTTTTTTTTTTTGAGAAAAACAGAATGCAAAATTAATGAATTATTTCAACTTTACTAGAAAAATTAAAACTCTCCTTTTTAATTCATTTTGCATTTTAATTTATTCTAAAAGTTGATTTATGAAATATCACTCTTACATAGCTGATTAACTATAAAAATGTAATAAGCAGTTCTTAAAAGAAATACTATAATATCCTTTAAAACGACTGGGGTGACTTGATTCTCGTAAAAAATTTTTTTCCCTAATTTACCGCTCAAAGTCCTTTACCACCGTAATAAACTGAAGGTGACTGAAACAGTCGAGAGAAAGCACTTGATATCATTAAAAAAAATGAAACGTTCCACAGACGAGCAAATTCTCAGCCCTTCAAAATTCGATTTTCCTGCTAATGACCTCCGATAAAATGTCTTTACCACATAAAGCCATACTATTTGTCAATGCTCGCATAAAAATCCGTAAAGAATTATAAGAAATCTCAAAGTTTGAATTATCCCTGAAGTCTCCAGCCATGAGTGCAAAAGTACATTATGAAAAAAAAGAAAAACATTCTTTCATCATATATCTCCACGTAGAGTGGATATATGTAGTGAGTATCGACGACGTCTCAGTAGTAAGAGGCAAAATCGGACAGGCAAACGTGCACAGTCTGCGAACCTTTCGTGGAGCAACTAACGTCGACGAATTTTTCGTCATTATTATCAGGCTGCAGAAAAAATCCAAAGCTCTGGCAGCTGCTCACACTTTCTTTCACTAAGACACGGCAGCCGTCCTCACGATAAATCACTGCTCCGACTCGGATATTATTGACAGTAAAATCGTTCACTTTCTCGAATTTCTTTCTCTCTCTCTCTCTCTCTCTCTCTCTCTCTCTCTCTCTCTCTCTCTCTCTCTCTCTCTCTCGATCCAGTTTTCTTTCGAGAATTGTTAATAATCAGGCGGAAGTATCAAACTCTTGTAAGGAAAAGACATCTATATACCACAGTTGGTTAGTCACAACGGACACTAAGTGATTCCCCTTCTTCTGATAGGACTTGGTGCGGATATGAGCGGTAATTTTTTTTCGTTGTTTCAGAAGTCGCATTTTTTAGAGTATGGAATTGTAATATAATTATAGGATTGAAATCGTGGCAAAGAAGTTTTCAAGGAGAACTAACATAAAGTCATGAATATCTCAACAATATAAACCAAGATATCTGCTATTTTTTACGCAATATTTGTTTTTTTAATGTACAAAAACCAAATCCAACTTAGTTTTGCAATAAGTATTTAAATTTATTTGTTTTATTGTTTATATAGTTTTAAAATTTAGAATTTATATTTTATATAAATTATATTATTATTAATATAAATTATTATAAATTATATATTATTTTATATAATTTCTATAGTTTTATATATTTTTTCTAGTTTTTATAATTTTTAGAAGATTTCAATAAGTTTTTGGGTAGATAGGTTTTAATTATTTTTAAATTTTTAATTCAAAGAATAAACAATAATTTTTAGCATATCTAATGTACAACTTGAAACTATAAAAAAATTAAAATGATGCATAATTTGATATTAAGACTATATAAAGCATCTGCATTAAATGTTCAAAAATAATTTTTTTTAAATTTTTTACATACTATAAGAAGTATCATTTTCGTAATTAACAAAGATTTTTTACTTTTATTGAACTGGAAAATATTAAAAAAATTTTAATTTATATAATTAAATTCTTAATATAATATTTTATACTTTTTAAATCATAATTAAAGTAACGAAATTTCAAATAATATTTTTCGCGTATATGACTCATTACAAAAAATCGAGAATATAAATTTTTATCAATATATATCACTTTTTAATAACAGCTATTTGAGAAGAATTTAACTTTGGTAAATAATTAAAAATGTATATTAGCAAAATATTCACAATGGCATAATCAACTTCATAGAAAAAAATCTACATACATAGATAATTCTAAGCTTGAACCACAAATAGACTATTATGGACTATCATAATGATGAAATATACGAATCCGGTAACAAATCTATCGTCAAGCTAACAAAGCGTTTTCAATTTAAGATTTTGTAATTAACAATTTTATAAGCTTATATGATCCATTATTGGTTTTTACAAAATTAAATATATAAAAGATAGCTTTCATTTGTCATTATTAGCCCATATAAATTATTTTTTATTTTTTTATTTTTCTAAAATATAATTATTTTCAATGTAAACTAAGTAACTTAACTATTATATTTACTATATTCACTCAACCCTTTTATTCAATTTACATTCAGTTTATATATTTAACATCTTCATTTATAATAATTCATACGAACTCTCACTCAAAATCGACTTTCATAAACCATTATTTTCTATAAATTCTTAAAAGATATTATCTCTGTAGAGAACCTTTGAATAAGCTTCTCCAGAAGTCTAGTCTAATCGGTATAATAATTATCTGAATGTACTACTTTGTCCGTACTAAGTCCTTATTCCATTTTAACCAAAAATCCTTTGCTATTTCGTACACTCTGTATTTCTCGCACCATTCTACGCTTATATTTAGTATACTCTATTTATTGATATCCAGCAAATTAAATAGTTTTCTATTACTTTATATGCACATTAAATAGTATTATAAATAATCCGTAATTATAACAAAGTCTCTAATATAGTAAAGATAAAATTTCCACATTCCTTTAAAATATTAAATTACTGCTGGCAATAATATTTCTTTAGGAACAAAAATCTTTTATTAACTTAAAAAATAATAACTAAAATAAAAATCTTAAAAATCTTAAACTATATTCATTTATCTACTTGAAAAAGTAAATATTTGATGTATATAATGCAATTGAAAATGCAATGTATATGTTAAAATTATAAAATCAGTTCTTATGTTATATTTGTAAATATAGCTATATAATAGATAGTTAATATTACAATAATTTGGACAAGTTTAAAAAATTTTTCTTTCAAGCAAATCAATTTTAATTCATATTATATTTAACTAAATTTGCATTTAGTTAACTATAGATATTCTTTATCTAATAATACATATAAAATTTTATTATTAATAAGACTTATTAAATATTTTTTTATTTGATTCTCTTTAAAATATAGATGAAAAATTATTAAAATAAAAGACAATAATAATATATTATGAACAATAAAATATACAAATTATAATTTTCAGTTTGAGAGGCACTTATTATAATTATAATAAAATAAATCAGTAACTTACATATCGAAGGAAAAATTTGCAAATTTTTCTCTCTTTCAGTGTTTAATTAATATGAAATCGTCTCTTAGAAGTCTACCAATGAATCTGCAACATTTTCTTCATCACGAGAAAAAAATTAATAAACTTATCTTCGTTGCAAAGACAGAAAAAAGTTGTGCATCAGATTGACGAGGAACGAAACCACAAACTCACAAAGAGAATCAGATATCCGATATAACGACACTCCCATTTTAGAATCAAAATAGTCAAAGCAAGAGGAAGGAAGGAAGGAAGGAAGGAAGAAAGGAAAGATGGTAGGAAGAAAGAGGGATATTATAACAACTTCGAACTTCATACTCATCACTACCGGATACTTTTTAAATAGACACAGCTAATTACCCACCTAATACTACTATAGATTGGGAACTCAATAGCATTCTTTGCAAAGAATTCTCTAAAATCTCTTTACATAATATCATACGTGCACTCGTGTGTACATGTGAGTGTGCGAGAATCTGCAGAATTATATGCGTATGTGTACATAGCGTGTGCGAGCACGCATTCACATACTTTTAATGAATACACGTATATAAATACGAATGCACACACGCACAGACACATACAAATCTTACCAAAACATTAAATGCATAGTAATATTACTTTCTATAAGTCTATTCATTTTTCTCTCTCACTGTGTGTGTTTAATCATCAAAACTATTTACTGTTCAATTTTTTATTTTAAAAAGTGAGCTATTGAAATTTTATCTTCATTCTTCTATTACTTGTATATATCTACTCCTCCTTTGCTAAGATATGTTGTACGGTACACATTTTTGCCTTGAATGTAGATGTTCTTTAGTAACAAAGGCAAAGAAGTGTACTGTTAACCTTTGATTAAATATTCAATACTAAATGCAACTGTTTGTTAAGCTACGTTATCAAACAGCATTTAAATTTACTTTAAACGGAGTTAAAAAATTATAATTAGTAACTTTTGCTAACTTTATTTACTTTAAACTGTTTAGGTAAAATCAGTAAAAATAAATTTCTATGTTTGAAATTTCAATAAAATACAATAAATGAATATCATTATATTGTATAAATATTTAATAATCGAAATAATACGAGAATAAAACAAACTATGATTATAAAATTATAAAAAAAATTATTAAAAAAAGCTAAATTATGAATTATTACTATAAAATTAATTTATTAAAAAAAAATTAGAAAATAATAACAATTAATATAATATAATATATAAAAATAAATTTTAACTTCGCAATCAATTTTAAATATTAAAAGTAAAATGTATTAAATATAATAAGAAAATGAATATCAATATATATAAGGATCTATTTCTTTAAATAAGAGGTTATATATATAAATATTTACTCAAGTAAGATTAAATTATAAGTATTTGTATTATTTATTAAAAATGAAAATATTTACAATACATAAATAAGCTTCATAGATAAAATTCGCTTTAAAACTTACACAATCGTTTCCAAACATACAACTTAAAATATATTTTTGTATTATGAAATAACATCAAATACTTATTCAAGAACCCATCAAACATTTTTTCAAATTTTCGGCTTTACATAACTTAAAAACTAACCAACGATTATAATATTCAACGCTAATCATAGTAAGCTAGTGTACGATCACAATAATCACATGGACTATAAATTTTAATAATTAAAAACTATTACGCAATAATAACATACGCTAAACAGTAATAAGAATTTAATTATTATACAATCACAATAAATCAAATTTAATGGCTACTTAAATTGTTACCGAGGAAATATTCTATGTTGCATATTTCTTTGTTTTGCATGACCCATAAATTTAGAAATAATTCAGTTTTCTATAATAACCATTTTACACTAATAACAAAAGTTCAACGATAATTACAATCAAATAATTGTACATAACCATAAGATAATTGTTATTAAAATGTTGGTGCTTAAAAATTCATTTTTTTATATGTTTCTTTATTGCATTCTTCATGAATTTGAACACTTTAAAATTCTTTTTCACTTTGCCAGACTTGGAATCATCGTTAGCAGATAATTTAGAACTGTCAATCTCCTCGTTCTTATCGATGTATTCATTATTATGAACATCAATTACGGAGTCTTCTTCCTCATCTGCAACCTTTGTATCATCGTTATTCTCTACCTTCCCTACCTCAAAATTAGCATCATCCGTCGTCTCTGGTTTCTCGGCTACGTTTTTGTTTTCGACAACATTATTGTTGACATGAAAAAATTGGTTTTGTACGAACTCTTTAATCCACTCATTCATGTCTTTGCCAAAGACAATTTCTGGCAGATGCGATTGTTCACTAGTGACTGACTCCTTTACAATATTGTCAGCGGATGTCCAGAAAGTAGCTGCATCCTTGTTGCAACTCATCTGGCCGCCGGATAAAAGCTTTTTTGATTGATTTGTACTCAAAACTATGTATTCTTTGGAGACCTCACGCGTTACAACTATTGAGCCTTGAAAACCCATGTTTTAGATTAACTGTAAATATAAATTTACAATTTCTAAAATTAATTTATTTTTTATATTAACTATTATTAACTATTACTTAAATTTATTCAGTTATTATTTAAATTCCAAATTAGTACAACTATTTAAGTACATATTCTATAATATAAAAGGTTTAGAAAATTAAATTTTTTATTAAAGATACAGTATTAATTAAATATAGTAGATATCATTTCTTAATTTTTAAAGACAGAATTTTAGGCGAACTGCTATTATTAGAAAATATAATAATTGATAATTAACTTGGCATTCCTAAATAAATGTATACAATAATATGTATTAAAATAAATTGAATAAAATTTTTTTTGTTTCAATTTTTTAAAAATGTATGTGCAACCAAAAATATTCAAATGTAAGTAAATAACACTTATGCAAACTACTTCTAAAGATTAAATAACTATATTCATCTGGACAAAAATGTTACTAATGATGCACATATAAAAACAAATAAAACGCAAACCTTTTTTAAAAAATAGAATTATTTAAGAAAAAAGTTTCTTAAATAATTAATTCGCTTTGACTATTTACAACTCCTAGAGATATTTTCAATTAAATATACAAAACAAAGTTATTATACTTACAGATCTAAATTGAAAAACTTGAAATTCTCTAATCAAAAATTTCGGGAAATCAACGCAGAGCTTCTTTCTTCCTTGAAAACTGGAATTGTACTGAATATTACTGAAAACTAATCACTCTTTTATGTGTGTCCAGAAAATATTTTCATAATACAGGTTATAAACCTTTTATCTTTAATGAAGCAACAACTATCATTAAAACTGCAATCACTCTGCGCCCCTAAAGAGGGAGGATAAGACCTGTATGTCAAAACAAAAGCAGGTATACAGCCGAATACCTGCGCATTTCTGGGAATTTTCAAAATGGCCTAAATGTACTTACTGTTAACATTATGGGTTGAAACTACAAAATACATTTTCTGTTCATATCAATAGAAACTATTCAATTTATATTCAGAGAATTCTTAGAAATTTAAAATGCATTATTCTAAAACTGGTACTTTGCTATTATAATTATACCACACTGTATACTTTGATTACGATCTTTACCATAGTAATAAAAATTAAGCCTATAAAAATAAATTTTACTTATAGGCTTCATTATAAAATATTTATAGTATTATTTAATATTATTAACTGTAGTTTATTTTAGAAAAAAATATGTTATAACATCAAATATTATCATTCAATATTATTTTTAAACAAAATTTGATAAAACTTGAGATAAAATTTAATATAATGTAATTACTTTTTTTAAGTTCAAACTTTTAATAATATAAATAAATATTTATATATCTAAAAATAATATATGGAGTAATAATAATTACTAACCAGTTTAAAGATTTAATCATATCATTTTTTTTTTAAATGTTTAACAGTATGTTTAATGAAGTATTAATTAAAATTTCAATTACTTTTCGTTCACGATACCTAAAAGTAAAAGACTGCTCATAAGGCGATAGTAAAAATTAATTCATGTTTTTTAAATTTCAATAAAGTTAGTTTGTTCTACTTTTTCGTACACTAAATGAAATATTACTATTTAATAATAATAATAATATTATTATTATTATTATTATTTTACTCCATTCAATTAATAAAATATTTTGATACAAATAGGTGGTTACGAAATACTATATATCTAATAAAAAAATGCAAGATTTTATATTATTTCTTACTTATTTGAAACATAAAATATACTAGAAACTTAATGTAAAGACCAACTAAATATTTTTATATCAATATTATGTATTAACTTCAATAAATGACTAGATTTACAATAAAAGTGGTTTTATAATTATATTCAATCACATCAAATTATAGTGGATATATTTTTATTAAAAACAAGGATTTTTTTACTTTTAAATTAATAATTTATTAATAAAATCTGTCAAAATTTATCTTTATACATGTATCATGTTATTTCAAGATATTTAAGCAATTTATAAAATTATCTAAAAAAATTTATAAATTTTCGATGAATTATAAGTTTATACAATCCTTATTAATTGATATCCACTTTAACTTTTGCTTGATTTACTTTACCGATTAATAAATCCAATTGAAAACTAGAAAACAGGACTTCTTATTGCAATTATATATTCTAATATTTGCTTACATTATGTAACTCGACCGTAATCGACTTAGTACTAAAAGACTCCTTTACGACTTAAAAACTTCAATAAACTAAGTCATAATTTGGTCAAATTACACATAAACTATAGTGAGCGGAAAATACAGCATTTGAAATAACCACAACGAAACGAACTTCGACGAGACTGACACTCCCAGGGAAGCTTTTCGAGAAACAATCAAATGCGATGCTCTCTAGCACAGAGCTTGCAGTAACGCGAAACAACCACAAACTAAACCGAAATGTATGTGGTCCATTTCTTTAAGGGAAACTAGTGGTAAAATTTTAACTACAAGGCAAAATCCGAAAGTTACAAATACATCAAAACTATTCGTAACTGTTAAAAGCTATCAAATTACACATGGTATTCCATCATTTTCAGCAACTCAGGGCTTGAACGAGCATTACAATCTTATGACGTTTGCTTGTGTTTTAATACATCAGATATCTATATATAATGAATAATATACTGTTCATTCTCATATATTTTTATGTGCATTTTACCTGACAATAAAAATCAAATATTTATTTTACCCATTGTTTTTAATGTAGTTTGGTATATTTACGTACAAATAATATTTAATATGAATAAATAAAACGATAATAGCTATAGTATGTTAATAAACGCAGAATGTTAATTAACACAATTAAATTTATTAAGCATGATTAAAATCATTTAAATAAAATAGAATCACCAAATAATTAACTTAAAATACATAAAAATTCATTTTAAAAAGATTACATTTCACGAGAGCAGGTGCACTTTCTTGCAAGTAATGAGATCTCATTTCTTTTAAAAGTGGGTACATCTTGTATTTAATGCAGCGGAATTCCACTAGCTGAACATTATCTAAAGCAGAGTTATTTCTTCGTCTATTTTAACTACTTTAAGTTTGATTGCGTTTTGACGTTGCAAGGATCGCTTGTATAGGAGCGAAATGGGTCTTTTAATTATATGCAATATCTTAATGAAAAAAATTTGCAGATGAATATTTATAAAATACCTTTATAAATCTCTACTTTCAAGAAATGTATTTGTTATCTACATTAATTACTGAACTATGGATATTAAAATTTATAATTACTAAAACAAAGCAATACTATCGGCTATCCATATTTAATAATTTAATTTAACCCTTATGTTTTCAATAATATTATGATGTACAAACATACATCAAATATTTTACTAACATTTTTCAATTAAGAAAGACGAAAAATAGATTATGAAGGTTGGATGGCAGTTCATTAGTACTTAAATGTATGCAACTATTCGTTATATTTCAATACATTTTATAAATTTAAAAATCGAGAATACTTGATTAATAAAATATTCATTCATCGATTTTAAAATGTACAGTTTCTGTTTTATTTTTTTAATTGACACATGAAAATATATTATGTGATGACATATACCTGATAATAATGTTTATGTTAATAAACGATAATGTTTTTTTTTATTTTGTTAAGTCTGAACTTGTTGAAATTATCTAATTTCATATATTACAAATTAAACATTAAATATTTACGTATCAATCGCTGTAATATTTAATTTCCTTATGAAAAAAAAAGTTTTAATTTAATTTATATTTAAAAATTTCTAATTACATTAGATTTAATGATTACGAAATAAACTTTCCTCCATAAAACTTCAAGTTTTTCGAAAATGAAAATGTTCAAACCATTGTTCAGCATGATCCAATTTGTACACGCCTTAAACAAGCTACAACCTGTATCAAACCAGGCTTACGCAGTTTGCATGCATAAAAGTAATTCGATACAATCGCCAATAACTGTTCTTGTTTTCGCTAGGTAAACTATAGAACAACGGATTAGATTCACATTGAAATCAATTACAGAAGCGTAACGCGTGTCCCTGCGGTCGATCTAATTAGTGGTACCGGTTCGACGATTTGTAATTGAGATCAATGTACCCGGCTGAAACATGACGCTTAGGATAAAGAATAAATTTATGTGGATGTCGTGTCGTGAATTCTATTTTATTGCTAGTAACTATTGACATACATTTATTTGAGCTCTGAAGACGTATACAGTCTGCAGTAAAAATAATTATCTTACCTGTTGACAATTTAAAAATAAAAAAGATCCAAATATAAGGTGTCCACCAATCATTATTTTTCATTATTTACTATCTTACGATTGACAATTCAATTTTTATTAAATTATATCCATAGATAAATTACGTTTTATACTCATATGTTTTTATTATTGACTTAGAATCTAATGTAGCTGGACAAATAATGCAGTACAAATTTCTAATATATACGTTACAGTATCCGTACATGATTTAAATGACACATGGTACTAATAGCAATAGAACTTTAAAATAGTTTTAAAATAGAACTTTAAAATCACTTTAAATTAACGTATGAGAAGGAAAAATCTCGTAACCTTTTTTTATATATTATTATTTAAATTTTTTAAAAACGAACTAAAAATATAATTTTTATGTCGTCTTGTAGCAGATGCTTCACATGCACTTTATTGTGTGAGGATTTCTTAAAAAAACTATCCTTCCCATGTTGTGAATAAATATTTAAGCATTTTTGAATTTTAATTATTAAAAAAAATAACTCATAATTTTTTCTTCGTGTATTGGAAATTTATACTAATACGAGTGATTCAGAATTTTTAATATAAAATATAAATTAATAAATTCAAATAATAAATAATACTAATAAATATTTCAAAGATACAAAACCTGTAATAATTACCAGTATCAATTTATTTATTTTCCCCTCTTTACTTTGTTTTTACAGACAGGATCATGTCTCCATATATAATTCTGTATGTTTATATGTAATTACCTACATTGCCAACATATTTATCTGTTCAATCATTTGACTTTCTAAATATTAATCAACTTTCAATTATAGGCATTGTTAAACACTAATAAAGGATAATTTAAATTGTGCGTCTTAACATAAAGAAAAAATTCTTTTATTATTTTATGTGAATTAAATTCTTTACAACTTATAAAATATGATAACATACATGTATAAAATAAGATCTATAAAATATGAATTAAATTATCTCATTTATAAAAACAGACGTATAGGTACCAATCATTTATAAACATTTATTTATAAAAAAATTTTTTTATAAAAAATTTATAAAAAGTCATTTTCTCTGCGACATTATTTAACATTACTCGCAACTTTTATGTTTATACAAAATTGAAGAGAAATTTAGATCAGATAAAATTAATTCAAATTTTATTGTAAATTAACTTTTTCAAATACATCTTTCCTATGGGAAATATCAATTATCTTACCACCTCAATAACTTGAAGTAATGCTAAACTGCAGTATAGAAGTTTGGATTTTGGAACTGTACACCAGAGCCTAATTTCAATGATAAATAACGTCATTAGTAGCAAACTAGCAATTGTTATGAATTCAACAAATCGGATCATTTACATTATAGTCATTTTTATGTTATATTAATTCTATGTATATAAATTATTTTACTAAATATCAAACTAAAAATATCTAATTTCGTGTTTGAATCAACAAATTTAATCGGAAAATAAAATATTACTGAAAGAACTATTTGATATTACTATTTAATAAAGAATAATTTTTTCTATAAAAATAAATTCTATGAAAAAATCGTGTTTAATTTTAGCAAAGCTTTTAGTAGAAATTTTATATGAATCATGAAAATTTTTTTGCATATATCAATAATTGTTTTAATCTCTATTTTGTTGATTGTAATTAAGTAAATTTATAGATTGATATAAAATTTCATTAAATATAAATTTGTCGTGAAAGTAAATATTATTTCATTTTCTTAGTTATATATATGAAATACTATTTTTCTGATAAATGATCAGAATCAAATAATATATTCTTAATATACAAAATATAAAAGATTTGCTAAAGTAACAAAATTGTTTGTAAATTTTAGTAAATTAAATTCCAAAGTTTACTAATTAGAACAAATCTACAAACTCATACGATTGAGAGTGTCATTACAAATAAGATGAACCTTGGTAGACCCAAATCCGATCATTGGAATCTCTAGAATTTCATGGCATTAGAGGGAAAATCCATGTTCCAGTAAAACCCTACAAAAGTTAGAAATTCAATCACACATGTCTAAAAATAAGAATACGACAATAAGACTATTTACTACATTGATTGCACTTCTATGTACGATATATACGTATCTTTAGATATAAAAAATTGTAATTCTTAATCATTTAAATTTCCATTAGACTTTTATATTTGATTAAAATGATAAAATAAGGAATTTTTATCCTTTACAATAGTTAATTATAATTTCAAAACTAACCCCTATTCTGTTAAAACTAAAACTATTCTGTTACGTCTATGTAACAAAAATTATAATTTTTATGAAAAAATATAAAAAATGATACACCAGAAGATGGAAAGCACAATCATTATTACAAATATGAACATTTATTTTTATTAGCTTTTTTATTAACTTAGCGGGATAAATTCACATGTATTTGTTAAAATAATTCTTAAAATTTTCATAAGTACTTTAAACTGTATCATGAGATTAGAATAAATATAAAATATGTACAAGTCCTTTAATGTATAAAATATTATCATTAAATCGCGCACCTTAATCTTTCTTTAAATTAAATTCAGATTTTTTATTAATAATTGAAAATAATAAATTTTAAAGGTTGATCTATTAATTTTCTTAGAAAATATTGGATTTTTATGTGAAAAATAGTAATAATATATGTAAACAAATTATTGTACAATATTCGCTAATTTACAAAATTAATATACAATTATAATAATATAATAAATATATAATATTTATAATTTATCAAAGTTACAATTAATATTGTATTCGTTGAAATTAATATTCATGGGATTTAGATTTAAACATTTATATCTTTTAAATAACACAATAGTATTCATAATTCAGTTAAAATATAAAGCTTTATAAAGATAAAAAGGATAAAAAATTATTATATCGGAAAATGCAAAATGATTATTGAAAATTACTTTTCTAACTTTCATAAATAATTTTTTGAGCTTCAATTCAAAACTTTATTTAATATGGCTCACATTATAAAAAATGGTTTCCTTAAAATGTAAAATATAACATAACTTCTTGGAATATTTTAAAAGATTTCACCAAAAAACATTCGCAATGTTTCCAATATTTTATGTAATTTATATAATATTATTTATATTACACATTTTTTCCATTATTAATTTTCTTTTAATTTTCAGTCATATTAGATCATCCATTTTCAAACATTAAAATTTATACTTTATATTCATAAATTTGATAAGAAAAACAGATTACAAGTAGCATGAAATACCAATTATATCTATGATTTTATACATATTTACATACGTATACAATGCAATCGTATAATACATACCATGATCATTTTACTAAGAGATCATGTATGTAGATATTACTATTCTAATGAAAACACCTATAGAATATTTGTATGAAAGTAGTTATCGCTTTAATGCTACGTTGAGAGACCAATAGCACTTATATGGTAGAAATCGCGCATTCTAAAGCCTTTGTCAATTTCAACTATAAGCTTATACATATATATTAGATTATCATATTTAGAAAATCAATTAAGAAACGATCTTTAATGTAAAGATTTGTCTTTAACAAAGTTTCTGCATAATGTTTATTCAACCATTGTCAATTGAATTAATATTAATAGATTGTGATAGATAATCTATTTGATCAAAACAACAACTTTTTACTTTGTAGAAGGTCTACCTTAATATTTGTAGTCATTAACTTTGAACAAAACATATTTAAAACTGTCTTATTATAAGGTAGAAAAATATTTAATTTATAATTTTATTAATGAAAGAAAATCGATTTCGCAAAGACACGTTTCCATTTTTTAAAATATTCCTCTCTATATTAGCTATTACATGCTTCTTAGATATTTTCAAATATATGTTCGTTTCATTTTATCAGTCGTATAAAACGAGATTTTATTTTCAAAAATTAATCTATCTGTATGAAGAAGAGTTTATTGAATATAATGAATGCGAAACGTAAGCCTCATTTTAATTTGATTTATATATTGTAAAATTATTTATAAACTTAAAATAAATAATGACTATAATTATATTACGATTAAATTGATTTGCAGATAATATAAATTATTATTTAGTATCAGTGTTACTTTAAATAGATATTAAAAATTATGTTAAATTTATTATTAATAATTCTAAACTTTTCATGAAATAAGTCTGGTAATATACTGAAATATTTTTACGAAAATAATAAGAATTATTGTTTATTACTATATTAAACAAATAATAATACATATACAATTTTAAAAGTATAGCAGTACAATATCTAACTTGTATGCTTCCAATTTGTATAAAAATACAAACTTAATCTGCAAACTGATACTTACGTTTCTCACATCACAATTGATTATAAATAAAATTTGTATTACAATGGTTCTTCTTTAAAAATTTTATCTGTTCCATCCAAGCTAATCCTAACCAAGAAATATTTTTATTTAGTAATCAGTAATGTTAACGACTCTTTTTCAGAAATATTTTATTATCTACAAAAATAATCTCAGATAATATTAACAAAAATTATTCAAGTGCTTATGAATACTTTTTATTGTAATTATTTCAAGAAATGTAATAGAGGTATCATACTATTTTGTCTGTTAAACTTTTTAAAATTATTTATTATTTAAAATAAATTTTTTATGAAAATAATAATTTCCACATTATAAGCACATTTTATTTCATATTTAATTTAACATAAACTATATAAATCAATGCTTTATGGTAATTATTGATCAAAAGGCTTATTTTTATTGTGTTGCTTAAATGGTTCTAATTTTAATAATCTGGGAAGATTAACCGGATATTAAAATATGAAAAATTGACAAAGTTAGTTATGCAAAGGAAACAAGGCTTACACTTAGTAGTATATAAGATTAAAACTTTAAATGCGCTTCTCTGAATATTAACTATTTCAATGCGTTAAAGTTAGCTTCCTTCAAACTATTGAATGCACCGAAATGAAATTTTGTGGAGATATTCTTTAACCTTCTTCAAACGAAATTTAAGATATTTATTAATAGTAATTTTTATTAAAGATTGTTATTAAAGTTTATTAATAGTATAATATTGCGTCTTAAACTCTCTACTTGGATATTCTAGTCACACGCAATAAAAATTATTAAAGAAGGTAACTTTGATGCAAATGACTTATGATCAGTTATTGAAAACAAGACATGCATTTCAGTAAAGAACTTTCAAAAGAAAAATAAAAGTGATAAACAAAGATTTATAATATATTTATAACCTTCAAAATATTTTTTGTTTTCTACACGATACAGTTGGCTATATGTAAAACTAGATCACGAAATTTAAAAATAATTTGATATAATAAATCAAGCATCGCATAATTTAATTCTGAAGATTGATCCATTAAATTTCTTAGATAAAATTTGGGTTGCTATGTGAAAAATAGTATTAATGTATATAAAACAATTGTCGTACAATGTTCACTAATTTTCAAAATGAATATGCAATTATAATAATATAATAAATACATAATATATATAATTTCTCAAATTTACAGTTAATTTTGAATTAATTGAAATTAATATTATTGGAATTTAGATTTAAACATTTATATCTTTTATATAACCTAACAGTATTCATTATGCAGTTAAAATATAAAACTTTAATTATAAAATTAATAAAGCTGAATAAAGATAAAAGGAATAAAGTAGCGTAATATCAATTACAGAGAATACAACATGATTATTGATAATTACTTTTCTAATTTATATAAATCATTTCTTGAAATTCAATTCCAAACAAAATTTATCAAGGCTGCTTCTTAAATTTAAAATATCTTATATTGTATTCAAGGTCAGAAATTGTGAAAGTCTAAATACAACAATTTTCAAATAGTAATGCAGGAAAAAATCAATTATTATAGTTATAATAATAGTGTTTTAATATCAGTCATATTAAATATACCTTATTATATAAAAAATTAAAAAAGTAAAATTTTCGAAATCCAAATCCATGAATTTCTAATATACCTATATCAAACATTTTCTTTACGAATATCGAATTCCCGTAAAGTCAATTTCATGAATTAAGAGACTAAAGAATATATCAGACAGTCAAATTTTCCTCTTGAAATTCAGATTTTTCGCTTTAAATTATTTAGAAGATTTTAGAAATAAATTTTCTATATTTTATGTAATAATATGTTGTATTATTCTAAAGATATTATAGTATTGCAAAAATTTAAAAAGCTGTAATTGAAAATTTTTCTTTTAATTCACGCTCAAATTTAATTTTTTATTATGTTGATTATTTAAAAATTCAAAATTGAAACTTAAAATATTTTTTAAATCTCCAATTTTTATTTAACTGTTATAATATATAGTTGATGATAAATAAAATAATAACGTAACAAAAAGAGGATAATCATAAATTCTCTGAATAATATATATATATATATATATATATATATATATATATATATATACAATATAACCAAAGTTTAGTACTTCCGCAGTAATTTCTAACGAAGAAAAACTCAAATTTGACTAACTTTCAAACTACGTTCATAGATTGCTGATCTAAAAGACAAGTATGTATAAACTTAATTACACAAGAAAATTACTTACCCCTAAATTTGATCATTAGTAAAAATAATAGGGAAGCAATCCCTACATTAGTGCGCATAATGCACAAACAAACTTGAATTTGTTTCATCTTTGATTTGTAAATTCCAAGTAAATTTCATGTTAAAAGTATTCTACATTCAAATTATCACCCAAGTTTAACAAATCGATTTCATAATATTTTGTATTACTCGACACACTTATTTTTATTACGTGTGTAATCCACAAAACTGATTATAGTTTATAGTTAAATTCTTATTACTTAAAAAGCTTGAATTTATACTTGAGTAAAGTGGCACTGTACCATATATTAGTATTTCAGATATATATATAATAGATGTTACTCTAATAAAAGTTTAAATATATTTTTATACGATAAAATTTGTTATCATTATACACAGAACATATTAATCTTAACACAATACATTTTTATGTATTTTCGAATCAATTATATTTTATTTTAATTTATTAAAAAAATAGATGTTAGTCAATTACTAGGTAACTAAGTATTTAATTTTATTAGTTTCTTATTTACTGAAATATATTATGTTTTTATAAAATTACTAAATTATTGTGATAATATCTCCAAACAAACTTTTGTAAGTTTCTTAAATTTCAATTCGACTTATATTCTAATTTATATATAGGGAAATGTAGAATAAACGTATAGTAAGTTTTTCTATGAGGTAAGTAATTAGCATTAATAAGTTATAACAAAGTTTTCCAACAAAACTATTATTATTCATATTTTTTTATTTCTAATCTAACGCTACATATTGATAAAATCACAAGTTAAAATAATGTATTTTGAGTAATAAAAAAATTATTTTTAAGATGTATAATATAAATAATATAATGAAGACATTAATACATGATAATATATACAGTAAAGTAAGTAAACGTTCATTTCATAAGACTTATCATTAAGTTATATCGTGTTTTTGAAATAAAATAAGAGATACGCCCTTCAAACATAAATGGTATTTAGACCACGATAAAAATATGAAGATAATATCAGATTAGATTAAAAATAAGTATTAAAGTATAGGATGAAGTGCATTTTTATTAAGATGAGAACTTTTTAGCTTAAAGAATAAACTATTTATAATAAAAAATAAAATACAAAATATTGCAGAATGTTCTTTTGAAACAATACCAGCAATTATAGTATAACTATTTTTATTCAAAAGTATGCTTCATACATAAAAAAAGCTACAATTCAATTCAAATTTGAATGAATTTAAGCAAAAACTTAAAAAAGATTAAGATCGTAAGATCATAAAGGAATCGAATTATGAAAATAAAGATGCAAGTAACTTTACATTATTAAAAGGATATAAATCCGAAGCGCTTTATATAGCAGTAATGTTACATGAGAATATAAAAATAATCTATTTATAAAATTATTTTTTAATTATCTATTTGTATGCAATTACTATTGAGAAATAAACGTAAAAAAATCTTGTTCACTGTACTATTTATTATATAAAAAATATTGAAATGGTTACAATTCGAAAAGAACATTGAGTTATCAATCGCATTTAATTAAAAAAAAAAGTAAAATAATTTATCTCTGATACATATTTCTACAATTTCAAAACTTTGTAAAAAAATTGAATACTTTAATGCATAGGTTACCCCCAATTTAAATAATAAATTAGAAGTATACCATGTATTTTCATTCCTATTGATATTAGCATATCGAGAGTGAAATTAATCTTCCATATACTCTGATAACTGTCACATTCGAGACACGTATACCACATATATTAAAAGAGCAAATGTTTCGCAAGAGCAGCGATCTTGTCGATACTTGCACTTACGTGCACAAAGGAAAGAATGACTATCGTCCCACGAATTATCGGTAAGTAAAATCAATGTGTCAGCCCGGGCGGCTCGTGAAAATGTTTCCTGCGACTCATCCGTGCCTCAACTTAAAGAGTTATTCTGAACTTAGGTTGTCCTAGCTCAAACGCTCGAAATTCAGATAATTCGAAAGTTCGACGATGGGAACTTTCGCGGTTTAACTATCTCCCAACACCAACTTCTCACTGTCCAACAAAGAGTGCTCAAAGCATAATCTAAAGTTAAAGAGACGCTGCATCAATCTTTGCCACTGATACTGAGAAAACAGAGAATAAGAGAATGTAAGAAAGAATTAAATTGTAAGTACAAAGGTATATAGAAGAATAAGAGGAAAAGATACTCCGAAGTCCAAGTAAAAATAACAACTTGAGCCGGAATTTTGGGAATGAACGGTAAAAAGATTTGAGCATAAAGGGGAAAGGGAATTGTAGTAATATAAGTATGTATAATTTATAAGTTTTATGTTGGAGTGTACACCTGATTCTTATTCCTAGAATATGAAGTGGCTGCAGTTTTTAATCTTTTTTCAGAAGTTTGAAAATATTAATTTTTCAATAGAATTTAAACACAACAAAATACGAATAAAGAAATAAAAATGGTAACATTAATTATAATGTTCTTTTATAAATTCTAAATGATTTGAAATTAAATACGATTAATTATTTTTAATACAATTCAGTTTTTCATTATCTTTTTTGAAATATTTTGTAAATCAATTCAGCTATACAAAATTAAATTTTCATAAATCTTACATTGAATAAACTGCATTTTTCATAAAATATGCTATAAATTAATTTCAAGCTTTCTAAATAAGAATTGATAAGCAGTACAATATATAGTTTAATACAAGTACTATACATGGTTTAAAAACAGATTTGACAATACATAGTTTTAACAATATAACAGCTTATAACTTTAAAAAAATACAGCATGCATAACGAAGATATTTCGTTCTATCCAAAAATATATAATTCTGGTATTTAGTGAATAATAATAAACAAATAATTAATAACATAATCAATGGTACATTGTAAATAAATTGCATTTATTTTGAAGATAAATTAATTTTTAAAAAAGAGCTTGAAAATTATTAACATTGAAAGCTTTAAAATATCAAAAATTAAAAATAATAATATACTATAAAAATTAATATAATACTTAATATATAATATACACCACATTTGGTAAATTTTTGTAAGCAGTATTATAAGTGCATTTAAATTTAAATAAAATATCAGCAAATAAAACGAAATGAAATAAAAAATTAATCGAATGCAGCTACCATAAAAATAAAGAGACACATAATTCATTTGTTATATTAATTAAATTTTGTATATTAATAGGTACGTTTATAATTAAAAGAAACGTAATCTATTTTTGTTTATTACTACATTAAATAAGTTTGTAATATATTGAATCAATAATTATAATATATTCTATAAAATTTTATTAATTATAATATGAACAAACAATAAATAAAAATATGATATACGATTTATGAGATTTTACTTTCTTAGCCTAATCATTTCAATAAAGATACTAAAAAGTTTTAACTCTGTATATATAGTAATCATAATTTCTAATAATTATGTTTTTTAATTTAAGAAAATTTTGAACTCGAATAATAGTAACAATGAAGAATAAAAGGATAATAAAGGAAAAGGATGTTGCACTGCAAATTTAAAAAAGGTAAAAAAGTAAGACGTAAGTATAGATACAAGTATTAAAGAAGAAGAAGAACGTATATAGTTTGAATAAGATATAAAAGAAAATCTAAAAAAATTTTTGAATAATGTTTGAAGAAAGAAAGAAATTATCTGATAAAAATAAAGAATTTGAGTGTAAAAAAGAAATAGAAAATGGCAACACTTAATGTATGAATTATGTATAAGCCAAATACTTGCGAATCAATGTATTTTATTATTTATAAATTGATTTATTATAGTACAACACGTAAAACTTTAATGATTATTTTTTTAAAAGGGTAATTTTAAACATATTAAAAACAGAGTTTTTCGTGATTTAATTCTCAATTACATAAACCATAATCTTCATTTCAAGTCTTATAATAAAATTAATTCATATTTTTTATGTTTTTTTATACAAATACCCATTACTATATTCAAATGAACAATCATTCATTTTATTAAAATATTTATACTAACGTTATAGATATAGAATTTGAATATAAATAATTTGGTTAAAAAATGACATTATTTGTACAAGATTTGAATTGGACTTCATAATTTCAGTCTTTTTATGTCGTAAATTTCAAGTTTAAAATTGAATGATGAAAATTTTAAGCGACTAATCTAAAATTGTCTGAAGCAAACAGATAAATCAAAGATATATGCACCATCAAAATTAGGCCTGATATTCTAACCATATAGAACTTATATTGTTTATTTTAGTATTTCTTATTTTAGTTATATAAGTTTTTTTTAGATATATTTTATATATATATATTTTTATATATATTTCTTATTTTAGATATCTTAGTTATATATAAACGTATATAAGACTTATATACGTTAAGTTTCTCAATCACAAAATCTTTAATAACACTGTTTAATTTTTAAGCAATTATAATTTAAGTAGTTAAGAAAATTATTTGTAATCAGATGTAACTTTTATTCATCACTTAATGTAATTTAAATCTTTTTATTTATAAGGTTATAATTTAAATTTTGTATCGAAAGGTCTCAACGTTATTACAAACATACTAAAATAAATATTATAGTACAAAAATTGATATAAGTTTTCCTTTTATTTCATTTCAAATTAAAACATTGGGATTTGAACTATTTCTGTATTTTTCTGACATTATTTACTAAGCTGTGAAGTTTGTTTTTAGATCAATTAGTGTAATTTATTCTTATGAAGTTAATAATAATAATAATAAATTTTATATGTTTGATTATTAGTATCACTTATCATTTTATTAAAAAATTTAACCAACGTATATATATTCTTATATTTTTATTCAGAAAAATTATATGTAAATATTAGTAAGTACTTTAAAGGTAATCGACTCAATAGTTGTTTAATGATAAATGTTTATTTTTCTAATAATATTATCTATACTTTAGGTGACTTAAGTTTTGAATATTATTTAATTGAAATTTTCACTTGATTTTTATTATCCATTGTAAATTCATTTAAAATTATAAAAAATTGTGTAAATAAATATTTTAAAGATTATTTTCTGAATCTAATGTAAAAAAAAGTTTAAAAATATGAGAAGTATCTTTCTTAAATTAATTACTTTTACAAACTTTTTATTATATCCTAAATAATTTTTTATCTAATTTTTAAGTATAATAACAAAATTGAATATTTTATCTATTTATTTAGATAAATTAATAGATATTGCTATTTAAAGTTCAAATTTATATAATATGAAGTTAAAATATATAATGAAAGAAGCAAAAAATATCATCTTAAAATTAATAGTAGATAGTAGCAAAAAAGTTTTCATTACCAAGAACTAACTTTACATCTTTTGGCTGTCTACTTGATAGTTACTAATATACTTTATAGTCTTTATTTTCAAAAACTTGTACACCTCAGCATCACTGTTTCAATAAGACTGATATGTATGTACTGTTTAAAAAACTCAAGAACCAGCAAATATTTTACCAAAGTGTATCTTGAAAATTAACATTTTTAGTACTACATGCATTGTAAAATATGATGTTAGAACAAATTCTCTTTATACTCTTTGGTTATGATTAAACATGTTTAATTAAGCATTATTTAAGATATTATTCTTATTTTTTTATTATTATATTTAATTACTTATTTTATACTTTTAAATATACTCCTTACAAGAGATTTCTTTGAATATGGACAACAATTCACTGAAGTTAAAAACACCTGTTTTATAAATAACTTAAATTATATAAGTGATTCTTTATTTTTTAATATAAATTCAAATATATTACCTTATGACTTGATACAAAAAATAAGAATAATTGTATTTTTTATTTAAAAAATCAGCATGTAAATATTTTTTAAACAATTACTTTATATTATCTAATTAATTTTAGAGATCACAAAGCAAACTCCATTGTAATTATTTAAATTATTAAAAAATTCTTTCCATTAAAATTTTTCATATTAATGTAAATTAAATAATTTTTTTGATTCTTAGTTTTATTAAGAATTATACAATTTACGTAACATGGTATTATTCATAAAAAAAATAAATTTTTTAACTACATATTTCAATATTTTTTTCAATATATTTCTATAAATATTTTGTTTACTGTAATAATTAAATAAATTACGCTATAAAATTAAATGGATAATCTATATATTCCTTAATATAAATATATTAGAAATATTTTTATTTTTAAATAAGACATAGTAATTAACCAATATCATAAAAGAATTTCATGCAATTTTTTTAGATTCTGAAAAGTTGTTTTAAAGAGTAAGTTATACGCATAGTTTGCCAAAAAAAATTAGTATGTAAGAAAATCTATTCTTTAATCTATTATACGCTATTATATGATAAGAAAAATTGGATACATAAAAATATGTAAATATATTCTCAGAAATTTTATTACACGAACCAAGAAAACAATTATTTTGCTCTTTTGCTAAATTAAAGATATATGTTAAGATGCATGTTCAAATACTTAATCACTTCTAATATTCATTAAATAACATACACTTACAAGAAAACTACCCGTGATCTATCTCACAGATATTCTTGATATTGTGATATGTTTCAGCTGATCAAAAAATATCAGACGGGTGTCTTTTTTACGTGCAAACTCGGCGATTTAAGGGGTGAAAATCACCTCTAAAGTTTGCTTTCGAAAATGTCTTTTTTAATATCCCAAAAACGAATTCAAGTTTTAAAATAAAACCAACGTTCATTTATTTCTCTTGATAAAAACGCTTATATGAAAATTGCTAATTTCCTATAATCAGCGTAAAATAACATTAAATCGATACTAATAGATAAGATTTATTTAAAGGAAAAAATTACTTTGTTATATATTATAAATTGTACAGAAAATATTGAAACGTTTGTATGCTGTTATAGTTGATCAATTTAAAATAAAATATTTAAATTTTATTGAAACTTTAATATAAAATGAATAGCATTTTAGAATTAAAATTAATAAAATAAAGCTTACAGTTATTATTACGCATGCAATAGAATAATAAAGGTTTTTATTTATCAAAATAATTATAATTCAAAAGGTGATATTTAAATTGAATAATATTTGAAATATAATTATCAGAAATAAAATTTAAAATATCAATACGTGTCATTTTGAACTCATCGATTCTAAAAATAATTTTGAGAAATGCAAGCATGCACCGAACATTTTCAGACTTTCACTTAATTACAAAAATTAAGACAATTATAACTGATGATAAAATATTCTAATTCTCTAGTTTTAAGATTATTCAAGCAGAAAATGAAAGTAAACTTTTGAAACAGTTTATATCTTAGAATTGTTAAATTATGTGAAATAAACATAAATTTTTTGCAAGTGAAACACATGTTTTACTTAGAAATAACGATGATTTTAAAAGCATTTTAAAAATTTATTAAGCATACATCGTTTTTATACTGGATGTATCCTTTTATTTAGAGATTCAATAATGGCAAAGAAGCCTCAGAAATAATGCAGTAAATAATACATGGTATTTAATGGAGTATGATATTCAAAACAATTTTGTTGTATTTTTTTAAACAAGGTTCAATTATTTAATTATACTATAATTTAAATGTACAAAAATATGATCAAGAAGTTTTATTTTTGTAAAAAATCTTATCATTCAAGCGTAAATAAAAATAAATAATTAATATATGTAAAATAGATCAAATCGCTTAATAAAGCACACAATTCATATGAAAAATTAATGATAACTACTTTCACTTACGAACAATTAGTATTAAAATACTTGCATTGGAACATTTATTAATAAAATTTATAAAATTAGATAAATAATCATCTCTAATTATCAACAAAATGTATTTTATAAGATTTTGTCTTAATATGTGAAAGAAAATTAACGCGCGTTTTCAGAAAGTATGTTTAGAATTTATATATTAATGTATATGCTCAAATGTACCATTATTCTTATTATTATTATTCATTATTATTATTATTATTATTCATAAAGTATATTTAGTATTATTGCATTAATAATAAAGCCGGTAACGTGTTTAAAAATAAATGATCTTAGAAAGTGTTTTTCTCAATTTTTTATGAGTCAGATAACGTATCTTTTACTTGCTGTTGCATTATCTAAACATTACGTAGTCTATACATTTGAATTAATAATTAATAAATTTAGTAAATCGTCTAGCGGGAACGAACATTCATTATTTTTGCAAAATATTATAAATTTTAAAGTAAAGATTACTCGATATTTTTTCTTTTCTCAATTTTAATCTCTATCTTTTCAAATTTATAATCATAACCATTTTTAAAAATTATAAATTACTATCAAAAAGATTTTACAAAATTGAATATATAATTTATTTTCCTACAGAAGAAAAACATAATTTTTCATACATTGTGATAAAACTTAAATGGCTACATTATTTTATATTTTAGTTAACTCTTCGATAAATTATTATTCAGAATTTTCTGATTTTCATAAATCGAATGCATAAATTTGGTATAATCATTTAATTACATAATAGTTAATTTGTTCAAACTTTAAAAGAAAATATTATAGTATTTTCAATTTACAGTTTAATATAAATTGAAAATATCGCTCGTTTTTGTTGTTGCTTTTTACAGTATTCTTAAACATAATGTATTAATTAAGTATTTAAATAAATAAATAAAATCCATATAAAGAAGCACATCATTATGAATTACCATTATCATTTTACTAAAAGGATTTACGATATTTTACTTTTACTAAATACGATTAGCAAAAAGTGAGAATTTCAGCTATCCAAAGCTCAAAAAAAGAATACAAGTAAAAAATAAAACTCGTCCAAGTTTATGAAAAGAAACATAAAAATTCTTAAAGCTATAAGAGGACAACACAGATAGTATGCTACTGTAACCATAACGTGGCACTTTGCCTTTACCCACACCTTGATTCACGGCTGTAATTTTCGAAGTGAAGTGGTCAACGGGCGGGACACAGTAATCAGTACGAGCGGCTACACGCAGCAACTGATGGAAGCCCAGTGAGGCTATGTTATACTTTGTCACTGGCTGTGTAGCTGAAATAGTTTCGTAGGCTGTAAATGAACTCGTTGACTGAGTTCTTAAATCCTTTAAAATTATGCGAGTATTTTGACGGTTATTAAGATATCACAACAAACGATATTTTTTCGTCATATTGAGACGTTCTTGTTTACATATATAATCTAACTAATATACATATATTTATTGAGAAACAATTATTCCAGCTTAATTTATGTTATATAAATGTAAAATAAGATCTCATATTAACTACATACTTCGAACTATTATATACTATTTAACACATATTTTACATCAGGACAAATAAAAAAAATCTATAATACTCAAATTAAAATTTTGTTGCATAAATATATAATTTAATAATAAAATAATAATATTAAATCAAAGATACCGTTAAGTTTTGAAATTGTATGAATTTGATATTCATTATTAGAAAATTCTTTTCTAAAGCAATGATGTATTTTCTTCTAAGGATATTTCGTATTAAATTAATGAAATTTAGAAATTAAAAAATAATTCTCTTTATTTTACGATAGAAAAATCTATAATGTTCTTAATAATATTCTTTACAAATATACTAATAATATTTAGGACACATAAAAAAGTATTATAAATATTCACTTTTTATAAATTTATTTGAAATATTAATAAAAATTGAACAAGTGTATAGTATATAATTTAAATAAAAAATAAAATTTAATAATGTTAGAGCTTTATTGAAATTAAGTAATTATTTGTTTTCTTAATAAAAATTGATAATCTTACAATTTCTTAAATTTTTAAATAAATATTTTTTAATGTGACATATATGCTAATAGTAATTTAAGTTTGATTTGAATAATATCCAGTAATACAAGATATTTATTTTAAAAGATATTTGTTTAAAAGATATATAAAAGAAGATATCATTTTAAATAAATTATACCATCTACAAATATTCAAAAAACACCTATTATACAAGTATGCACATATATATATATATCTATAAAAATTTTTTTTCAATGAGCTTCAATTACTTATACTTTTATACATTATTTACAATTCTATTATTATACTATAAGACACACGTACTCTATACTAAACATGATCCAACTTATTTTCGAAAATATAAATGAACTAATATATATAAAACTTAAACTAACTTTGATGGAAATTATCAGCTATCACATAATAAAGTTGAGAATTTGTCATGTAAACTCTAAACTCAGTTTGAATAAATATGACTTTTCTAAAAATATAAGTAATTATTATATTTTTTTAGGAATCAAAATAATTTAATAAGATTTTGTTAATTAATGAAAAATCTATTAATAATCGTTTGCATTTTTTAAATTCTTCAACGTTACTAAAAACTATACATTAAATCGACTTATCCGCAGATAAAATATATTACTGCAAAAAATATTATTTAACTTTCATATATTAATTATAAATTTCATTTATCGAAAATATAACTAGAAATATTTGCGTTGTTTGCAAATAATGAAAATGATCTTTGTACATATATTTATGCAAAAATCTTTCATAGTTAAGGCATAATTATGGCATAATATAAGAATAATATAAGCATAATATAAGAATAATAAGGTATAATATAAGAATAAAATACGAACTTCTCTATCAAAGACTTAAATATTATCTGCAAAAATGTGAATTTTAATGAGCCGTACATGATAGTTAACTTCATAATGAATTCTATGTATGGAAAAATAATTTCTTTTTTCTGTATTTTACTGTACTTTATTAATTTTAACTTTTCAATTTTATAATTTATTACACATTTTCATAAATTTCAAAAGACAATAAATTAATTATTTACAATGCAAATTTGAAATCCTAATATAGCTGCCTAAAATCAATCGCTATTCTCAAAAAAAAGTCGCAATGTCTGTTCTCTAAAAATAAATAAAAGACTCACTTGAAATGAAATGGATAGAAAGTGTATCAAATGCAGTAGACTATTATGTCATAGTGAAGAATCGACAAAAAGCAATGAAGAGTCTCATTCGAACTGTCAAAATGAACTCATACATTTCCAATCGACGGTGCTCAAAGACTGTTGCAGAGAGCCGTGCTTAATCGAAAAAATCTTTAACACCTTAACGAACTACGTTAACTTGCTCGTGAAATTATACACATATATAGTGATAATAGTACAAACGACACTCGAGACTATTTGCATTTAAAGTAAAAGTACGAAACTTTTTAATGACATTGATCAATTCCTATCTGTATCGTACTTAAAATCGGACTTATGGCTCTTGAAGACGTTTAAAAAGAAAAAAATAGGAAAAAGAAAAGAAGAAAAAAGTGGACAAAAACAAGTCCGCTTTAATTGAAACTTCAAGAGATGAAAAAACTAGGCCAGTTGTTCATCTTTTATTCTCGAAAATAAACCACATACTTCCTTTTATAACTTTGAAGGATTCGCTGATAAGATGAATACTAATAGAAAAATATGATTTTTAACTATATTTGAAATACAAATATTTTCAAATTCTATACTGTTTTACATTTGACATTGATAAAAAATGTTTTTTTTTTATTTTCTAATAATGTAGATGTTAATTATTACATAGTTACATATTCAAGTACGAATATTTTATTACACAATGACGTTTCAGCGTTATCTTATTCTCAATCAAGTAACTTAAATTTTTTATTATCAAAATTAATAATCTATAACGTATTATTTTAAATTTTGAATATAATTTAATGTAATAATGGATGTAATATGTAATCTGTAATATGTAATCTTTCATAATAACATTAAGAAAAGAAGTTCATTTTCCCAAAACCTTATATTTTATTTGCAACCTATTCTGTTATTTTAATAATATTTCAGGACTATTAAATATAAAAATTTAAAAGACCAATAAAGTTACAGTTGCTCAAATAAAATAATGTACATATTTTTCATTTATTATTAAAACTTTAAATCCGTTTTTTCCATAGGATATTTTTTTAATGCCTTCTTCAAGCTACATAAGAAAGTAGAAATTCTTCTTTCATTTGAAGTTGAAACTTCGTATAATTACTCCTAAATATATATAATAAGTACATTTAACATTTTTTAAAAAACTATTATTTATTTTTATAATTATGCCAATTTTTTAATTTTTAAATAATACGTCTAAGAAAATACCAATTAAAAATAATTAAGTAAAATCTTCTAGTTCCTATCCATATTTATAATTTTAAGTAATTAACAAAAATTTAATTAAATATGACTTTATTTATAATTAATTTTTAAAATTTATTTATTTTGAATATATATATCACTATTTATTAAAATGTAGATATTGGATATTTGCTACAAATGCTTTTCTAATAGTGAACTTAATATTAATCCAATAATAGAAAAAAAGATGTGATTCATGAAGGAATATTCTTATTATATATTTAATACTATTTGAATTAAATACAAAATTAATAAATATAAATTTTGCTCAATAATTTACTTATTATAAAATAAAATTAACTACAAAATATTAGCAAGTACTTCGTTATATATTGTAATGATATTTAGTTTAGATTGTACATGGTTGTAATTTATTTTAATTGCACCGACAAAATAGATATATTTTCATTATACAATTTATTATCAAATATCAATATCATTAAATATAAAATATATAATTATATGACAATATATATTCATTTTCATGTCAACTTTTATTTTATTTAATAACCATAAATACTTAAATTACAAAATCTATCTGGTTATTTATTCATGATATTTTTATGAATACTAAAACATTGATCGATTCAACAATTAAAATTTCTTTCCCATAATAAAATACAATTATAAATTTTTATAGATTAGTATTTTTTAATTATTACATATCTACTTTGAGTTTTTCTATTATTGAATAACTTGATAGGAGATCAAATTCAATTGAGACAGAAAATCGTATAAAACATAGGAGGACATGATTTGACCACAGAAAACGATCGACAGTGGTTTGGTCGTACAACGATTATAGACAATCACCAACTCAATCTGGAACTTAAAAGAAATTCTCTCCCTTCTTGTACTTCACTTCTTTTTATATTTTCTTCTTTCAATATTTCTACTGTAGAAATAAGGACTTAGCTTTTCCTAGCATCTTAATGAACAGTAGCCTCAAATCCTTGTTTTTTCTCCCAATACTTTTTCATGATTGTTAAGTGAATAATCTTAAGTAATTTAATATATATATAATTTTTAAGTGAATCGCATTCTTTCCGATGAATTACATTTTTATTTAAGCATGTTTTCTATAGATGCAAATATTGAATTGTAAAAAAATTGAGTTTTTTTAATTACCTATAATAGTCAATTGTATATAAATATAATTATAAAACTCAAAGTAAAAATAATATATTCTTATAAACGTCTGGTGAAATAGTTATAATTAACCTTAAAACAATAAAAACTCTTTCATCTAATTTAATCCAATTTTATTTGTTTTTGTTTATAAATAGCTAATGATATTTTTCAATTAATATGCTATAATTGATTACTATGTTACAACTGGTATGTACTACTCATGTTAATCATTTTGTGCATCAATTAGTATTTAGTAAAATTATTATATATTTAGAAAAGAACTATAGTAAAGGCTGTGATCTATTTTTCTAAAAGTTTTACGATTTTTCAACTTCGTTCCGACATTTTTATTCCGTTTTTTATATTCTCTTGATAATTAGTTTTAAACTACTAGCTACCGAATAAGATATCATATATTATTAATTTTTTTGTCAAATTTATTTTTCACAATTATATTATGTTTTAATAGTAATTTGTAAATTGAAATATAGTTTATTAAGTCGATTTCTTGTAGAAGAAATTTCTAATTCTTGTTAAGAAATTGACATGAAAAGTTTTGAAATATATTTCTTTTATTTTTAATAAAGTATTTGATTTTTATCAGATTAAGAATTACAACGTAAAAAATTTATTTGAATAAAGAAATTGTAAAAAATATTATTATAAATAGATATTATAATCTTAAAAGGATGAAAGAGCTTTGTTTTAAAAAAATTGAAATGCTTTAAACGTACAACCTAAACTGGAATCAGTACTAATACCATTACTCATTTAACTCTAGATATGTTTTCGATCGATTAATTTGCATTAACATTCTTATTGAATAAGAATATAATTAATTTAGATATATAGTAACGAAAAAATACATTCAAAAGTGACTTAAAAAAGAAGGAAAAAAAGAAAGTTTAATAATACAATTTTGTTCTTTTCAAAGAATTTAATGAATGTTTCACCAGAATAAAAGCACTCAAAAGGAATATTCGAATGAAACCATTTACTGTACCGAGAAAATTTGTCCCTCCTTATAGTCTCTCTATGTCTCTGTCTCTATCTCTCTGTCTCTCTATCTATTTGTCTCTCTCTCTCTGCATGTCTGTCTCTCTCTCTTTCTCTCTATTCCTCCACTTTTTCTAACAGATTTTCATTTCATTTATATGTACGTACTATAACTTTATAAAGCAACAACTGCAAGAGATCTCGAGATATTTATTTAATCCGTATATTTTTATTTCATAAGTACAAATAGGAACTTTGTACCCGAATGCAATACCAGAAAACAATAAAGCTGTGTGTATATATACACATATGTTTTTTATAATTGTAACGTTTAAAATTATGAACGTAATAAAAATAAGTTAAAATATATATTTAAAAATTGGTTTATATTTCCTCTAAATAAATATAGAATTTATCGATTACAATAAGATTTAGTTTGTATTAGATTGTATTATATAGATTACTGCATTAATAATACTTAGGTATTTATTCAATTTTGCTAATATGATTTAAAATAGAAAACATTGAATTTATAATCTATTATATATATATATATACTTTTAATAATGTATCTTCGGTTAGCTTGTAATAATTAAATAGCAATCTCAAATTATAAGTATATATAATTTCAAATGCTTTAATAGAAAAAAAATAATGAAAATAAAGTACATGCAATAAAATAGTATTTTTATACTATTTTAAAAATATTAGACTATATTATTCTTCTTAGACTATATATATAGACTATATTATAAAAAACATTAGACTATATTAGATATATAAAGTGAATATAACGATAATATTTAAATACAGTTTGAATAAATGTTATAGTTTAAATCTTAATTATATTGAAATAATCCTTTTAATCAAATTACTAATAAAATATATATGTAATATTTTTTATAATATTCTAAATATTTTAAAGTTATTTCTCTGTTTTTAATTGTATAAAACATTTCTTAAGGAATTCAATCAGTTTTATGTCAAGAATGTGTAAATATATTATCTAAAATATTTGATTTGCATTAATAAAATTTTGAAGATTATAATAGTAAAAATAATATCCGAGTAACCAAAAGTTTGAAATTATTGCAAACCCTTTGATGTAATATGAAATAAAAACTATATGTTTAGTTCAGCATATTTATAATATACAAGTATATAAAAAAGTAACCATGCTTCTAAAATTTATTATATACTTTACATTTTGAAAAGGTAGAATAACGCGTAATAAATACATATTTATAATGTATATTGATAATATACAATAATAGTACATTTATTTTAAATAAATATTTTATTCAATTTGTATTACGGAGTAAAATTTAAATTATTATTGTTAATTTTGAAATCGTATAAGTGGCGGATTATAAAATCATATATTTCATGCGATAAAATTAATGTTCATATAAAAAATTTTAATGTTATACGTTATTAATAAGAGCTACATTAAAATATTTTCAAATGCAACATTTGCAAATAATAGTTTATTTAGGAAATCAAATCAGTTGAATGAAAATCTGAGTCAAGCTCAAAAAGCTCACAAAGAAAGACCAAAATCCGCAGTCTTTGCCATAGATTCGAAATACAGCCATGCCTGCACGTTCAGTCGACGAAACTTGCGCAAGAGTTCAAGGTCGTACGCCGAATCTACAACGAAGTCACACACCAGAGCTTCATGCATGCGGGCCTCGTGTCTCGTTACAAGTAACGTATTCCAAGGCGACCAGGGCACTCGCGGATTTAAGCGCACCAAACAAAGACGTCCGAGGTCACTGCATTCCGAGATTACGGATCGACCATGCCAGATGTTATTCACCAAGTAGTGTATGTCGTTAAAACCCATAGCAAAAGCGAGGCTGCTTGAACCATCGATTCTGTGGGCAAATAAAAGACAATTTTTATCAATTGCTTCCCTTTGTGGTCATTCAGGAGCTCACGAAGCGATATGATTACTCGATGACTGCAATGGATTCAAATTAAATTGAGTTTTACCGAAATGTGTGGCAGATTTTTGATAGAAGATTATATTATTCATAAGTATAGTTCTTTTTTGAATAAAAGAAAAATAATGAGTTTGAGATCAATGTCTGATAATTACGTTTCACCTCATTAAAACACAAACTTATATGCAAACAATTACCATTTAATACAAATAATATTTGAAACCTCAGTGTACCATTAACATTTTAAAAGCTATTTTAATGTATTTTTAATGTTTAAGGAGCTTTTATACAATTTACAATAATTATGTTTAAAGTGATTATATTAATCTATCAATTAAAAAAATATATAAATTTATAATAAAAAATGTAGATGTGAAGTTTTCTTGAAGATACGAGTTATAAAATAGGGAAAATAATGGATGAATATTTGTTACACGAGATAATATTTCGATGGCTCTTTGATCATGCTTAATTTTACAGAATAATGTTACTTAATCACCTTTCTGATAATTATTTAAAAGATCACCTAACTTTTGAGCTTAAAACTTTAAATCATTATTTATCTGTCGTCGTTGAACATAATTTACTTTTTTTCCTAGTTCCATCTTTTACTTGATTTTTGTAATAGTTACTATAATTTATCTTCATGCTCTTAAAGAAATCGTTCATACGAGTTACGTCCATAAGTTTCAATTGGCACGTAGTATATAAGAACTTTTTTTAATGACGTTTTAGTAAAAAGTAATTTACTGCTTTTCAAATTGTTGGATAAATAAATTTCTACGAATGATCTTCAATACAAGAATCATTTTTATATTATTACTCATTTTTACAAATTATACGTATTTCTCATGTAATAATTAAGATAACTTCTCTAAGAATTCATAACTTAATTAATTAATCGAAAATCTCACTTATCTCGCAATGCTTTATCGCATCTGACTCGACTGTTTTATATACTTGTAGTTCATCATCAAATTCACGAACACAGTTTCAACGAAGTGCATCTAACGTATAGCTAAACTCAAGCACTTGACCTTACGAAACAAAGAAAGGGTTGGCCAAGGGGTCTCAAAATTACCTCGAAGCTTCACTTCTCCGCAGCTGCTTCAGCATCCTCTCATACACATCCAAATAGAATTTAGGATCGCTATCTCTTACCCTCAGTGCCGCACAATCGATGCACGTTCTCAAATGACGCCCTCGATGATCTATCTCGAAGGCCTTAAAATTCTTCAACTTGGTGCACGACGGACAAAGCTTAGTCCAGGTCGAATACTTGAGCTAGTTCGCATAATATTAGAATTTACAATTGAAAGGCATCGTTCTCAAATAATTTATAATTTATAAATTTAAAGATTGACTGAAGAAGTACAAATGATAAATTTTATATTTCTCATAAATCACTATAACTGTAAATTTTATTTTTTATAATTAATGCAGTGTTTTGCAGAACTTTTTTATGCATATTCATTTTTTTTCAGCTTAATAGATGCTTTGAAAGTCTTGTTATTATATAAATGTGAAAGAATTATGTATTTTTAACTTTTTTTGTAAGAATAAATATTTTATTTAAAAAATGAAACAAACTATTATGCAGTCTATAAACATCGTTACTTAATATAATGGTACATAATAACCGAATTTTACTAGCAGAGTAAAATAAAGAAAAAAATATTGAAACGTTTGTAAAGATTAAAAAAATCAAATCTATTAGGAACCAAATTATTACTACAGTGTTTACTTTTAAATATGTAAACTTATATCAGTATTTTTTTTAATTAAAATGGTTTCTAATATAATACGGAAAACTCGGTAGAATTAATTACAATTTTTATTCATTAAACAAATAATAGTTAAATAAAGAGCATTTATTAAATGTTCTAATTAGTAATTAAAAGTAACCGTACTTTTAAAATTTATTATATGCTTTACATTTTGAAAAGTGAAATAAGGCGTAATAAATACATATTTATGTAATAAATTATTTTATGCATTTATAATGAACTCTTCATTAGTATTAATATATGAAAATATTTGATAAATAAATTAACATAAATGTACTATAAATTTCAAAAATTTATCAATGCTAAATATAGTTTTCGGTTTATGGAAAATATAGATTAACATACTATAAACTGTTCTAACCGAAGTAATTATTGTACTAAAGCATTTAAATAAATTATGAAACCCTTATCCAACAAATTTTAGAAAATGCTACCATTTTAAATGTTATCGATATTTATAAGAATAATTTAAATCTATTTCAGTTCAATGGTTATCGGTTATTAACAAACATTTTCAATGAAAGTGTTTCGCGAAAGTTATTTAATGAACTTTAGATTTTAGAGAGCAATACAAAAGTGCTGGATGCCAAATTGACTAAAAACACATTTCAGTCAATAATTAAACAAGGATATATTGTCCATAGTATCAATTCCTAGTATCAGAATTAAATTTTACAAGAACTTTCGGACTGACTACCTTAATCCGATTATCGTGACGTAGAGTACTACGAACCAAGCGTAGGAAACCGAGCCTCACGCGGCTTCTCAGATATTTCAGATGCGACGATTCAACTCTTGAAGACAAGAAGAACAGCTCCTGATCAATTAGATTCTCGAGGCTCGAGGAAGCAGGACAGGTGTGCTGAGAGGCAATTTTTTTCAGGCTAAAGAGCTGCTCGACGCGCTTCTGCCTACCTGTCGCTTCGTTTTCGCTGTCATCGTTGATCATCAGAGCCTCGTAGACATAGCGAAACTCGCGCGCACGCTGTACGTTCAACGTTTCGATTTTTACTATATTTTTCGCGAATTCTTCCGAGACATGAGAAACTGCAATTTTGTACAATACGTATTACAGAGAAGTATATATAAAAGCAAAAGAAGCAAACAGAACCATTTTTCGTGCCTGCAATAGATTCTTACCTAGAACAAAGAAAGATAAGAGCTTTTTAAAATTATTTTATAATAAAATACATCAAAGGTAAATACTACATAACATTTAATTGCATAGTAATATTAATTAATAATTCGTATAAATACACAATTGTGCAAATATTAATTTAAGTTAAAATACTTCAAACATAATTATTACTTTTAAACTTTCCATGGAAAACATAGACTATTTCATTAATAATATCATAAAAACAGTCAATATTATAATTCAAAAGACTTTCAAAAAGTTTTTTAAACTAAATTTAATGAAATTATTACGAACATTCATACAACAAATATACAACATGTCAGTTTCGAAATATTTCAAATTATCTTTAAGTGGTCTTTTCGAAAAATTTGCTCTTTATAATAATTTTAAAGACCAATTAAAAATACCTAATTATGATTAATTGCAATAACAAACTCGTGTTTACTAACTTATATATAACTTTCATTTAGATTAAATATAACTTTCTTCTAATGACAAGTGCAAAGTCTATAATGGAATAACTTTTGATTACTATTCTCAAGTTGACTACAAAAAGAAATCATGCTTAACTTTGAAAACATGAAATTAATTTTAGAATTCTCTTTAACTCTTAGTATTTTAAAAGTATTGTAAGAGTTCTTATACTATTTATGACAAATTATTAATATTTTAAAGAAAATTATGATAACATTTAAGATTCATTTTTTATAAAATAAAATCTTTGCATTTTTTGTTATACAAAAACTTGAATATGGTAGCTGATGAACAAACATCTTTTTGCTCTTTAGATAGTACATTATTCTATCAAAAACTGAAATATTTTATTAAATAAATCAAACTTAGAAATATAACATTCAGTAACGTATGATTAAGGATTATTTTTATTAAACAAATTAATTTATTAAACATACTTTTATTTTTAAATGTTAAAACAAAATCCCATAAAAAAGTTATTCATTTTTAACAGTAAACCTTTCTCTAATATAAAACCAATAATTCTTACAGAAAAATTAATGGATTAAATGATATATTATAAAAAATCTTATTATTAAAAGTTATAAATTCAAGTGATATATTTGATAAATACTTATAAGAGAATAAAAATCAAGAAATAAAAATGTAAAGATAAAGTTTAAGCACAAAAATGGGTATAATTCCAAAATGACGTAAAAAGAAATTACTTTATTAAACATAAATACATTATAAACAAAAAATAATATTTCTTTTAAAATAACATGGCTTATAACATCAAGCAGAATTCATAAGTACAGTATCCAAAGTTACTAAAGGAAAAGAATAATTTATCAAATGTACCTTAGAGTAAAGACCTTACATTCTTCTATACAACCCTTACCTTTAAGATCTACCGGCTTCGATAACTCCTCAAGAAACTTGCCCATGGCTTGCTCGTCCCTCTTTCGTAAAACTTTCCTTCTGGAGCTTTCAATAGCCCTTAAGATCTCGATCTTCTGTTCCAAGCGTCAGGTTTGTGCGACGATCCTCGATTCCCCCTCGTGGGATTCACGGATTTTTGCCTCCTCGGCGACGCCCCAACGGTCCAGTAAATGGCGCAGGAGTGCAAAATCCGCGGGCTCATACTCTTGGACGTTGGGAGTTTCCACGATTCGAAATCCGCCATCGAGACAAGACGCACTACTACGAGAAGTATTATTGAAGAAAACGATTTATAATGTTTTCTTGAGAACTTATAGTCGTCTACGATATATGTTAAATTTATACAATGTGTGATTTTCGATATTATTAGTTTTTTTTCGACATTTCGACAATAATCTTGAAGAATTGATAAATTATATGAGGCATCTAAATATATAAATAATCAAGTATCTTTAAAAATATATTCAAATATTTTTGACTTATAAATTTTTCTTATAATCATTTGATAGGAATTTTACACCATCAAAATATCATTATTTTACTTACAATTTCAATTTTAAAAAATTCTTTCAGATTCTTAATTGTAACATACACAATTCACAGAGATAATGTATAAATATTCAAAAATAAAATTTGTGAAATATTCTTTCATTTTCATTTTACCTTAGACACCATTTTTATGAGATTTAGACATGTCACAAAGTTTCTTCCACATTAGTTGAAATAATATCGAATTTAAACAATTTACTTGTAAGCTTCTTTATAAAATTTTTTACTGTAAGTAAAAAAATTTTCAATTAATTTTTTAGTTCCTAATTTATATAAAATATATGTCTAAATGTTAAAAATATGTGCCTTTTAACACAAATCTTATTTTCTACAAATTTTAAACACAAATTTATATAAAAACGAACTACTGTGATCTAACAAACAATGACATTACAGAGAAATATTAATTTTAATAAAGATCTTACATAAATAATGAATCAATAATTATCGAATTAACACTACAAATTAGTTTTCCAAAATTTTTACATCGTTAAAATCGTGTTATCAAATGTAATAGTTATATTTCTTGTTACATATAGATTATATAATAAGTTTTACTATGATATAAAAGTATAATCAAATTATATAATCTACAGTTTTAAATAATAATTTGCTAACCAATTGTAATCCATTAATCTGACAACAGACGATTTCTCCTCTTCGAAATCATCGTTGCTGCCGCTTATGGAAACGTCACCAAATTTTTCAAGCGAAGACATGTGGTTGTCCTTGTCATCGGTGAGACGGTGACTGCGATGAGCTCTACAAATATTTGTACCAGTTCTCTATATATAGATCTGCTCCTAGATTTCCTGCATGAAGGAGAATGTGGAAGGAGGATAATAGTCTATGATATAGCTGCGCAAGTGCAAATAAGGCTTCGCACTACGTATAAGAGAGGATAAGTCGAATTTGTAGGAATGACGTAAAAAAATTGCATGGCTTATATGCATATATCTTCGTTGGATGTTTTTAACAAATTTCAACGAAAATAATGCAATTTTAATATAAAGTGCTAATCCGGATTATCTTATGGAATCAATTTTGAAGTAGGTAACATGTTATCTTGAACATCGAATGATTAACTTTTGTAAAGAAAATATGTTAAAATAAATTAAGTAATTACATAGTATTTCAATTAATATGTAGACTGTCTTTAAAATTAACATTAAATTATACTTACCCTTTATTTTTCATAAACCTACTGAAGAAAAAATTATACATCAGTATTATTTGTTTTACATATTTCTAATTGCTAATTTTCTAATGTAAAATTTTTTTATTGTATTTTAAATTTTATGTTGACAATTATTATACGTATGAAATCAATTATTATTTTTTATTATATTCCAGTATTCGCTAAAATGTACAATTTTATAAGTAAAAAATAAAGAAGGAAAAAACTTACATAATATCTAATCTAATCAATTTACTATTCTATTGTAAATAATTTAGCAAAGAATATTTAATATTAAAATACTTAATGTATCTTAGATATATTTTTAATGAATATATTGATGTTGCTAAAATAATGATAACTATGTTCATTTAAAAAAAGAATATATGTAATAAAATTAAATTGTATCTAAATTGAAAGTTAAATTTCTTAAAATTCAATTCAAAAGATAGATTAAATACACTTTTAAATATACGTACCATTAAATAAATACTTTAATAAATTCCCATTTTAAATGTATTGCTTGTTAAATTTGAATATGCATTGTTACAATTCATATTTTAGTTTATAGAGTAAAAGAAAAACTGTTGTTATGAAGAATACAATATTTACATAGGAAATATTTGAAAAGAAGTTTCATGTTTCATAAAATTTATTAAATTCAATAATTAAATTTATATATACTGATATATTGTAAGATATTCACTTTTACGAATACTAGGCATTTGGATTATTAATGTTTTGTATAGTAAACTCCCACATAAAAATTCTAAAAACAAATTTATATATATATATTATTTAAAGTAATGTATATTATTATTCAAATTTTAATAAAAACCTTTTTAATAAAAACACAAAATATTTGTTAATAATAAATTAATATTAAATTAAATAAAATTAAAAAATATCAATTTTATAGAATATAGAGATTTAATTAATTCTAATAATGCATTTGTTCGTTACAAATAAGAAATATTGTATTAAAGAACATTCAAAATTATTACGAATTTTGGAAATATAAAAACGTATGGTAGTAGAGTTATAAAATATTTCCAAGTGAAAATTTAATTATAAAGCCTAAGCCAATACATGAATAAATGAAAATTGACTTCTAACAAACATTGTAACTTTTCATTGTTTTAAGTCAGAGTTAATCTATTATTTCATATTTAAATACTCTTAAAGAGTATTATAATCTACAATATTTTTTTTAATACAGAAAATTTTAATAAACTTGATAATATTTAATTATACAATTACAAAATTCCTATTTAAAAATCGATATTATTTAAAGATTTACTAATTAAAGATCGATATAAAACGAATCTAAAGTATATTTGAACAGTTCGTTTCATAATACTCAATTTAATCATCTATTAATGAATAAAAAACTGTAATTGTTTTCAAACAAATAATAGCTGTAGTATCATATCATATTTTGATATTTTTTTTTATTAATTCAAACTATATAATTAATATTTATTCACGTGTTTTTACTCTTTTATATTTATATAGAATCACTAAATATTCAATAAAACTAATATAAATTAACGTATAATATATACAAGAGAAAAATACTTTCTAAAAATATTATTTTTAAATAAATATCATTATAATATTAAAATATTAAATCTAACTCTGTTCTTTAAATATTATGTCTAATTTGCAACAAACATGAATACTTTTTATAAATAACATGTGATATGTATAAGAAAATAGGTGTAATTTGTGTCAAATTTTAAATAAATTTTTTAATTTGAAAGATCTATATAGATTAAAAATTTTAAAATAATTGTATATTTAGTATTCCTAACTAAAAATATAAATTCATCTAAAGACAGTAAAAAAATTTTTTTTAATACAGGAGGATTAATTAAATTTTAATAAATACTAAACTTGATGAAAATCACCATTTTGTTTTAAAATCACATGAAATACATGAGTAGTATTTATACATAGTAAATAAATGTAGAATTTGAAATAGTATAATGTTTTTTTTCACGAATTAAATCAACTGTACATTATCTGTTTCGATTTTATTTATACGAATAAATATTTGTCACATCAAAGAAAGATGTATACAATTAATACAACTCAATTACTAGATAAATAAAATAAATATCATTGTAGTATATATTATATCAGTTGTAAGTATAAAATATTAAGTAACAAAATTATACATAAACGTTAACAATACCAACAAAAAAAGGTAAACTCAAAGAAGAATATTCAAATCTATAGACTGCGTCAGTATCTCGCTAAATGCTGGATTATCACTATCTAAATTACTTATCAGATGATGTCACATACAAACAATCTAATGATGTAAAATAACTACAGAATTTACAGATGAGAGTTGCGATCAGTCGTAAAGAAATCTATGGACCCCCCAAAGTTATCAGAGTTCTAATTGTGCGTATTGCTCGACCTCTCGCAAGGCGATACTGTCGCTCTTATCGCTTTCCAATCCAACAGAGTAGCAGAACTATTTTAGAGCTTGAAAGGTAATTGAGACGGTAAACGTATTCTAATGTGAATGACATTCATTTCCTCCAGTGAGCAAGATCTTACCATAAGAGTTATTACTTACAATGCCTTAACCATGAGGATCTAATTATACTAACGGTTTGCTTAAGCGGTCGATGAATTTAAAATAATGTCGAAATTTATTGACATTATCTTATTTAAAAAGAGATGATTGTTAGTAATTGATGCGTTTAATGAAGTCTCTGATATAAAATTTAGTTTAATTCAAGTATAAGGATCTCGTTAACTTCATTCTGTTATTATATTCTCTTATCTTTTATTTTTTAATTATTTCTTAATATTTATTACTGAATTGCTTTTTCGTTCAATTATAAAAATGAATTTACTTATTAAACAAAAATTTTCATAGTTTATACATTTATAATTCATATAAAAATTCTTCAAATTTTAAATAACAATAATACTAGAAAAAAATTCTATTTTAAAAATTAATAAAATTATTCTTAAATTCTAAGGACTGTAAAAACATATTACTTAAAGAAAAATTCGTAATTATCAAATGATTATCACCAAGAGTGAAATCAATTAATTTTTGTCATAAAAAGTAATTTTTTAAATATAATAATTACATAGTATTGCTATACAATTTATATAGCATTATAGTATTCGCGCATCGGATAGTTAATACAATAATTTTTAATGTTGGATATTCAAATTAAGCTGCATAATCTTGACTTAAATAAGTTTTAATATCGTCCGTTATGAAAACTGACATTAAAAAATCCAACTATTCAGCAGATTTGAATTTAAAATGATTATAAAACCGTAAAATGATAACGTGTACAGCTGTAAGCACATAGTTTTTACAATGTAATTTTTCATTCCAAAGGATATTATTTTCAACCCTGATACGAAAAACCTTCTGAAATGTCCTCTCGTAAGTTACACATGTAAACATTCAGTTTTATTCTTATATACAACAGTGCGTATCACCTGTAAAATCTTTGTATCTTGACAGCTGCCTCTCGACGTTGCAGTAACTCCTTTGGGTCCCTGGCGTTGATAAGACTTTCCCCGACCTCTGGGAAGTACGAATTGCTGGTCTGCACCGCTCGTTCAATCCCAATAGAACCGATCGATCGTGAACAACGCAGAGCAGTGGACGTTTGCACGGGTACAGAGACCAGTTTTCTTTGTCGCAATCTTGTGACCATGGGAGGCGTCTGAGAGGCTGCATCGTGGTACTCGATATCGTGTACAATGTCTCGCCAACCACCGAGGAAGGGTTTCGTTGAGGTACGATCATCGATCTCCACCACGAAGACCATGTTGATTAGTGATCTTTGGAATTCAAACATCTTATCACGAAAATGATTACTATTTGGAATAACGTTTTTTGATTCATTAAGAAAGATGATGGTACAGAGAGAAAGTATGTAAGTTCTAATCCAGATGATCAAGCACACAAGTAAATTCCTTTCTAAGAACTACTTTCTCATATGTCAAAATGAAACTGATGTTTTTCAAAAATTATTTTATTGTAGAAAAGAATATGTTTCTTAATCGAATATCTAGTTTTTTATAAATTAATTAATTCATAAAACACACAAAAGTTAGTATTATGCGAGTAACGTTAACTTTTTAAAACGTAAATATATAAATTTTGCTTTAATTCACGATAAAATGATGACGGTTGAAATATTTTTGTGTCACAAATATATCCAAAGAGACGCAAGACTGTAAAACCGAGAAGGCGTGTATACTTTATCATACGTTCTAACATAATATATTTAAAATTCAAAAGTTAATCGAAAAATGTGTACAGTCGTAAGTTTTTAAAGTTTCTACAAAAATGTGTGCTCAATGTCACAAGGTACCTGAAATATATTTAAGAAATATATTTTTAGTATTCTCTTAAAAATTTAAAAGTTTTAAATAAATTAATAGTTAATATTAACATATTTTGCAAAATCTAATATCTTCTAAAAGTAGTTTAAAACGATGTAATAAATTCTTCCAATTATTTTTAAATAAAAAAAGATTTATAATATTTTTTTAATAAATATTTTTTAAATAATATCTTTTTTCAAAGTTCTTATCATATAATTTAGAACATGTTAAAAAGTGGTATTTTCTATTTACTGAAAAATCTTGATTATATTTAAAGTAAGATTTCTAAGAATTTTTAATATATCTGAATAATTTTTGTACCGTTAAAAAATCAATGAAATTCATCTGTAAATAAATTAAACATATGAATATTCGTATGAGTATACCTTATAATATAAGATATATCTTAAATTTCATTTTAGCAATCATCATTATTTATATTTTGTCTAAATTTATATATTTTAAAAATAAAAAAGAACAATATTACAAAGAACGTATTTAAAAATCTATATCTGATATAAACGAGTAGTATAAACTAATTATAGAAGAAAAGAAAAACGCTCATAATAGGCCTGGATGACAAAATGGTAGACAAAATAATTAAAATGCATAAATGCAGCTGCATTATAAAATACAAAAGGCTACCATACAAAAAATGAAGCAACAACGTTGAAGAAGTGAAAAAGATTGAGAACGAATGTCGTAATGTACGCAAGGAATGTAAAGGATTTGTTTATGAGCAAAAAAAAAAACATTCTAGGTAGAAATACATATTACTCATGGTAGTGTGGTTAAGTACCCGAATTTATGTCAACTATAAAGTCTAAATCAAAATCATATTCCCTAGTTAATAAAAAAGTAATTTATTAAATGAAAAATTACAATAACATAATTAACAAATTTTATACATAAAATATATAAACAATAAGACAGCTACAACATATGTATGAAATTAACTCTGGTGCCACATATTTCTAGGATAATAAAACTGCTATAAAATACAATTATGCAGATGCATTACTTTTTCATTTCGTAAATATGAAATTTAAATGTTTATTATTTAATCGATATATTTAAAGAGATTATTTTAACTAAATTAAGATTATATTTATTAGGACAAGAATATACGTTCCATATTATTTCAGTTAAACCATTTAAACAGTACTTTACTTTTTAATAATTATTATAACTAGATTTGAATTTTTCTGCAATAAATGCTTAAACTATAATTAAAATCGAATACTCTACATTTAACAAATGAGTGTAACTCAAGTTGAACGTTATACTCAAGATGAGTATAACTCAATCACATGAATAAGAAATAGCTTGTAATACTGTAACTTGTAATATTTCAACAAATTTTGTTACATTCATTAAAAAAAAGATACCGTTAAAATTGTGTTAGTAAAAAAAGATAATAATCTTGCATCGTTAAAGTAAACATATTAAAGAATACAACATTAACTTAATATATAACTTAATTAATATTGAATACAAATATTTCTTATTTATATATATTGTTATTTATATTAGTTATTTAAGTTTACTCTTTAAAATTTCTTTCCTTGCTAATTTGCGATTAGCTTTATATGGAAGCAATATGGCCGTATATAATATTAGTGTATAAATTATAAAACATTTTTTTTCATATTTTTATTATCTCTTTCTTACTATCTTTTTGTTATAATAGACTTTTAGGAATATTCTTTAACAACTATTTCTCTAAATTAAATAGAATTTAATAAAAGATTTACAGTTACAGTCAGAATTTTTTTTACTCTGTTTTAGTACATTTAACTTATTTTACGATTCTAATATCTAAATTCACTTATTTAAAAATATTAAATGCGTAAACAAAGAAATCTAGACATATATCTTAAAATACGTTTAATGAAACAGTTAATAAATTATCTTGTTTATTATTATCAGTACAATTTTCAGTACAATATACAATTTCAATCTACTTTTCTCTAAATTGTAGATTTTTCTTAAATTAATACATAGATAGTAAACAATTGTCTAAACGTCCTAAATATTCTAAATTTTTTTTCCTTCTATCAGTGTAATTATGAATACTTGATCAACGGTTAATATATTCTATCAAAAACTAATAATAATCTCTAATTATATCTTCTGCGCAGAAAGTACTATATATCCGATAAAACTTCCTAATATGTAAAGAATATTGAAATATCACCATACTGTTACTTTATTTTCTTTTAAAATATTAAAGTGCTAATTAATTTCTTGTACTTTACTTATAGTATATATATACATTATCTTATATGTTACAGATAAATCCATTAATTTATACAAAAATATTATTTCTCTTTATTAATAATATTTAATCTTAGTTCATGTATCATAAAAACGGTAATACTTGTTAATTTGTTGTTCAATTCAAAAGTCTAACTGAAAAACCATAAATTGTAATAAAGAAAAAAAGAATCTAGTATAATAACATAGGAATTATGAAATGATAAATAGTAGAGTAATTTATTAACTGATTTATGAAAAATTGTCTTTTCGATATTTATATAATAGAAAAATATATATGTATGTGATGATCTATACAAATATAAACTTTTATGAAATATGTATTAGTCCAATATTTTAAAATAAAATAAATATTAGAATTATTTTTAACAAAAATTGTTATTTAATAGCTATTTCTTCATTTTAATTTTAAACTTGTAAAGGTTATAGCGATTAAAATAATATGTATTTTTAAGTGACATAATATTACTGTAATAAATCACATATGCATTTTCTAAATAAAAAAATTAACTGTCTATGAATAAAAAAATATGTAAGGCCTAATTTTTTCAAATTATGTACATTAATGTATATTTTATTTTATTTATAGAAAATAGATTTTATAATTATAAGCCATTCATTATAGAAAACAAAAAACTAAAAATCTATATATTGTTTAGTATAAGCATTACAAGAATTTAATTTCTGTTCTATAAAATCTATTATTAAAAAATAGCCATGCACATAAACCTATATATACTATATATACCGAACTACATGCATTACAAACCTTACATTACAAAACATACATTGCACATGTAAAAACAATAAAAAAAACTTCTTAAATAATCAACTTACAGTAAATTAAAATTTGTTAAGTCAACTATTAAATGTTGCGATTTTTATGTATTTTCTCATAAATTTCCTAAGAAAGAGTATTACTCATTTAAGTCATGGATTATCATCAAACTTTAATAACTTGTTTTTATAAAAACTAATTTAGAAATATTTCTAGAATATTATTAAAAAGTTGAACTCGTAAAATCTAATTAACTTAATAGTACAGCTTAATAAAAAATATAATAAAAAAATAATAAAGTAATTAAAAATCTTAAAATTTAGGAATCAGAAACAATCGAAAACACTAGTTATTTCAAAATTCTTTAATACACTGTAAAAAGCATACCATAATTTAATATATATCTTAAAGATTATTCATGTATTTGTTATATATGTACATATAGCAAATAGTTAACTACAGAGGTAAGCTTTAATTCACGGTAACTATCATAATATGTTCTTATGGTGCGTAATTATTGATTTTATCTGTCACTGACTTATATTAGTTTGGAAAAAGGAACGCTAGCGTCTGATACTAAAATTTTTAGCACTTAACTATTGATAAAAAAATCTGATACATGAAAATATACTATGCTAATCAAAATCTGAAGGAAAGAAAGGATATGATTTGAATAAATTAAAGTAACAGTAAAGCGACTGCAATTCTATTTTACTTGTACAAATATCTCTACATAATTACAGAAATTACCTTTGTTAAAATATTCATAATTTTCATTAAAATAAAATATATACAATTACTTTAATAAATATATTTTTTTTAATTACATAATTTTTGCCTGATGGGTGAAGTACTGAGAAATTTTAAAAATATATGAACAAAGTAGTAGAAATATTTTTTTAAACCTCAGAAGTCTATGTACATGAAGAAGTTTGAATTTTTTAAATGAGTAAAAAATATTTTCAATTATCTTTATTACGTAAAAAATGAAATTAATCCAGAATGTAGAATGTATAAATTGCTACTTAGTAACATTTTGTTTAAAATTTACTAAATTATTCAATTATAATTGAATTTAAACAAAATTGAGTTGGAACAAGAAATTAACGTTCCTAGAAAGAATCACTTTTTCATTTTTGCGACAACTGCCTTAATTAACTATTATAGAAGATAATTTATGTAACAAATATCACTCATTACTTTCAATTGACTTTTTAAAAAATATATATGCAAAATACTATTTAGAGTGATAAAACACTGTTCAAATATAATACCATATTTTCTTGTAATATCGTCAAAATATTTCTTTTTTTTGACGTAAGTGACATACACAAGTATCAAAAAATTATCTTAAAACTATATAGATTTTTCAAATTCTTTAAAGGCAACATTAAAAATTATAATCTTTTCGCATCTGTATAATTTCGAAATAATAGTATGATGTTGTTAATTAAAAATAATAATTAGTCAAAACTAGTTTTATAATCAAATCCAGTAATATAATTTAGAAAAAATCTTAGTAAGTAGTGAAAATATCTGTAGTCCAATAAGCAAAATAACATCCTATTATTCATAATTTTAAATATAGAAAAACAAAAATTTACGTTTTATAAGTATTTATGAAAAAAAAGGAATAAACAGCTATTTCCATGACAAATTTAGTCAATTATTCTACTAATCAATCATAGTAATGTGAAAATAATTTTAGATAAATTTGCACAGAAAATACTTTACACACTTTTATACAAGTGTACAAAAAGTGAAAAGAAATAAATTTTTAGAGCAATCATAAAAAAATGTAAGTGAATATAATGATAGTAATAAGAAAAGTACATTATTAACAAAAGAATCTTAAGAATTTTATTATTACAAGTATGTGCCTTAACATAAAATATCCAGATGAAATTAAGCATAAATTGATATATGGTTCTTTATAATATAAAATATAATATAAGCAATCTAAGCTATAGTTTTTTTTTTCAAATCTTATAATTTTAATCTTTTTTCAATAATAGGTAGGTAATAGAAATTACATTCGAAATAACTAAAAGTGTAAATGAAACTAAAATAGGAAAAACACTTGGTGTTGAAAACTCAAAGATTGAGCATAGTGTACTAAGTATCAAGTTGAAATACTTTATAACTTATACGAGATCATAATAATAATAATTTGAATATACGTAAATCATTATCAAAGAAAAATTAAGTAAGCTAGAAATCCATCAGAAAATTGAAAGAAATGTCAAAAAAGTACAAGAATAATTTCTTGCAATAAATTATATTATAGAAAAATGCAGAAATTTTGCAAAGAAATTCATCGACTATTTTTATAGGAAAAAGAAATAAGTAATTATATTAAAATAATTATATTAAAAGCTATTAGGTTTTAATTCAGTATTAAAAACCATAATAAAAAGTAAATTTTATTAGAACAGGTTTAAAAATATTTATAAAAACAGTTTTGAATCACTATTGATTAAAATAAAGTGATTCCTTTCATATATGATTTATAATAAATTATATAATTCAAAATAAATCATAATAAAATATATCAATTTTATTAAGAATACGAGAAATTTAATTTTAAAAAAATAAACAGAAAATTAAGTACATGATAAGCTGTAATTAAATTATAAAAATAACAATATTTAAGAGTAACCATTTTTTAAGTGAAATTCACTATGAAAGTGAGATTTAGAAAAAATGAATCATCATGTATTTTTATAAATCTTGTATTATAAAATTATAATACATGTAAACAAAATTGTAATATTTAAAAAAATAATAAAAACCGTAGATATAATATCATCGAGTAGGTACAATCTATATTTCACCTAATATTGTACAGATAAATAAATATACCGAATTAAAATTAATGAGACACTTAACAAAAATAGAAAATAAGTGCTCCACTTGAGTTGAAAGCTCGTAAAATCTTAAATTATAAAACTTATAATCATAATAATCATTTAAAAACAACTTGAATATCTATTGATAAAATATATTTAAAAGTTATTTAAATTACCATTCTAATAAATTTATTATGGATTAATATTAAAGATTGATTAAAATTGAAATAACCTGTTGGCTACATATTTGAACGACTTATCACAGTAATATAAATGCTATGACTCTGAAAACACTTAGATATAATACTTTATATTCCCCAGTGGAACGAAAAATTGTGTACCTCTTGAATATTCCCCATCGTTGCTTTTTATTTTCTTTTTTTAAAATAATCACACTCTACCTCACACTCTCGTATTCTCCTGGGTAATCTTTGTTTTAATAGAGTAGCGTTGACGCGTGTCAAACTGGCGAGGAAATTCCGCGGCAATATGTGCAACACTCACTCACTTTCATGAGTTTCGTCGTCGTCACCGCCGTTGCCGCCGTGCAAATTATCATCCTTCATAATTATTCAGCTTCGCTCTTCCTTCCCTTTTCGTAAGTACTGATGCACGCGTGCTTAGACTCGGTACTATGTTAATAGTAAGAAGATGCGCCGTTAAAGCAACTGGGAAATGGGTTAATCACTACGATGCGTACTCAATTTGAATTTTTTTTACGTCAATAAACTAAAATTCGCTCAATTCTTTTACACAAGTTTCTTATGTATCGAACGTATTTAATAATGATACAAGTGATCTAAACTTAACTCAATATTATAAATTACTTTAATAAAGCAAAAGCAAGGGTTTAAGTTTAATGAACTCGTAGTTACACTGAAATTATAACTGCTTTGGACGTAAATAATGTTAGATTACTAAAAAATTATGAACTCTGAAAAGACATTTTTTTTTTTGTTTTTCAAGTCTTTCGTAATTTCTAAACTTTGTACGTACATATTTTATTATAAATTATAGGGCCTTAAACAAAAGTTTGCTTTTAAATTAAACTTCTTTTATTATTTATAATAATTATGTATTTGTCATACAATATTATATTTAAAAATATATTATTTTTCAACTTTAATTTAATAATTAATAGTAATATTATTTATAAATATTTTATAAAAATTTTAAATGTTTATAGAATTATTTCTCATATTATATCATCATTGATTATAACAATTAAGACATTATCTTTGCAAGCAAACAATTTTTATTTGAATATTAAATTTATTTTAACTCAATGTCAACAATTGTTTTTTTATGAAATTGAAACTTAAACTATTTCGTATTATCGAAATTTAATTCGTGTTATCTTGTAAAATAATAAATGTATAAATCAATATATATATATCATTCTTTGGAGATCATATTTAATATATTTTAGAGAGAAAAAATCAAATTAAAATCATAAAATAATATCAAATTCCCTAAAATTTTGTGAATAATCTTGTAGCATCATAATTTATACACAGTATTATATACTTGATAGGACTTAAGTGAAATTTACACACTTTAATTAAATGTAGCTTTTCAAAAATAAATGTAAAAAGATCAAATTAATTTTTAAGTTCTTATTATTGTCTTGAAAATTTAGCTTTATCGTTTTATAATGTATAATATTTAATTGATACTCTTTGAACAGTTATTTGGAACATGCTATAATTAGGTTGTTAATGATTCTGTCGTATCGTAGCTTTTGATAACTTTGATTTATCACTATTGTCTGCAATTTGTTATCGAACAACTGTCAAACTCATACAAATTTCAACATATCGTTTGTACGAATGAAATTAATCGATGAGACTTGAATGTGAACGTCATAATAAATGAAAAACAAATTATGTTTTTCTAATATTTAACAATCTATTGTTTTTAATAAGTTTGATAAATTTTAAAATATTATGAAACATCAGAAAACTTTCTTCAAGTTTCTTATATTTGATCATTAATTTCATAAGTTTCCTTATTAAAATTAATACATTTGAATAATAAGGTATTGAATAATAATATATCATTAAAAACCGCATGAAGTTTACACTATAGTTATTTATTAAGTGTACATTTAATGTAAGTTTTATAAAAGTTTATATTAATATTACATATTCTGATAGCAGTAAAAAATTTTACAGAAAAGTATAATTTGATCGTATTTATAAATTAAGATTATAATTAATTCTGAAATAAAAATGAATGAAGTCGGCTATAAAATTCAACAATATTCATTATTTTTCATTGAAACTTTATGCAGAAGCATCTCTTTATTTATTAAAAATTTTAACTTGTGAAAAAATTACAAATATCATACGCAACATATGTTACTAAATTTTTTATTACATTTTTGCTTATATCTATAGAATTATTTATGTTAACATTTTTTTAAACGTAAGATAATTTAAAATCTTTTTAAACATACAAACTTCCTATTTGCCTAAAATGCTGCCATCTACTGAGTTTCGTATGAATAGAGTATATTAATAGATAAAAAGTTGCCTGCATTACCGGTATTATTTCTTGTAAATATTTGTATTTAATTTAAAGAAACAATAATTTTATATTTTTCATACATTATTTGTATCTAAATTTCTTTAAATAATCCTGATTTCTTTAAATGAGGTATTTTTTTATTTTTTGGAATAATAGAAAAATGTTCTTAGCATTGTATAGCAGCAATGCACATATTTGTTTATACCTTTTAACTGGAAAAATACATCGATATGCAAAATTAATTCAATAATATAAAATTTGTGATGAAATTTATATTTTTATAATCGTACTATTTGTATATTGAGTAACAATTATTTGTACGCTAAATATTTTACAGTCGAAATGTTTTTGGCATGCTTTTAGATACAAAAAGTTCTTATACTTCTAAATCAAGTAATCTATATGATACACTGTCATGCAATAAAAATTAAGTAGGTTCTTTCTAATATCTGATATATTAAAATCGCTGTTGTTTTTTATAACAATCAGAAATAAAAATAAACATCTTACAAATATTATGATAAAAAAATAGATGTAACTAACATCTCTATTCTATTTGCAGAAACTTAAACATTTCTTGTTTGTAGAGCTTACAATAATACTTTTAAGAAACTCAAATTGTGATTTAAAATTTAAAATATCTAGTGCATGCACTATTAATTGTAATAAAGTTTTATAAAATGAACATATCACTTGAAACTAAAAACTTTGATTCTACAGTCAAGTAAATCCAAAATTTCTTTATGCTATTAAATTTTATATTTAACACCAAATTACAAGAAAGGATACTAACAGTAGCAAGAAGTAGTTAGTTAAAGTCAATATAGTTATCAAAGTTTGTAGTAGACATTTGAAAACGTTTCATTTTTTGCAATTTTAATTCTAAGAAAGATTATAGTAAAAATCTATAATAAAACAATCACGTTTTTTAAAATAATAGAATTTTTTAAATTTTAAAAGAACATATTTTTCAGTAAGTGTTGAAAATTTAGATAAAATAACCAAAGGTGAATATAATAGTAATTAATTTTATTTTATTAATTATAAATATATGATAACCTGTATAAGTAACTGTTTAACTGTTTACGTACTAATACATTGTTTAAATCGGAAATACTCCTACTTTATTTCTGCGCTTTCTCTTTGTATTTTAATTAAAAATAACTGATATTAAAGGAGCTATTCAATTGAAACTCTGAATTAATAATATGAATAAAAATCATGAATAATTATTACAACCACAAATAGAATTATAAAAAGATATTGAAGTATATTTAAGGTAGAAAATATTATGTAAAATATATAATAAATTAACATCAAACAAAAAATGTAAAGGTAAATATTTAGTTCAGCCATATAGATATAATAAGACAATATTGAAATTAAATTTACGCAGATAATAAGAATATACTAGTTATAAAAAAGAGAAATTGATAACATAAAAGTTTGTAGATAACATACGAGAACATACGTGATTTACTTACTACTACTCAAGCAAAATAACGATAAATTAATAATTAAACGATAAACAAATATTTAGATTACTGATCAGTTATGTAATCAATCAGGTCATACTAAATATATTTAATATATCTTTGAAATGTGAAATAAATAGAAAAAATAATTGTATAGAGTTTGGAATTTTAATCTTACTGTAGATAATATCAATAAAATGATTATAATCATTTTTCTTAGTAATTAGTAATTAATCATTTTTTCAAAAAAATATCTTTTTTATATATCACCCATTAATTTAAAAATGTATTAAATATGATAGTAGACAATTTATTTATTTGTAAATAAGTATTTATGATAGTAGACAAATCTATTAAATATTCGCACTTCAAATTTTATTTAAAACTTTATCATTACAAAAGGTTGTGCCTAAAGAAATTTACTACAGATCAATAAATATTAATCTAATTATTAATAATAAACATTAACTCTCTTAAAATAATTATTTATACCCTTAAAATTACTAATATACTGCAATAAAAAGGATCTCACATAAACAATTAGCTCATATATTTCTTATTAAAATAATATGCGTGTGTGTGTGTGTGTGTGTGTATACTGTACGGAATTTATTTTTAATGTTGTACAACTGCAGATATGAATCTGTGTCATTCAAATAACCAAGTACAGAAGCGGATGTGCAAAAACAAAGATTGGAAATCTGAACATGTACTTATACTGCAAATATAAATCATAAAATAAATTTCGATGCTTCAAAAATTTTATAGGTAAAAAATAAAAACAATATATTTTTAGGAATGCAATTTACACAAAGTAACAAAAACAAGATAAGTAGAATACTTAACACAACTAATAAAAAAATTGTTAAAAATAACTTGAAAGACTCTATTTTAAAAGGATTTTAAATGATGTTTAATTATTATTTTATCAATAATGCCTAAGCTTCGCAACATATATGAAGAAACTAGATTGACATGTGTAGTAAAAAAAGATCAAAATAACAAATGCTAATGAATAATAAAAAAAGTATTTATGCCTATAACAAAAGCATAATACTACACAAATACTAAATAAGTATACATATGCAAAAGAAATTTATTTCATGGATTTATAAATCAAAATATATAAAAGTTAGTAACATCTAAAATGTAAGAACTGAATAAATCTTTTAATGGTAAACCAGGAAAACAAGAAGATGTACGAGCTTAAGCATGCAACTAGATAGACTCCTGTCTTTAAATTTATAGCACATTTTTGGGTTGGAGTTAGAGGATGCAACTTTCAATTTGAAGGCTTATTACACATATACAAAAAAATAGATAGTATAATTTTATGCAGATTAAATAAACTTAACTTCCTTTAAAGAGTAATGAATCATTACAAATTTTTGTTTAACAAATTTTATTTATTAATTTATCTCTTAAACAATCAGTAATATTTGTATTTAAAACTATAACAAAATGATTTTATTGTAAGTAAAGATGAATATGTACAGATAATCAATAAAAAGAATATTAAGGCATATGCAGACATTTAAAAAATTACTCCCTAACAAGAAAAATTGTTACAATAAGGCGATTAAAAGAAAAAGGTAATCTAAATACTCAAAGTTTTAATTAATTATACAATAAAATCATCAAAAGCGATAATAACCTAATCAAGTAAACTGATTAACTATGAGATATTATTAAATGTTATCTTAAGTAAAAAAGTTGTGTTAAGATAATTAAGCAATAAATGTTATCATTATGTTTTTACTTGATTGATATAGTTAGTAATACTTAGTTGAAATAGAAATAATCAAAATCTTATAACAAATTCAATATTTTCTAAAACAAATTTAGCATTGATGATGCAATAATAAATGTTATTTTAGATATATTACTTAAAAATTTATCCTGTTATAAAAAAAAGAAATTATTAAAGTAATAATTTATACATGATCAGAGAATTTTCAAATTTATCTTTTAAAATAAATAAATTCTTAAATGAAAGTAATAAGTGTACCATAAAGTTGCATAAGTGACTAAAAAAACACAGCCTTATATATTATGAAATAAAATGCTTTTTGAACGTTGATAGTTGAAATAATCAAAAAATATTAAAAATATGAACTAATATCGACATTCTTTTAACACGTTATAATTCTTTTCATATCAAAGAATCATATATTTTCATTTTAATGAAATTCCACTTTAATATTAAAAATAATATTTATAGAATACTATATTATAGATCTTGTAGATAGACAGAAATAACTGAAATGAATAACTTATGTTATAAATTATTTTTAAAATTTAAATTGTTTAGAACAAAATATAAAAATTATAATAACAAATCATACATCTCATATTCATAAAAAGTAGTAAAAATATAAATGAGATTAATTTTAATATAATTAATTAGAAAATTACTATGTTTTAAACATACCAACTTGAAATATAAATCTTCTAAATTAAACAACTGCGAAGCTAAGAAATTAAAATTATTTTTGAATGAAAACTTGTGAAAATTTCAAATATAACGAATTCTAAATATATCTTTGTAAATACTGCAAATAGACAAAAATTGGTTGGAAGACATTTAAAGTATAAAAAAACCTAAATAAATAGGAAAGTTTCAGCAAATGTTTTTTTCTTAAAATTTAAATAATCTCATTATAAAGTAATGCGTAAAAATAGCATTATATGTAAAAATAAACAAAAACATAAATATAAATAAAAATAATATTACTTAATCTCATTTTCTAATGCTACTGCACACAAAATTGCAACTTATTACGAAATTATATTAGCAATATAATATGTAACATTTTTATTCCAAAATATGTTTTGTCTATTCTTAATGATTATTTTCGTTTTATTTTAATAAAACAGATTTTAATGGTTATGTTATACATTTCTTGTAATAAAGTAAAAGACATGGATAATAAAAAATAAAATTAATCTTTGAGAGTTTCTTTTATTTGCTCGCCTTATTTTCTCATTTCTCCTCTTGAATATATAGATCAAATGGAACAAAGTCTATGTACAAGTGTCCCTACGAAGAAAAAACAAAATAAAAAAGGCATATCTATCAAATGCATAAATAAGTTTAAAATATCCTTTCCGAGACTAATAAAATTTGAAATTGCAAGCTTGAAAAGAAACAATATCAAGATAAGTAAACGTAAAAGTATGGTATAAAGCGAGAAAGCGAGAGTGAGTGTGTGAGAGTGTGAGAAAGAGAGAGAAAAAGATAGTAATAGATAACGAAGAAAAATGGAAGTTCGACCTCGATAAGCGGCTTTTTCTCCACGAAGACTGTTGGACATTACTTCAACGCTCCTTGTCGTCGTCCTTATGTCTCAGCACAATCAAAAGCTAAAAATCGAAGCTCACGCAACTAAAATGTAAAAACGTAAAAACGCCGGCGTATCGTGCAGCTACGTGAACTCAAGGCGAGAGCTTTTAATACACGTGCAGAGCTTCTGCTTTCTACGGTAAGCACAAGCTCGACGCAATAGGTTGCCAATGGCAACGTGGCAAACACCTCCACAGTGGCTTGGTCGATCGACTCGAAATCGCATAAACGCTGCCCTATGCCTAACACGATACCTTTTGTTGTTTGTTTATCGTCAATGTCATATTCTTCCATGATTATGACTCGTAAAATAGAAGATTTCCTTCCTCATATACTTGACAGAAGCTGTAGCTCCAACTATAAGTGATGAAACTTGTGACTGTATAATTTACCCCTGGAAAAATTTATAGAGAATATCTATGCTGGACACAATAAGCTGAAAACAAATAAGAGAAGTATTATAAATAATCTGTAATCACTTGTATTATTAGATCTAGTCAAGACATTAGTCCATTTAATATAAAAAATTTTGCTTTTTAATTTTAGAACGATCAGTTTTCAGTCATAAATTAGTGCTTATATCACCTTCATTTTTCTTCTTTATTATCTTTCTCAGAAAAAACTGTTATTAAAAGCCAAATTAAAAAATGACCAAAAACAAGTTTCATTATATACAGTAAAAATATCCCCTGGAGTTTCATCAAATTATAAAGTTCACATATATATATAATACTGCTCTTGTCAGTAAAACTAAATAAAAATGTTATATGAATAAGAATGCAATAAAAACATTTACACAAAAATTGTACTTGTATAGATAAAAATTACGTAAAGTAATATTCACATTTTTAACCAAAAAATATAAAACATGTTCAAATGTTACTTAGCAATTTTAGATTGTGCAAATATATACGTAAATATAAAAATGCCTTTCAATCTTTATTTTAAAACTTAATTTTAATGTTAATCGGATTGAAAAATTCTGTACAGAATTTTCGTAATTTTATGCTTTTGATTCTTTTCTATTCTATTCATGTTCCAAACATAATTGTTTTGTCTTCATAAACGCAATAAATTTCAAAAAATAACTAATTTAAATTCAAACTATTAACTTAATATTTTTAATTAAAAACTATTTTATATATATAATTATATATTAAATAAAATTTTGATAAAATTTATAAAAAATTTAATCAAAGAGATACATTTTTTAACAAAAAATTCTTTAAAAATAATACAATTATATTAAAATACAACAACAAAAGATTTTTACAATTGAATGTTATAGTAATCTAGCAAAAATAGTTCATAATTAACAAACTTTTCTATGAAATAAGATGTATTCATTTCTGTTCCTTTTATTGGAAATGCTTTAAACAATTTTCTTTTAAAATTGATTTACTTGGATTATAAATAGTACAAAAATAGAGATTCTTTTAAAACATAAAATATATCATTTTACACAATTTTTACTTAAAAACATGATATAATTGAAATTATTATTTTTATAAACACATTTAACTACAAACATTTAATAAAATATATCATTAAATTGTATGCGTACACATAAACCTATAAAGTAGAAATTATTAGTATGAGCACTATGATTTCTTAAATACTTTAATAAATCAAATAAACTTAATATGAAATATTTCAACTGTATTTAGAGTAATCAACTAAGATATCGAATAAACAAATATCGAGAAGCGACTCGATTTATTTTGTATCGTCATCGTTAATTTCTTTTGAACAGAGTGTGTACTTATTAGCAAAAAATAAAAAAATCAATTTAATTTAAATTTATAAAGCCTATACTTATCAATATATCGATAGAAGACACAAGATGAGGGAATGGACTAATTTTCAAGTTGTCAATCTAAGATTATATTAAAAGCTACACATTTAAGAAGTTAACATTTTTCTTTTTAAAATCATATATTTTAAACTAGCTATCAATTTTATATAAAACTTTGTACAAACATATCCTTTATTTAACAAACTGACACATATTAAAATAGCAAAACCGTGCATACTTTCTATTCTTAAAAGACATTTTCTGTTAAAATATTTAACTTCGTAAATATATTAGATTTCAATTATGTACGTACATATATAATATAATATAATATACATGCAAATATAACATAATAATGAAAGAAATAATAAAAATTATAATCTGTCAGCGATATAATATTAATATAATATTAAATTAATAATTTTATTAAAAATGATCATATTATAACGATGAATATTTCTAAATATGATGATGAAGTGAAAAATATTATAAGTTGATAATAATAAATAAACTAGTTAATTAAAAATTTTATGTAATACTAAATAATCATATTATTAAGAAAAAATTAAAAAATTTATTTATTCATTTTCTACCCAAATAACAATTGTAATAAATTTTAAAAGTTAAGTTATCAATTACTTGCAAACAAATAAGTTACTTACAAACAATTTTGTGTTAGATATCTTATTATCTTTTTATTATCTTATACCTATGTACATTTATTTGTTCAAAATAATAACACTTTTTTATAAAAACCTCTTTTCTCATCATAAGAAAACAATTATTTTAATATACATTAAATATAATGAAAAAATAGCTAATTTCACAAAGTTCAACAATAAATCAATTGGAATAATCTACTATAAAAAATTATTCATACCATTTATAGTGAAATTTAAAGAAAGTATATAAGTGGTTGCTTATAGAAAACACACGTTTAGCTTTCAGTCACCGCAACTAATACCTGAAAGTTTTATCCAGCTCAAGTTTATACTATTCGTAAATAAGACTGTTCTAAAATGTCATAAATATCTATTGGTTTCCTGCTTTAGTCTATATATAATTTTGATTAATTATCGGCTATAAATTGAAATAATTGGTAGAAAATTTATAAGGATAGAAATTATGCTTAACAGATTATACACTGATAAAATTACAATTCAGTAAAATAAATCTTCAAAGTAATTTAAAATCAATTATTAGTGTAAATTATTTTAACTATTTATAATTTAAATATTTTCTTTTTTAAAAAATATAATAAATGACGCTATTTTATTGCTGTATTCAACAATTTAATTATAAATTTTAACTCAAAAACATAAATACATACAACAACAACAATAATAATAATAATAATAATAATAACGTAATAAAAATATTATATTAAAATAAGGAAATTTGAAAAAAAAATTAATTATTAATAATTTTTCTATAAATATCTTGAAATGATAAGCATATTTTAAAAAATTAAGATTCGTTGCTGCAACTAATTATATTTCCTATACTAACGATTCTTTCTATACTAGTTTACTAAATCTGTACATTTTTAACCTGAAAAATTTTTCATCGTTTTAGATAAAACTTATACTCATATCTTTATACAAAAAAGCATTTAAATACTGCACATATTAACTTAAATCTAGTTTATCCACCTCATATTGTATTAAAGAAATTTTTAACACTAAATAGTATATTATACATCTTTATGCATGTGTGTAAGTCTCCGAGTGTGCATGTATATGTGTGTGTGTGTGTGTAATTTTTTGGTAAACTATTATAAAATCTCCTTATCATACATTAATCTCTAATTACGAATGCATTAATTATCCTAAAACTAAAAATTATGTTTCATACTTTTTTATTATTAATTTTAATTAGATATCTAAACTCAACTTTTTCTATGTGATGAATCATATTCAATCGATATATTAACATCAAAACTAATTAGAAAAATAATAATTTCCTTTTAACTTTCTTTTATCTACTATAATCAGTGTACTACTTTATTCAATAAGAAATAACGAATAAAGATATAAAAATAAACAAAATATTTATAATGGGCTTTTACATGTAATAAATGAACATAAAAGTATTTTATACATAAGGATCAAAAAATACAAAATCTGGTTAGACCAAAGAAAAAATCTAATTATATATACAATCATTTCCTACATTACTATCAACATAATTTTGTAATACAAGTACAATAATAAAAATAATCTGTATTCAGTAACATTTTCTTCTTGTTGAAAAAATTGTATAAAAATATAACAAAGTTACTTTCTCCATTATTGTATTAGTTTACGTTAACCGAAATACTTTACTTTAAAAAATTATATAAGTAATAAACTATTCTATTGATTATTTAATAAATTTTTAAGTAAATATCTAAAATATAATAAATTATTAAATAAGTTTTACTTTTAAAATTCATTGTAGAATTTTTTTCAATTTATTCCTTAATATTTTTCTTCTACGCCTTTTCTGATTCAAAATAATTAGGTTTTTTAAAATAAATAGTTGTAATTTCCATATTTTTTTACTTAAATAAATGAAAATTCAATAAAAAATGAAGAATTTCAACTATATTATTTTTAACGTAGAATTAGTTTAACATGCTTGCCTTTGTGGTGAAAACTTAACGTACTTATGTAACCTATATATATTTGTTAAAATGTACTTCACAGCATGGCATATTTAAATAAGTACTTTAATAATATATTTTATTAATTATATAAAATTAATTAGCTATTTTTTTATTATGATACTTATAATATATATCGACATATAACGTATTGATTTATTTAATTCGCTATAAAAATTAAAGATAAAGATAAAGTACTTCTGAATTAAAATCAGTTTTTCACTCTAGCTATTGTTTTTACTATGTCTAGAACCATACATGAAGAAAAAATATTACCCACTGAATTGAATAACTAAGATTTTCAGATAAAATTCAATCAGTAAATGTGTTTACTCTTAAATGTTTATATTTAGATTCGTCCACAAAATTTGGGACATTCGCGACTTATTTCACGTGCTTTTAAACAATACGATTGTAAATATGTATATATGTATGTTTATACCACATCATCTTTTACTAAATTGTTTTCTTCATCCAAAATATTAAATATTTATTTTAAATATTCATTTCATTCTTGAAGTGTAATCTCCGACCAAATAACAAAAATCCCGTTCTAAAATATTTATAGTACGAGATAATTGATTGAATAATTACAAATTTTTACTTATGTACTTATTTTTACATTCAAAATAATCTCCCAAACAGATAATTAAAATGATTACAAATAGAGACTTTATTTACTTTAGCATAATTTATTACTTAAATTCAATCTATAATTTCATTCTTGAAGGGAAAAAAAGAATAGTTCTTCGTTAAAAACGAACTACATTTGATAAATAAAATGATTCTTCAAAATACACGATACCCTATTAAATTCTCGCTTCAATTGTCACAACTTGCTCCAATCTTTGTCGTTGTCGAAGTCCTACTGCAACTGACTGCTATCATCAATTTTTTAGTTCATCAATAGTACGTCCCTCCATCGCAACAAGGCCACTGTAAGACAAAAATAGTTCAATTATTCTGAAATATCATCAAAAGTAAAAATGATCTTATTTAGATATAGGAAAGGGACGTGATAAAGAGAAAAAATAAAAGAAAATATAAATATATATAAATAAATATATAAATATATAAATAAAAAAGATTACAGTACGCTTGATGAAGGGTGCATTACATTTGATACATGTTCAAATAATAATTTCTTTTCTCTATAACACAATAAAGGAGAATGTAGTTGTAGGATGAGTATTTTAACTCAATATCTTTGATTTATAAAAGAACTAAAAAAATACGTATGTTTAAAGAATGATTATAAAATGAAGATATAATAATGAATATTAAAAATACAAGAATTATACATTAAAATCTTTTATAATACATAATTTTCACATATCTAATAAAAATACATATACATAATTTTCTTTTATATTTTAATAAAATTCTGAATATATAAGACTGATATTTAATATTATTCTAAAAATTAAAAATAAAGAAAAAAGAGATGTACATATTGACCTACACAGGTGTTGAGAATAACGTCCGTCGAGGCAAAATGAACAAGAAAAATGCTACAAAAGAAATATTACAATAGCACAATTTCTGCTTATTAACATCTAGAAAAACTATATAACCATGTTTTTATTAAATTATTTTTAATGAAAATATATATTACTTTTTTTACTTTCATATTCTCGATAATTTCATTCTGTATATTTATATTATTAACTACGTGTAAATGGACAATGAAAGAAGCTAAGACAAATAATTCTTAAAAATATTTTATAATACTTAATGCAATAAAATAATTGTACAGAGGATCTTACATCTTAACTAAGCATTCACAGGTCAGATTTTTCATTTTCTACAGCCAACATTTTGAAATATGACATATTTAGCAAACAAACCATTTTATTAAAAAAATACGTAAATTAAATAAAAATTCATATAAAATGTTCGTAAAAGTTTAAAATACATTTTTTAATAAAATTTTTGTTTATAATATAAACAGACAAATAATATAAGAAAAAAATTAATAAATAAAAAATTTTATTTCTTTATTATATTTGAAGTTTTCTTTTTAAATTTTTTTTTTATTATGATTACTAATTATATACATTATAATGTTAAATAGATAGATATATTGTGAATAATCGAACTAAATTTAATAAATTTGATGAATCATTAACACTGTGAATATGATAATTACAAATATTTATATTTTCCATTTTAGTGTTATATTAAATATTTATTAATTTATTTATTTTTTTATTATATCAATTTATATAGAAAATATTACATTTTAAATTTTACGTGCGATATCTAAATATATTCTTAAATTATTTGCTGCATTTTACTTTTTATAATGTTATGTATAAAATTGATAAATTCTATGAATATATAATATATTTGAACGAAATTTTTATTTTTTACTTTATGCAATGATTATATTATAACCATTTCATTATATTAATACACTAAGTTTTATTAATACAATAATTTTTATTCTATCAAAGATTATTATTTATATTTTACTTAACCTAGACGTACGAATTTTACCAAAAATACTTCTTACGTATTCTATACTTGCTGATCCATTTCATGAAGTTCGAAGTTCCTTGAATTTCAATCAATAATATTTTTAATATATTTTTTCTTTTAAATAGAATTATCAACTAGTACTTTGTTTTACTTGAATTACTGTTGCTTGGTACAATAAATCTTATATCCCATAAATACACAGGTGTATATTTTTTCTTCGGTAATCTTTATCGTAAAATTTTGAAAGAAATTTGATTTTCAAACAAACATGTTAGTTTCTAACAAGTTTTCTTTTTATTCTATTAAATGAAAAACTACAAATTAAAAATTTTTTTTATTTTTATTTTCTTAAAAAGGAACATATAATATCTATTATAATTAATAACATCTTTTTATTTTCTGCAAAGCTTACAAGTATTTACTAACTTTAAATCGAATATTTTATAATAATATGAAAATAAAATTTGAAATAATCTTAAATTCTATGAAATATCCTCCAAAAAAGATAATGGTATATTTGTCACAAAGTTAAGCTACGAATTTTTCAATAAAATTATTTTTTAAATCAATAATTAAATTATTAAATCTTACAGCATTTCACAAATTGATTTATATAATTTATAATTTAAAATTTATATCATTTATAAAAATTTATTATGTTTTAGTATATTAAAAATTTCATTATATAACAATATATAATCAATTTTTTATTTGCATAACATGAAAAAAACAATATTTTTATAAACTTCTTAATACCAACTTATTTTAATATAAACTTTATATTGCGTATTACTATGATATTATATTCAATTATTATTATATATTTAATATTATTTTAAATGATTCTATATTTAAAATTAATTGTTTTTCACTTAGTTATTAATATACAAAAATGATATTAAGATAAATATAATTAAAAAAATTGAAAATATCATTATCGAACTAAATATAAATTGTTTCTTTTATAAATTGAAAGAACAACATTTTTTAATTTTGATTTCAAAGTGTACGTATTAACTAATTCTTTTTTACTTATTTTATACTAAATAAATTCATCAAATTTGGATTAGAAAAACTTTTAATTAGAAAAACTAAGAGTATAATAAACACCGTAAATAGAGTAAATGCCTTCATTATCTTGTAAGGTAAGAGTTCTAGAAAGTTGCAATTTTTCCGTAATTAAAAATTAAGTAATAAATTCACTGTCTTGAGCTATAACCAGTATAAATGTATACATTTATCTGTGAAAAATATTAGAATTTATTGATCGATTGTATTCGATATATTGTAATGGTAGAATTAAATAAAATTATAGTAATGAAAAATGAAACAAAGGTACAGAATGATTAAGTCTAACTGAAGAAAAATGTATTAAAAAATAAACTGTTATAGGAAAAAGAAATAAATAAAGTGATTTCTGTAATTATTATTATTTAGAGTAGTTTTTTTTTTTTTAAATAAAATTAGTTATTTTAAAAATATATTTTTATTACATATTCATATAAATAATCCAAAACAGTAAAGCATTAAAATAATTTATATAATATTTATAATAATAAACAAATTCAATATCGCTAATTAATTAAATATAGGAATAATGAAACTAATGATATATTACTTTATATTGGAAAATAATAAAAATACATATTATATTATTTATTTTAATAAACTATTAAAAATAGAGAATTAAAGAGATCATGTCAAAAAATAAAATCAGTGCGCATATTTTTTCGAGATTACAGCATTAAATATATACTTTTCATTCATAAAAAATTGAAATTTCTATGAGTACACTTCCTTTAAATTAATTTAATAGAATTATAAACTATAAATTATAAACTCATTTAATAGAAACGGTCTAGTGCAGTGGCATTCAAACCGGCAATAGTAACCGCGATGACGGCCGCTCGTACATATAATTACAACACTTCAAGCCCCAAACACCCCCTACGTGGTGTTTTATCCTGCCAGGCGTCGAGCTTTATGAATGAATTTCATTTTGCAAACTGCTCATTTCTTTCCACCATTATTCAAGCCTCGGAAAAAAACATTTTTTAACGTGAAACTGTTAGAATTTTTTTTTTCAAGAATTTAAATTGACAAACTCTTCCAATTATTCCACTTTGCAAATGAATGTACTCTTACATACTAGACATTTTTATGTAATGAACGATTTATTTTTAATGAAAAGACACGTCGGTGTCGCCTGATAATTTCTCATTAACAATGTTACTTAATTATACTACTTCTAAAGTAATAAGGTGTAGATTTGCAAAATAGGAATCTAGAATTATTCAATATAGAACGTAAATTATTTCATTAAAACCATTTATACAGATAAACATGATCAATATACAACTAGATTAGAAAAATTTAAAACGGTATAAAGAGTACCAGAGTAATATTCTTTTAAATAAAAATTATGAATATTAATAAGTTGCTTTAAATACGTAAAACGATATAATTCTATGTAAAGATATTTAAAAATTCGTATACCTGCATGCAAACTAAAAGAAAATTCATCACCTAAAACCGCTTATAAATATGTAATTAAAAAACAATTTCTTTTTTAGATATTTAAAAGGTTGAAATAATTATAGATAATAATGATCTTAATTATTAATTTATTATAATAACTTAGATATTTTATAAATTGTCTAAAAGTACTTTTTTGTTATTTTTAATTTACTAAATATATCATGTAAACTTTACGATGTATTTCAAGTTGTATTTATTTACATATTATAATAAACATTTAAAAATAAAAGAATTAATAAGGTCACAGGCGTTAACTTGATCTAATTAACTACTGTATCGACAGCATAACCACACTTATACTTGGTCATCTTGTTCACCTTTCACGATAATAAACTATACATGCAAGTCATTTTCACCAACCTTTTCTTCAAAGAAATGAAAACCTTATTAAAAGTATACATTAACAGGTTAAAGTATACGTTACTTCGCGTAAACTTTTTAGTTATTATTTTTATTATGAAAATATACTTTTAATAAACTTTAGTAAATTAATAAGAAATCCATTAAAAGTACTTTATTATAATTTCAACAAAGTGGTAAATGTATGCAATTATTTGAAATTAAATTCTTTGTTTATTATTGAAAAAATTATAAAAAAAAATATTTTTTGTTGAGATTGCATTATAAAATAATCTATAATTTATTAATTTTCATGCGTTTTTTAATTTTTAAATGTCATTTAAAATGAGTTATAATATAATTTTATAAAATTCTTTTTTCATTCTTAAATGCAGAGGCGGTGAAAAAAAGCGAAGTACTTAAAGATAAGCGTAAGAGAAGCTAAAAAAATAGCGTAGTACACACTGGTAAGACAAAAAGAAACAGCAAAACTGCAAATAAAGATAACAAGCTTTCTAAATAACGGATTTCTTTTAAATTAAATAAATAAAGAAATAGAATTTAATAGATTTTCATTATGATTTACGAGAACATCTTCTGAAAGTTCTGACCTTCATTTTAAACGAAAGTATTTTTAAATAACGATGATGAATGCTTGAAATTTGCTTCATCAGTAAGTGAAAATTAATAGATAATACATAAATTGTATTTAATATACATGCGTACATCTTGTTTGGATGCTGCAACATTAGATTTTATAAAAATAATCACATACTTCAATAATTACATCGTTACTAATTGTAAAATTCCTACTTCTGCACATCAATATACATACACTATCAATTTAATTTTAACTTAAATTTTTATTTTGTAGAATAAAACTTAGAAAATGTCTTATATTACAATAGAAAATAACCACTAGAATTTAATAAATATATTGCATATAATACATCAATGTTCAAATTAATGACAATATTATGTTATGAGTAAAGTAAAAATTAATTCTATCATTTTACTAATTATATAGCAAATAATAGTAAATAAATCCAATTAGAATAAAGTAATATACTCATAATATTTGCGGAGATGTTTTAAACTACACTACAATATTCTTGGACGCATGCCAAAAAGAATGAAAATCGGATTTGTTCAAGTTAAAGTATTTAATAAAAGTGTGCAAGGTATTGTACTTTTCATTTTGAACATTTTTCTATTGCTAATATTTTTAATAATTTATTGTTTTTTAACTATTAAATTTATCATTAGAGTTAGAATTCAAGCAAAACAGTTAGCTAATTGCAAATGCTTATCGTACTTCATTTTTTGGTAGTGTTATATACGTTCTTAATGAATCTATTGATTTTATTTATACCTATTACCACTAATAATATATAACTAATTCTTGAAAAGACTAAGATACAAAATAAAAGCATGCGTATTAAATTGAACTTTGATATGTTTCTGCACTTATTGGTTGTCTTGTATAACGTAAATACACTAATATCTTTAAAACGGACTCATTATATATAGATAGTTTTTAAAAGTAAAAAAATCAAGCTAATAAAGGAACTATATAACAAGTAATAAATCATATCACGAAGAAAGTTTATAAAAAGATGATAATATGTTAGATATTATAAATCTGAAAAACGAAAACATAATTTCATTTTCAAAATAAGTTACTAAATTAGTCTATTCCAAGTGGTAATCAACATCAACAAATTAATAAATCATTTACGCATTTCAGACACAAGTAACTTTGCAATTACTTTAATTAAAAAAAGTATTATAATATTTTTTATGTGAATGTATAAAAATGTACTTAATACATCTTCGCATTAGTATAAATGGTTTTATTATAATCACGTACGTGAGTAGGATAATTTTTTAATTTTAATTTTAATTTAAAAGAACAATCTTATAAAATTCTGTCTCATAACAATAAAAGAACCCATTTGGTTAGATAGCATCAGTACATTAAGGATATTATTGCATTAGATTTTCATAAATTAACGAAATCTGACTACAATAAAACTACAATAAAACAGGGTAGAAAATGAAAAATCCCTTAAAAATGTAATAATAAAATAAAGCTTAAACATTTTCATAGCCTATTTATAACCAATTTGGTACTAAATGCGATCATGATATATAAAGCGCCTTAACTTTTTGCATAAACATAGTATCGGGCGCGGATAAGTAACTTCGGGTGCCATATTCGCGCCGGATATAATGCTTCGAATTGGAATCGATTTATCTAACCGAAAGTCCATCCTTGCAGTGCGATGTGCCGATCGAATCTTACGGCGCAAGTGGAGGGAGTAATAACCACCCCCGCCTCCAAAGCCGCGGTGCATCTCGGCCTCTTCCCGCGTTAGCACGATACAATTCCAGGGGCTCCAAGGCTTGCAGAGTTCGTAACGTGGGAGGCTAAACTCATAAGGATCCGATCGCTCGCTGATGATCGATCGTCCATGCCAAATGTTAAGAACGAGGTGATACATGTCCAGCTCTGAGAAACTATCGGACAAGCTATTTACACCCTCGGCCTCGCGGACTTCACTCAGAATCTTCCTGTATGGCTTCAGATCTGCATGACTTCGCAGGTTGCGCAGGAGACGAAGACAACCTTAAAATCAAGTTTCTTTATTACTGGTAGAGATAAGACAATAAGATCGATTTTTTTACAATTCAATTAACTTTTTACCTGCAAAACATTTTTCTATCTTTTTTAAATTATATCAACAGTTTTAATTATTGGCTAATACTTTTAGCTTCCTTAAGTTTCGATAGAATATTTGTATATTTTATTAGGATACATAAGAGTATACTTATATATTATTATCAGAGATAATATCATATCAGGTTACATTTAACTCAATAAGTTAAGCACTTAAAACTGATTAGTCTTCTTAGAAAACTCGATTTTACATAATTATACTATCTAATACTGCTAAAGAATGTCAAACAACTCCACCTACATTAAATATCCGGCATTTACATTATTATTCATAATATTAATATATATAGCAATAGCTTACTGGTCTGTTTATGTTAACAAAAATTATTACAACACAAATAAAGTTCGGAATATTTTAGATTTAATAACTTAAAACAAATTTTTTTAGAAACAAATAATACTTTCTATCTTTTTGGTACAACAATATTAAAAATAATATTATAAAAGCTTAAAATTTTTGTATGATACTTTGCAACAAAATGTTGATCGCTTTCTCAAACTGCGAATGTCCAAGACTTTATCTTTTTACCTTATATTTTACTAAAATGAACAGGCATTTTTATATTTACAATTATATTTGTTGAATTTAAGCCTTGTCAAGTTACAGATACGTACATAAATATGAATATATGTACACACATTTCTGAAAAGCAGATTTATTAACTCATTCAAATTTATGCTTATGAATATATGAATACCAAAACCGTATTCGAAGGATTTTTATTAAACAAAAATAAAATAGAATAAAAATACAAGCGTAACAAACAATCTACTTTTCAATATTTGTAATGTAAATTTAGAGCACCATGTGAAAATATAAAATCATTCATATTTATGTACTACAATACCATTAGATTTTGTCTATTCTATATTTTAAAAAGTTTAGTTTCGACATTAAGAATGTCGAACAAAAATTCTAAATGAACGAAGTATGAAACTACGTAAAAATTTAAATTTATTCTGATTTTAAAAATACTTATGTAACTCTGAGTATATTATTAAAATAATCAAACAATTATATAAAATTAGATTTTTTCAATGTTAAACAAAACTTATAACAAGTTCAATTTAATACTAAATTCGAAATTATATTAAATAAAATGATGTAATTAAAATATTGCTTAATTCACAAAGAATCTATTTTAAATTATCAGCTTTATAATAAATTTTAAAATAAAAGAAAAACACTAATTTGAACTCCATTCAACTCTTAACAAAATATTTCAGATAATTAATCTCCTACTGAGTAAAACAAACAAAAATTACCTTTTCTTGATATTTATCTTCCTTATACCAGTAAAGTGAAAATCATAAATATGAAAAGGATGGAGAAAATAAAATTAATTTGTAAATCTTCAAAAGGCACGATTACAAATGGTATTTTATTTTTATTTTTTTTTTTTAATTTCTCCACCCTTTTAATATTTACTAATTTTCACAAATCCAAGGATATGTATTTTAAAAGTAATCTTAATTATTTCTTTTAATCCTACATTTCAAATTATATCATGTTATATATAATATATATATATTCAAAGCCCTATATGTAGGTATGTTTAATTTTACTTTACAATACATGTTAACCTAAATAAATGAATCTTTGAAAAATATTAATTGAATAAAATTAAAAATTAATTCTTTAAAATGTTAAAGAAACTATTAATCAATATACTTGCTTACAAGTAAATGAATTTACTTGTAAATTTAGTAATATTAAAATTATTTAAAAATTTTGTTATTTCTAGAGTAAACGTGTTTTAAACTGTATAAAGTTTAAAATACATTAATATTACATATACATATATGTAGTTTGAAAGGAAAATTCTATAAAAGTTTATATATTTATATTATAAGTACAATATTGATCAATACCTTTACACTTTTTAATTTGATATTTTTTGGTTGTTACAGGAAATTTACTACAAGGCAGAAGTTTTCTACAACTTTCGCAAAAAATATGTTTCTTCTCTAATGGTTCACGTAATTCATAATCGAATAAGCTAATGTCGTCAGTTCCACTTACGCTCTTGCAAGTACAGTTATGGGAAGTTTTTATAAACTGCAGGAACGATCCTGAATTATAATTATACAATTATGTTAATACATAATTTTGAACAAATTTTTTTATGAATAATACAATTTCACTTTTATAACATTCAATAAAACTAATCTTTTATGACAAACAAATGTTATAAATTACAATCATTAAAAATTATGTTTAAATTAATAAATATTATTTAAATATTCACATAAGCTATACACAAAAACAAGCCTTATCAATTATAACTTATTTTTATGAAAAAATAAAAAGTTTAAATGCTATATACTATTTACATTTATATTTCAATCTTTTTATAAGATTTGAAGTGAAAGAAACTTATCTTACCAAGTATTCTTTTTCTTAAAAAATCAAATTTTATTTGTTCAACTTCTTTAGAAAACATAATAATTTCTTGATCAAGTAAATCTCGAAATGCGTTTGCATCTTTACAATTATGATTTTCTATAGATCTTCTGGACTGAAAAGGTTTTTTATAACATGAAATTATTTTTATTTAATCTAAAACATATGTTATTTATTTTATTACACTATTTAAATTCTAATTTAAATTCTAAGAAAATTATTTGTACAGTAAATTGATAATAACTTGCAAAATATTCTAAGATTAAACTAAAATTAATCTTTTTAAATAATTAAGACATTATAAGATACAAATATATTACTACTTTACTTTAAACTATTATAACAGTGCTTACTGTTCTCCATATCAAGCTTTAATAGTTATAATAAAAAATTTATTCAAGAAATGAAATGTATTGAAATTATAATGAAATATAAAAAGATATTTAAATTGGAAAATGATATTTTAAGAAGCATAAAATTCTAGATTAAATCCAGGTGTTCATAGTTACGCAAATATGTATAAGATTTATGAACATAAAATCAAATTATTTTTGCATTAACTTTAATCTAAACAAAAATTAGTTTTATATCAGGGAGTATATACGATAAAATTATTATTTTAATCTTTTTAAAAATATGTCACTTTCAATGCTAAAAACTCTGGTCTTAACTGCTTTCTTACTCAAAATTGTTTAGAAAAATGGTGTCCATTGTAAATCGAATAAATATTTCTTCTAATTACAGTAAACGAACATAACCATAATGTATGAATGTTGAATATAATAAGAAATTTTATAGTGCTCGCCTCTCTTAAATAAGCTTAAAAAATATATTCAATCAATACCATAAAAAGCAGCATTTTTTAAAATATTTATAATATTTTTGTGTTCTATTTTTACGTTTATTATCCCACAACAAAAAATGAATAAGTAATAAGTCAGTGAACTAGTCAAAATGTACAAATTTTATGTTTTTTCGCGCATTTTATATTTTGTTGAAATTATATCGAAATGTGACATTTATACATTAAATTCGATTTACCGCATTTAAAAATAGATTTAGAACATAAATAACAATTTTTTAATATGTATGTGTTGTTACAACTTCATTATTATACATTAACAAATAAATATGATATTTTCTTTTTAAGATTCTTTTTGGAAAACAGACGATTATAGAATTTACAAAACAATATTCACGTTATAACAAAATAATAGATTTGAAAAATAGAAAACGATTAACTAATCTTCCTTCCTGTATTTATTATTTACATTACAAAATTAACAATTATTTATAAAAACATATAATTAAGTAACTAAAAATAATATTAATTAGTATACATAGTATTACACATTTGATTGGTAAATATTTCTTTATCCGTTTAATTACATTTCTTAATTATCTATGAATCATTGCATTACAAATCTTATTTATATGTTAAATGATAGAATTTTTATAGCAATATTGTTAACGTGCTTAAAACGTTCAATTTACATACGGTATATATAAAATTTTTATTATGTAATATTGTAATAATGTAATTTTTATGATGTAATTGTCTTTTTAAGATACGTTTAGAATGTTTGACCAACTTCTTAAAATGTTGTTATTAAATAAAATTATTTTTGATAATTTTTTCTTACTAACTAACTTTACATATATAAATCTGAAAAACAGATTTCTTTTTATAATAGAGTAGTTGAATCCATTTTGCAAGTCTAAGCGGAATACTTATTTACTGCAAAAGTCTGAACGATGTAGAAATAAGCAAAATATACTACGGCAATTTGTTTGAAATAGTCTTTTTATATACTTTTGTGTGAATACTAAACTTGTATTTTTATTAAAGGAATTTTTTAAAAGGATGCGAAAACGTGAAAATTCTTCATGGAAGGAAAGTGAACACACTGGTGAGGTCCCACGTTGAAAAGTAGTTCCTACTTTATGGCACACATTATCTCTATTACTATGGATATAGAAGGATCATTTTTAATTCGATGTAACGTGAGCTGAGCACCATCTTCATAGTAAAAGCCGCAATTTTTCAAAAATTTCTGAGATGCTTTCGTTGCTTTTAGAGTAACACCTCTTCGTAAAATAAAAAGTGATATTCAGAATTATTATTTTCTCACGCTATTAGTATATTTCCCGAAAAATAAAACCATAAAACTTTTACTATATTATTAGAAGTAAATTAAAGAAACAACCTATATAAACAATAATATCTAGAGCATTTAAAATAAATATGTGAATTAGCGGTATTTCTACTACGCCCGTCGATTTAATTTTAAATTATGTTAATTATCTAAATTAATGCATTATATTTCATCGTTTCATGGCAAATTTCCATCATTATCTTGGATAGATCAAACAATATCCCCATATACATAGACAGCAAATATATTCCATTACGTGAGTACAAGCTCATTAATTTACCTGAAGAAGAATCTCCATCCTGTTATCCGTGTCCCACTTCCCCAACTGCTTATACACCTTCATGAACTTTTGAGCAGCTTGATTTCTTAAAGTCAACATCTCAATAGGCTTGTTTTTATGATCGAACCATCGTCGTGGTTGACACTGATAAACGAGAAAACGTGCCTTATAGATTTGCATGCGTAATTCCTGCTCGTGTCGCATCTTTGCGTTGACCGTCAAGAATACGCGACGCCTCGATTCCAACAAAGTTCCAGCATCGAGATGTTGATCATTAAGCTCGGATTTCTCTAGGTGACTGATCAGCGCATCGAGATCCAATAGAGTTTGTGGTTTATTAAGAGCCTGACAATATGACAGATATTGCTCTCTGCAACAAGGACCTTTAACTGTTAGAATTCCTAAGCCCGTTTACCCCCTCCCATGCGCATTTTTTTCTTACGCTTATTTTTGTTTCTGTACTTTAGAAACTATTTCGAATAATTTTTAAGCAGAAAATCTATTATTAATATCAATTATACAGCTTGCAACTATCCTTTTATGGAACCCTCCTTGAGTCACTTTATTACTTTATTACACAAGCGCACGTTGTGTAATGATAGAAAACAAACCTATTCGTATATTATGTTTCTAAAATTTATTAGTTTACTTTACTAAAAATTATATGAGTATGGAAATACTGGTATATACTTATAAAACAAAGAGAATGGGAACATACATATATGAGTATACCTGTAAGCGAAAGAGGGTGAGCATGTGCAAACTTGCTGAAAGTGCCGTTAGGTGTGATTATAGGGAATAAATGTCAGGTACCTGGAACGACAAAAATATGAAGTATATACAATACACTTCAGGTATTGTTTTTGAATATGAGCGGAAGGATACGAATTTATGATTGTGAGAGAAAGTCGAGGACAACTCTGACAAAAGATGGAGCAAATGTAAGTAACGTCGACGGTTGTATTTTTAATAATTGGAAATACATTTTCACCTTTTTTATTAATTTTTATATTAACATAACGATGTATCTACCCTTAAATATCATAAACCAACTTTCTTACGACAATAAAATTCTATACGCAAAAAATTTATTAGCCTTGATGAAATTGAATTAAACATCATTTACCAGATACAATTAATAAATAAATTAGTGAATAAACTATACCTAAGATATAGAACCATCAACAAACTATATTTATTATTATCGTAAAATAAATTATATCATTTAAATATGTTCGAACATATATTTGCTCTGATTATAGTAAAAGAAGTTATAAAGGTCTTTAAGAAATAATCCGTCTATTGATCTTCCGTAATTTATCAACCTACTCTCGCTTTTACAACACTGTCAACTAAAAACTAATTGTTTCTTTAAATCTATTCGTTAATTGAAATTTTTAACGTTTTTATTTTTTTTAATTATAACTCTATATTTATTAAAACTTAAAGAGATAAATTAATTTGTCGAGTGTAATTGAAAATTAACAAGACTACATAAAAATAATATTTTTTACAACGATAATTCGTTTAATAATCACTATATTATATGAGTTATTCAATAAAAAAGCCAATAAAACTGTTATATACATAATCATTATTTTTAAAGGATTCAATGCTTATAACTTTTGAGACTTCGGATTAATTAGCCAAATTTTAACTATAATTTAAAAAACACTACTTTCTGAAATAGTAACACCTTTTTTATTCTATATATGCCGACAAACCTAATAAATTCCATATTTACATGTAATTAAACCTTTGCAAAATCTGTTAAAATCAAGACTTTCCATTCTATTTTTCTATTATACCACTATTTAATTTTATGTATTCATAGATACACATTTTTCAAAGTATGCAAATGACTTCAAAATAAGAAAAGCCAATTTATTGATAAAATTAAATGTAGCAACATTAATGAACATAATCAATCATTAAGAATGATACTTACGAGACTTTCAAAACTATACTCTTATAAAATCTTTAGTCAGACTAAGGCAATTCAATTCACAAAATTATTGAAAAGAAACGAGATTTTAAGATCTAATATTATACCATCAAGGATACTTTCTAGTTTGAAAGAGTGAAAAAGGATTTGTATTATATTTTATAATAAAAAATATTTTATTTATTTCCTAAAATAAAATTATAAAAATAAATATTTTACATTCATTTAGGAGAAATATTTATTAAAATATGCTTAAAGGTAAATACACTTTAAAAAGAAACTTAAGAGATGTCATTAATATTAAAAAAAGAAGACCTTTTATTAAAAGAAATTGATCCTTCTTATTGATGGAAAAGTTTAATATCCAGTAAGGGATCATACTATTTTAAATATCTAAAAGTAACGTAGTATATAAAGTATGTCGAGTTAAACACTTTTTTTAAACTTTGATCGATATCTTAACTTTTCCTATTTTAATTAAAAGTTTTTTAATTTAAATGATAGAACATTTTTGAGAACTTTCTACTGGAAGTGTCTAGCAAATGTGTTTTACATTATGAGTTTTCACCTGTCTTCTAACTTCAACTCGGTTATGTGACATTTAATCTTTGATACCGATATCATTTGATATTCCATTTTAGCCTGTCAAAAAATTTAAAAAATATAGTCTAAGTTTCTTGACAACCACAATAAGAGTAAAATAAGACATTTTTGTCGCACGAAATCTTTAAATATCACCATTGGAATTGATGATTTATCTAAAGTAAAATTAAAAAAATAAATTATAAGACATTGTAATACATTTATTTTAATTATGCAACGAAGATAAGATTTTTTAAAGAACGCTGTTTAATTCATACGGGTTATGTATAAATGAGCATATAGAAACATTAATGACTCTTTTCATTTGTCCTTGAAATAGGCTATTTCAGTTTTTCTTACTACAAGCTGTTTTAAACTTTAAATAACAAGAAAATTTTCACATATTTTTTTTTGAAACATCTTATTATCGATTTAATGAGTTAATTGAGCTTTCACATTTTATAATAAAATGAGAACATTTTAATAATAAACATGTTTAAATTGATACAATATATATCTAAAATGTAAATGTAAAAGTAATCTTAAACTTGAAACAAACTTATTTTTATTGAAATAAATTTATTTAATCTACAATAAATTTTAATTAACAGTAATGTTCAGTGCTACTGAATATTAAATTGTGAAAATCCAATAATGTACTTATTTATACAAATTTAATAAAACTTATTTTAATGACTTATATGCATAAAAATATGTATAACATTTCATAACTATAACCTTATTGTAAAAAATCTTATAACTTTTCCTTTATGAGGATTTTGTATTAATTATTGTATTAATTTATTGTATTAATTATGAAGATTTTCTATCTGTTTATGAAGCCATAATTAACACGAACTTATTTTAACTTAATTGTTATGTTAACTTATTTTTTAAATTTCATTATAATCAAGAATATTTTATTTTAAACCAATAATAAAACTAACACAAAACTCACAAATAAAATATAACGAAGTGTAGGTAAAAATAACGAATTTACTATTATAAAATTATTGATTCAACTTTAAAGTTTGATACGTAAATGGATTTCAACGTACAAATTATTTTTTTAATATTCTTCAACTAAAATGTAAAATTTAATAATACTAATATTCAAATTTTGTTTTAATATATGTTTTATGTCGTAAATATTTGATTTGATGCAAAGTTAGAAAAATATTTTACACTTAAGGTTATACTGACTTACCTAATCTGTTTTATAAAAATATAAATGTTTCTCCTTTTAGATCTTAATTATGACATTCACATTTAATTTAATATTTAAATTGCAGCTTATTCAATTTGAATGTTTAAATACTTTTTAATATACCTGAGTTCTAGAGCTTTTTCTTCTCCGAGTTTTTCACAATCCTCGCGCATTTTTCTGTAGAGTCTAGCGCATAACTTCACGAATTTTAACACTCTATAAGCTTTGTAAAATTTTTGAATTATTCGCGCCTTGCCATTAACATCCAAGCGGAGATTTTGTTCATTTTGCATTTCATCATATGTCACATAAGGCTTAATAGTTACATATTTATCGGAAACGCTCGGAATATAACAGTCTCGTCTAAAATAATAAGTGAATTTCATCATTTTCACAGCATCTTTTATATTCATTTATATTTATTTAATTTTTAATTAAAATTTTCATAAAATTATACAACTTTCTAATATTATCCTATTTGTCCTAAATTCACACTTATATACGACTTGTGTTGTATAAATGTACATTAATTTGAATAACATAGTTTGCTCTGCATATGAAAAATATAAGTATATATTTATATAATTAATTTTAGCATGGAACATACAATTCAGCTTTAAATAAAAGAAAAAAATTTATATTCGACATAGTACTTTTATTTATATTATTGCAACATAACTTTTTACAATTGACTTTTGACTAAGAAAACAAATTTTTGTAACTAATAAATATGAATATGTAGATTTTATAAATAATTTTATCTTATTGTGAAATTAAAGAATGCACTCACATCTTACACAGCATATAAAAAACGCACATTGAAGAAGGTATCCCTATTTTTTTATACAATAAATGTAAAAACATTTTCTTTATTATTCTGCATTATACAAGAGCATTGACTTACCGCCACATTTGTGTGGCTTGGTCGTAAATTGTCTGGCATTCTTTCTCTGCTGCAAAGACAGTTTGTACCTTTCGACTACACGTTTTTTCCCATGGTATTCGCTTAGTTCGCGGTCCAGTTTGCGAATCCGCATTTAAATATTCTATTCCTGTAATTGTATTCCTCCAGCCACCCAATTGCGGTTTTTTAATAACATCTCTTTCTATTATAGTTAACATTTTATTTAAACATTCGATTTAATTTATATATACGTAAAACTGTAATATATCTTTGAGTATTAAAATAAAGCACAGAAACTATTTTTAACCTTTAAAAATCTTGCATAGTAAAAAATAAAAAAATGAAGTACAATGTGAATAAATTCAAATGATGTTTGTGAGATGTAAAAGAGAATAATTTTTTCAACATATAAAATTACCGTCACGTTTTTAATAAAATACAGCTCTTTATTTTTTATATTTTAAAACTATATATCTACAAGTACACGATGAATAAATTTTTGTACATAGTCGACATTTCAACAAAAATGTAAACACACCGTGTATTTAAAAAAAGAATTTTTTTTATTACGTGAGCCGAATACGACCCAAAATGAAATAAAAATTTGTACATCTCATGAAACAGATCGGAGGATTTTTATGAGGAAAAATTATATTTTCCTCCAACGAAGTCTCTTTTTTAAAGAATCGCACGCAAATTCGGTCGCTATCAATCGACGTAATAACTAGAATACCTGAATATATTTACAAACTTATTCTTTTAAAGAAAATCAAACATCCAAGGAAGTCTTATGTGAGACATCTGTTAACAATAGACTAACTAAACCTTAAACTAACAATAAATTTTATCACTTGCTGTGAGTTTCATATATTGTTCTTAGATTGTCAGATTTTTCAAGTATTTTGCATAGTATACAGCACAAAGTCGTTAAATCACTAGGAAATTTGATGATGTCCAAAGAAGATGAATTTGTATCCTCTTTATCTTGCAGCAAAATTATCAAAAGTCACATCAAGTAGTATATTCTTGTTTCTTTTTGACTAAAATAAATAATGAACCAAAATATACGCATATGAAACAGTATTACTACAAGCAAAAGTAATTTATGTAAGTTTTATAATAGGAAAGTGCTGATGGCATGAAAAGTCAAAGACTGGCGGCTCTTTCGAATCTTTTTTATGTCCACCGTTAAGCAATTTCAATACAATAAAATTAGTTTTGGCAACTTTCAACAGGTCATTAATCTGTAAATAAAAAACAGTAAAATAAAACAGTATTAATCTGTAAGTAAAAAAACAAAATAAATATTTTGAATTAAAAATATAAATGTATATAATTATAAATAAAATCTCATACATTTAATTGTACATTTTATTTTAAATGTTTACCTCATTTACAGTATTTGAGTTAGCTGGATTAAGTTCTAGTGCACGATCTAACATATTCTTAGCTTGATGAAAATGTCGGCAACCATCAAAATATTGAGACTCACTCGTACTTTTCTCCTACAGAAATGAATTCTTTTTAGTTACATAGTATCTATATAATCAATTTAAAAATAATCATTGAAATTAAAAATGCTTACATTCTTTTTGTTCACTTGAACATTCATATACTCTATAAACTTTTTATAATTAACAGGAGGAGGTGTTGGTAAAGAAGAAAAAGGTAACAATCGATGCTCGTATCGCACGCGTTCGCAATCAAATTGATTTTCTGGTAATGGTATTCTACCATCCATACGAAAACCTACCAATGCCTAAATAGAGATTAAATTCCTTTTATTAGCATTAATTTTGTTATATTATATTCTAATTTTTTATGCTTGTTAAACTATAATATTCAAATTAAAAAAATCTTTTTTATCAAAATAAACATTACCTTATAGAAACCACCGCATATATTTTGCAATGCTTGATACATTAATATCTCTAAATACGGTCTAGGTGTGGCTTTCTTCTTCTTACTCTTTGCATTCTTCTTGCCACTTCTACCTTTGTGTGATTCACTATGTATATCTTGCTCCATTATAAATGTATCTGCTCTTGTGATTGCAGATACAAGCCAAACATACAAAAATTCATACAAATACCAAAATATATAATGATATTCATGAACAGAATAAAGTTCCAGTTCAAAACCACTCAATAAATACATAACCATAACCCGTAGTGTGTGATATAAAATCCAAGTTCCAAAACAAGCTAAATGTGGCCTTGGAGTATCACCTTTCATTGATAATGCATGTAAATAACCATCAACCCTTTCTGCCTAAAAATTTTTTGAACATAATTACCTACACAATACATAATAAAATAAAACATTAATAAATTGTAATTATTATTCTATAAAATAATGAAACTTAATGAAAACTACATTAATTGAAAATTTATAATTGAATATTTATAAAATATAATTAAATTAAAATAAAACATACTATTATATAAAGATTTAAAAAAATTCAAACTACTGTTTTATAGTAGATATTTAGCATAATTTATTAAAACATATTCTTATACCTCATCTTGTAAAGCTGCAAAATTCTCAAATAAATACGCTAATCTGTCTCTCTGTCTAGCTCTATTATGACCACTAGTTTGCAATAGTGTCCCAAAAACATTGGCACAATGTCCTAAAAAATTATCCACAAATTCTTTTGCTTGATGATTCTGTAATAATATACTTTTTGGCATCAAAGCAGGGGGTGCAATAAAATTTCTTGCTGCATCTTTTAAAACATCTGAAAAATTTTGAACCCCAAAAACACGGTTTGCTGTAGGCATATAAACGATTTGTAACATAGATCTGGATAATATGCATGGACTTTGACGTGAAAATTCTAGAAAAAAATCCTTCGACAAAAAAGGATAAACATTAATAAGAACTTAGAATTATTTTCATAAATATAAAGTATAAAGCAATAGTTACCAAAGCACTATGAAAATTGTTGTAACTCGTAATTTTAGTGACCATTTTGAATCTGTTTATAAGCTCATACATGTATTCAAGTGCTTCAATTCTTGGTTTTATTTTAGTATACCTTGGAAATGTAGGTGGCAATAATCGTTGGTTAATCATAGGATCAAAACCCATCACATTAGGATGATTAGCTAAAATAAAATAAAACAGAATTGACAAACCAATTAAAGTAATCAATATAAAAATGAATGTTATTTATTTTAACTTACTAATTTCATCAGCCTTTGCTCCTCTATTGACTGTTTTTATCATAACTTGAATCATATCAGAACAGTTAGAAAGAAGACGTTGACAGCCACTTAAATTTTGTTGCAATTGCTCTTTTCTACCCATTAATGTTAAGATTTGATAAAGCATCTTTGTAAATCTTATCCTAGCATAAAGAGCTAATCCATCATTATACTAAAAAAATTTTAATATTGAATATATAAAAATATATTGTAAAAACATACATTTTCTAAATAAATTGTTTCATTTTAACATAAAGAATTAATATTTTACTATTATTACTATTTTGCATTTGAATATATTTATACAATTTGATAACATTTTTAAAATATCAAACAAAAATCAATTATAGATCACATATAAATTAATTTTGATTTGTACAAATTTTATAATAAATCCATGATATACATTTTTTTTACTAAATATTATATACATGTATATACTGCATAATTACTTTATTTGTTTACCTCTCTCTCTGTCTCATTATCAATAGGTTTAATCCGACTTTTCCTATGCAACTCCTCTTCAACTTCTCTTAACATAGAAATAGTTTTTTGTTCTGTAATATCAGGCTGAAACTTATAACCTCCATATGTAACACTTTGGAAGTCTTCTTCTTCATAGACAGAAGCTTTAACTATACATTCCTTAATCTCTTCAATAATTTTATAAACTGCATAACAAAATATTTTTAAAGTCTTATCTATGATTTGATCAGGTTGGTGTAAATATAAATTAGTAAAAACAGTTTGTGCTAAATTGTGACCCTCCAACCATGAAACTATGCAAGCATAAGTTGAGTCAATTATTCCTATAATTTCTGAAGGTGTAAGACCATCTAATTTAATAACTCCCGTCATTGCTGCCTGTGAAAATGTATATGGCTTATTATTCCCTCGATTGCACAACATTCCAGCATCCATTTTTGGATCCATCATTTCAATAGCAGACATCGCATCAAATAATCCAAAAAGTTCATCATGAAGAAGTTCTCCAAGTTCTAATTCTGTGTATTAAAAAAATTCATCCATAATATAAAATGTTAATAATTAAAATAACTAACTACTTCTAAATTATTTTAAGAATTAATTAAGTAATTACAAAGTTTTAATAGATTATAATCTAAAAACTTACCAGTAATAGCTTCAAAAAACCCTTGTGTAATATCCACCCAGTTAAACCAATTTTCATCAGATCTGCAATAATGTAAATACTTTAATTTCTAATTCAGTCCAAAAGTAAAACCAATTTGTTTATTGTCATAATTAAAAGCGCTTTAAAAAACAAGATTATAAATTTATAAAAATAGGTTATTCTGTTACATTTTATGCAGTATAAGAATTAAGAATATTATTTAAAATTAATAATTTTATTCTACATTATTTTAATATATTTATGATCGTTATCAAATCAATGCGACTCACAAAGTCTCCTTTTCATCGTTCATATCAATCGAATTCTGTTCTTCCATTAACCTCGCCATTTTTGTGGCTCCTCAGTTGATTAAGTTCCTCTTTGCAACTAGCCTAACCTTTATTATATACACTTTTAAATTTTGATACGGTTCTGTTATTTGAGCTCTACCATATTTCCAGTACAAAATATTTTTTACTATATTTTACCTTTTGTAGATTTTTCAAAATAATTAAATATACTTCGTATAATTTAATTATCAAGTTATTTAAGATTTTCTGATTTTTAAATGTGTATGTTTGTGTGTTCGTGTATATATATATATATCAAAGCATCATATAAAAATATTTTTTTAATTATTTTATTTTTTATAATCATAAATTTTTTAAAATAAATTTGAATATTAATTGTTAGTTTTAACAAATGAAAACTTTTAAAATATCAAAAAATTTATAAAATAATTAATTCTTTGGTGGATTTTTTTTTAAATAATTATATAATAAAGATACTGTTACCCCTTTTTGATCTAAATAACTTCATACTAAATGATACAGTCATGTGACATATAAATGTTGGTCATACTGTCAAGAATTTGAAAATTGACAATTAAGTGACATGGAAGATCGAATTTGTACACAGTGTACAGCTTTGTACTCTAATTCACTGATAAGCATAATCGGAGAAAGGACTTATCACATAAAAGTATCGAAAATTGCAAGTTGCTTTCGAGACCAAAGTTTTTATTCTCTACGATCTGTTAGTACTTTGGAAACGCTTTGAAATATTTAATTTTCCTCATAAGGTGAAGTTTTCTTACAATTTTCTCACATTTTTATATAGATCAATATAGTAAAAGCTTCTATTAACAGTTCCATTTAAACAAAGTTTTTGATACCAGACTATCATCAAATGGATCATTACGACGAAAATTTTGATAAGGTAAACTTTATTCTGTCAGATTATAAAAATTGTTACATAATAATAAATACTTTATTTTATTAAGAATTTATTTATATTGATATTTTAACTTTAGCCATTACATTGATTTTTTATTCGATATTAATTCTTTACTAGGAACATCCAAAAAATCTAATTCCAGAGCTCTGTAGACAATTTTATCAACTAGGATGGGTTACAGGAACTGGTGGAGGTATTTCCATAAAGCATGAGTAAGAATTTAATTGTTACATTTTTCATTTTACAATATTATAAAGCATAACAACAAAATATTAATGATTTAATATTAAAAAAAGTTAAAACTTATATTGAATAAAAATTTATTTTTATAAATAGATATGTAACTGATAATTTAATTTCGTGTACTTGTGTTTGACTAAGTATATGTTTATGTATATATGTGTATTACATATTTGTATATATTTATAAAGTAAATATAAGTATAAAAAGTTCTTTTCTTTAAACAATGTATTAAATTAGAAAAATTTTTTATATTTTCAGAGACAAGATATACATTACTCCATCTGGAGTTCAAAAAGAACGAATTTTACCAAATGAAATGTTTGTTCAAGACATTGATGGAAAGGATCTGGAACTTCCTGCATCAGAAAAAAAACTAAAAAAATCTCAATGTACCCCTTTATTTATGTCTGCTTATACTTCTAGAAATGCTGGAGCTGTTATTCACACTCATTCAAAATTTGCTGTTATGGTCACACTTCTTTGGCCTGGAAAAGAATTTCGTATTTCAAATCTTGAAATGATTAAAGGTAAATTTTGAATCTATTTTAATTAAAACTCTCTTAATACATATTCTAATCAGAAAATATAAAGATTCTGTATATATAATACAATATAAATATTTAAATTCTTGCCAACAGGAATACACAATCAGAAATTAGGGAGATCCTATAGATATGATGAAGTATTGGTAGTGCCAATTATAGAAAATACACCTTTTGAAGCAGACCTAAAAGGTCGTTTAGATGAGGTTATTCAAGATTATCCAGAAACTTGTGCTGTTCTTGTACGAAGACATGGAATTTACGTTTGGGGTGATACATGGCAACAAGCTAAAACAATGTTTGTATATTTTTTACAAGAAAGTATGTATAAAAATATCATCCCTTGCAGGCATAATAAATTAATTTATTATAAACAAATACTGATAAAGAAGTTGTTTAAAGAAAATGTTTTACTTAATTCTCAATGTAAAAATAATTATTAATCATTTTAGGACTGAATCTTATGATTATCTTTTTGATATTGCTGTACGAATGAGAGAATGTGGGCTGGACCGACTTATGGAGCATGATGTGATAGACTGTCTAATAAAAAGCACACAGGTTTAATTATTTTAACTACTAAGGGCAAGTACAAAAATTAAGTGCCACAATGCAATGTTTGTGTTTTATATAATTTATAAAAAAATTTACAATTTTTTACAATATTTGTACAAATTATTAATACAAATAAGTATTTGATGTGAATTCATTTTTAATACTAAAGCTGTAACTATAAAAGAACTTTAAATAAAGATATTAAATATATACTGCTTACAAATTCCTTTTACAGTTTAATTTTAGTGAAAAAAATCCTTAATACCAAATCAATTTTATGAAAGTCTTATGATAGTATGAAAAACTGTAATACATAAAAAGTGTATAAAAATAAAATTAACTTTTTATAACTACGTCAAATGGTTGAAATCTAGACTTAATTTTTTCTGCTAATAAGTATTCTTCTTCTTTGCTTAGTTGACAATCCTTCCAATCAAATCTATCAGGAATGTCCAATATTCTGTCGCAACAAACAACTTCCCTACCAAACTGTAGTGGAAAATCCTTTTTTATCCGATAGAATAACCTTTGCCCATCTGGTAATTCTACATAAAAATATAATGTTCCCGGTGGAGCAATTTCGTGAAGATCTACATCTAACTCCTTCATTGAAATATGATAAATTCCAGCAATTTCCTGGCAAGAAAATAAATTAAATTTAATAAAATACAATATGTAATATAATACAATGATAAAAGAAAAATTATATAAGAAAAAAAGTTTCATTACTAAATAAAAAAATAGTTTTTATAAAAGGCTAAAAAATAAATTAAATTTATAATTTATTTATTTACACTAACAATGTTTTCTTTCAATATCATAGAAAATTTTATAAAAATATTTCTATTTAATTTTTTCATTACTCACAAAATTAAAACAATATAAAATCAGTAAACTTTTACTAACATGTTATTTTACTTTTTCTAAAATGAATTTTTTAAATATTCTTATATACTACGATAAATCTGTTAAATATATCAATTTATAAAATTATATTCATATTTATAATTACTTGGAATGTATCTTTCAAAGCTAATGCTTGATTTTTGTGAATTGGAACTGCCTGTAGTTGACAATGAGATGTTTTGAAATTTCTTTCAAAAAAGACTGCAACTCGATCGGTAACTGCATAATAATTTTTTATAGATTCCTTAAAAAATAGAAAAATAGTAAATACATAATATAAAAAATTAATTATTTGTTTTTTAAACCACCTTATAAAGTCTTAATTCTTCCTTAACATTGTCTGGTAATGTGGATAAGCTTTGATGATGCATTACTGGTAAAATTAGAAAATGATCATCAACAACTCCTCCTTTGGCTAAAGCTAAGTAGATTTCTTTTCCAATAGAAATAACCAAATGTTTGGAAACATTTTGAGTAGATAAACAAAACCAACATTTATTTTGATCAAATTCTATTTTAGGTCTTTTTGTTTTCTTTTTATCGTCTCTAGACTCCATATCATAGAAAAATTGGGATTTTTCTTCTAATTTCTTTCCTGGGTTATTTTGTAACATTAATTTTGGATATGGGCTAGAAGTTTCATCAGTTGTTTTCATCATCAATTCAGACATTCTTGTTTTTTCAACTGGAGTTAAATTTAATGCATAAAGCCACTTTTTTTTCTCAGTATTAGCTATTTTTGCAAGTGCTATAAATCGAGTTGCTATATCAATACCATCTTCATTTTCATTCTGATTTCTGTAAAAGAAAATATATATGTGCATGTATTCGTGTGTGTGTATGTATTCTTTTACAAGTAAATTCATAAATAAATTCGAAGGCATATTTAATGCCTGATTTTATGACTTAACTTAATTAAATATAAATATTTATACTTAATTTACCTATAAGGAGATCTTTCATAATGAATATTCTCAATTCCACAAGCATGATATCTCGGCTTGATATGTGAAGCCAACCAAGATATTAATCTTGAGCCTTTATATTCAAAATCTATTTTTTCTTCTATTAAATTTGTTATTCCTTCTGGCCATTGTGAAGTTAACAAAATGTCAACTCCCCGAAAACTAAGGCATCCCTTTAAACATGAATTTCTTAAAGCTAGAACATCTTTTTCATCAAATGTACATTCTTTAGGATCACTGTCATTTTTTTGAATCCCACTGAGATATGCAATTTTAAGTCCTGAACTTGATGAATATAGTCCATGTTTACCCAAATACGTAAGATTGTTACATAATTCACAACCATTTACATCTGGATAATGTTTTATATCCTTTTCTCTATTCGGTCCAACGAAATATGTGGGAATAGATATAGTTTTAATTCCTAGCTTATAAGGAGTTAATTCAGTATTGTCTTCGCCAAAGAAATTTCCCACACAAAGTAGAAAATCAAAGGGACCATTTTTCTTATTAATAATATCTACTTTTGAAAATAGAAATTTGAAATTGCCTTCGACATCTCCACAAATAAGTACTTTTTGTTTATCATTCATAATTACAAAATTGTACACTATTTCACTCCTTATAGGTTAGAGTGTTAATTTATATTTTCTTACTCTGAATCGAAGTGAATTAAATACATGCTACACTACACTAGAAAAAGACTTACTTCTTTTATACTTCTGTACTTTTATTTGTTTAATAAATAATTTTAATATGTTTAAACCAAATTAGTCCTATCGCAAAAAAATAAGTATAAAAGTATATAAGTACTTATAAGTATATATAAGTACTAAGTATATATAAGTATATATAAGTACTATAAGTACTATAAGTATATACAGTACTGTATATAATGGAAAACTACAATAATTTTATAATAAATATTTAAAATAGTTGATACATACTTAAAAATAATGATTAATAACGATAGTTATCAAATATGTGATGGCGTGAAAACGAATACACATTGAAAGGTTGATAGTGATCATTAGTTCTATCCGTAATTCACCACAAGAGGCGCGCACCAGATACATTCATGAAAAACTTAAATGTTTTTATTCCTCTTGAAAATACCAAGATATATCAATAAATAAATAATACACTGATTTTTAATTTAATCACAATATTTATCGATGATAGCAATTTTATCATTTCAGAGAATATTAGAATAATAAAATTCAACGTACAAGTTTGATATACGTGTACAATTATTTTTTTAAGAGTAAGAACAATAAAAAATATATTAATACTTAGATTACAGTTTTCAATGTACTTCAGAAAAAGTATACGTAACATAAGTAAATATAAATATATAATAATAGTTTTAAAAAATCAGTTGTCTTTTCAAAACATTAAAATAAAACAATTTTTATTTTATTCAATACTCTAGTGTAAATTTTTTATGGATAACAACAATTATGCAGATATATAAAATTAAAAAACCAATAAGTTATTAAATATACTTCTAATTTATCATTTTCATACACAAATATAACTGCAAAACAAAATCTAAAAACCTAAAATAAAAAAACAAATACATAAGCATAGTTTAAGTGAATAAAAATTAAATTTAATCATTACTTTTAAAGATGTTTTAATTGGAAAAGAATCTATAGTCAAGAAAAAAAAATCTATCAATCAAGAAAGTCTTTGGATTGAAGTTCTTCCCACGATAAAAAACTGAAAAGGTATGAATCTGAAAAAGGAAGTGTGTTTAATAAATGGGTGCATTAAAGTCAAAGGGAAAAGCCTGATGGGAAAATAAATGCACAAAGAAAGGTTATATTTTTCCATCTGTATTACGTACCTCCATTCCACCTGCAACGCCTTATTTCTCTAAATTATGCAAAAATTCCTTAGTCTCTTCTCCAGGTCTATGCACTAATGCAGTAGCAAGTGCGACCGACACTTGTCGTACCGTCTCACGGGTATCAATATCAACTTGTAAAACTTGCATACCTTCCTTCCTTCTTTACATTCTTGTCACCTTGAGCGTCTAATGGTACGTCTGTATTTGCGCTGTACCCTTAGAACCGCGGAAAAGCAGGGAAAGTTTTCACGCGCGAATGCCATTTTTAACCGAGACGCTCCGTGGTACAGCATAGTAATGAACGTAGCTGTACTCGTGGGAACTTGTGCCGGTGTCCGTGATTCTGCTGGGTGCCATAAAATTTCCGAATTTTCGGTACCTGCAACACGATGGTCCCCCATGGCTCAGGAGAAAGAAAGACCGACAGAATGGGCGAGTGAGAGGGACTGTGTATACAGTTTGAGGAATCATGGCAGGCGGATTTCAACAAGTGCAATAAACCGGTTTTTCCCACGGATTTCTCCAATACTTGTTATTCTACTGGTTACTCTTTTGTATTGTTTTTCTTTAAAGATAATAGATACAATTAAAGATGTCTATTTACATATTATTAACAACAATGTAGTTAATTATTAAATACTTTTTTACTCGTATTTTTGTACTTTATTATTTATTACACAATTACATTATTATTTTATTTGTTGTGATAAGACTTAAAAGAAGATATTTAAGAATATAAATGGGAAAAAATTTTGAAATTTCGTCGAACAGTCTTGACAAAATTAATTGATATTTTACGAAAAATAGTTTTCTAAGTTGTTAAATAAATTTACATTTGTAATCATACTAATTGTTGATCCTTATTTTTATAATAAACGATTGATTAATTATTTAAATATTCACACTGTAATTTTATTTGTATACCTTAATTAATTACATATAATACTAATGCGTAGAACATTTATCAAAGCCTTTGAATATAATGTATTCAGTTTATTTTTTCTTCATAAAGAAAGACTACGAATTTTTTATCGATTTAAATTCAACTAACAATCATATACATTTTTTAATAACTGATGAATTGTAAATTAATTTACAATCGTAACCATAGTATTATAAATAAACGTAATAAAATATATTAAGGATATTGAAATATTGAAAAACACATGATTTTGCAATCTAAATCGCAGTTAATATTTTCAAATTACAAATTAGTTTTAAGTTTACTGTCGATTAATTGTCGATGCACTGAGCTTTCAATTATTAAGTCGTATTATTTATGAAAAATTTTTTTAATAATATATAAAAACAATATTGCATCTCAAAATTAATGTAAGATAAGATGTTTTAAGTCTTTACATAAAAACAAGTGTTTAAATATATATATGAAAATAAAAATAAATTAAAATTTTTACTTTATTTTTTCTGTACACAAAGCTTTAAGGATTATATAAAACATTTATAGGTAAAACTTTAAATTCTTGATTAAGAAAACAGTTACCTGCTTCATAAACTACTTTGCTTTCACATTTAAATAGCAATAAAAATTGGATTTAGCTGAACATATAAACATACGAATAAAAATAATTATAAATAGAATTTACTATCATGATAAGCTTATTCACATAAACTGTGAAAAGTATAAATGATAATAGTTATCAAATTCTGTTTCAAAATTTGTGTTTAAACCTCATAGTAAAAAATCATTCTTTGTACCTATATGCAAAATGAATAATTTCGCATACTACCTAAGTATATTAAGTAAAGTCATACTTACTCGACAAGGAAATTATAGCCGCATAGATGAATCGTCAATACCATATTCTTTGCTTCTCTTTCCGGAGATCTTCAGAGGGATCGTAAACATCGCGCGTGCAGCGAAAGCACACATGCTTTCGCTTCATCTCTCTCTTTCGCTGTTACAACTTGACGCTGTCCTTACGCGCATTCGCCCTCCCACGTCGTCGAAAGCGTCGCGTCGGAAGATAAAATGTGACGGGGGTGGATACAAGGGCGTGGGGAAGTGGTCTTGCGTGAAAAGCATGAAAAAGACGTTTTTAAAAGGAGGTATCAAGGGATAGGAAGAGTCGGCATAACGATTATTTTTCCTTTGCACCAGCGCGCAAGAAAACGTTTTTTATTGTGAATGTAAATGTAGATATTTTAATAAAATACGAATTAATCAGGACACTTTTTATTTATTGAATGCTATTTTTAACAATGAACTAAGTAATTGCTTAGTTTTTTAATATATAGTTCGATTACATTTTTACATTAATATACAAATAATATAATAAATATTAATTTTTAGATAAATACTCAATCATACGAACTTTTAGTGTCTCATTTTATTATAAATGTAAATTTTATTAATTTTGTTAATTTTGAAAAAAATTAAATAAAGAAAGAAAACAAGAAGAAAGCAAATTCAGAACAAATTTTCGTTAAAATATCACTTTTTTGTTTAGTTAATAAAACATTAAATAATACATTATTTTATTTAATTCATTTTTTTAAATATGCGATATACGATCAATAATATTCACTTGTATATTACATCGAATACCGAATACAAATAGTATAACAGAACAATATTAACGACCCATTTTGATATGGCAAGTTTTTATTGTATATCATCTAAGAATTAAATAAACGAGTAATTAGAGTAAAATTAAAGATAGAAAGGAGGAATAACATGAGCACGTATGTGTAAATATGAGTATCTTCAAAAACCAAAAAAAAGAAAAATAGAGCGAGGTCGTAGACGTACAAAAAGGTGAATGGGGGAGCAAAAAATGAATGAGAGGAAAGTGAAAAGAGGAGTGAGGTATCTGTGACTGGACGAAAGACGGATGAAAGTAAAACGAAAAAATAATGAGAATAAAAAAGGGACGGTTGTAGAAAGTGTAGATAATTTGAGACAGGAAAAAAGAAATTGGTGCAGTGTGCTTAAGAGAATATAAAAAAATGAATTGCAACACATGAGTGTTGTTTGTTACATTTTGTAGATATAATATAAGAAAAACTCGCATTAATAACAATATTAATAGTAATTTGAGAGATGTAAGAAATATCTTTTTGAAAGCAGTCATTTCTTTTGGAATGAGACTTCATATTCGAGTGAGCACTGACATGGTTTATAAATAAAATATTCTTCAAATTGTATTTATAATTTTTTGTTTATATCTTTTGAACACATTAATGCAATTTACTATGAGACTAACTGCACATTCATTAAAAATATTAAACAGATAATAAATGATATTAATAAGATAATATCATTATCTTAAGAAGTTCAGAAAGAAATATGGATTTTAAATTATTAAATTATTTTATAATTTTTACAAATATGTAACATTAATTTTAAATTACAAATAATCTTACATTTAACTTAAAAAGCCAAGCAATAAAATACTAAACACGCCAAGAATATCACATTAAAAATTAATGTTAAGTCAAAATGTATAACTAAAAAAATGAAACTTATAAGTTAAATAATATTGAGTTGAGAAAGTAGAGATAAACGAATGTTGTACGATATTTGATGAACGCGATGCTGAAGGGGATAGGAAATCCTCCTTTTGCGAGCTGCAAAATAAAGTATAGGGAAAAAAACACAGAGGGACGTTTTAAGAATATAAACCGAAGAAAAATAAATGAACAGATAGATATAGATGGAAAAAAATCATGGTTGATTGTAGATATAAAAATGAAAAAGGGCATAGAAAATAGATATAATAAAATCAAAAAAAGGACAGCAAATCAGATGTAACAATATTTATAGAAATTAAAATTATTACATCGACATCGTAATAAATAAATAAAAATAAATATTTTCGCTTTTAAATACGTACTAAATATTTTTCAATAAATAAAAATAAAAATTGTCTGTTTAAATAATGAAGTATTATAAAATAATTGCTAACAGACGTCGATCATTGTATTTATTTTAAAAATATTTTTCTAAGTTTATTCTAATTATCTAACTACAGTTGACTTATTTCCCTATGAACTCAAGCTATAATTTATTAAATAATATACGAATAATTTAAAGAAAATAAAAATCTCTCTGGCATTATCCATTAAAAAATGGAACTTTTTTAAAAACGTGATATAGATATTTTACACTAAACTACAGCCTACTCTTCCTTTTAGCGCTGGAAGTTATGGATCTGAAAATGAATTGTTGAAGTTGAAGTTCTAATAATCCAGTTAATATATTGTTACGAAGAAGCGTTGTAGTACAGAAACAATCCTCTAGCTTCCGCTCTGTCGAATAAACTCAAATGCTATGTCATTTTTGCATTCCCGTTAACGAAGCAATATATTATATCAAAACGGAATACTCACAAGAGCTTTTTTAAGCTAGAATTAAAATAATTGAAAGTAGTGCTTTGTTCATGACATGTATTATTAGTTCGTCCCAAAAGAAGGAAGCTTAATAATAAAAAAACAAAGCTTCTATAGGCTATATTTATGAAAAGCACTGTTGGAAAGTATGCAATCTTTATAAAATAGGAGATTTCAGAGAGGACAGATATAACAACATTAAATGAGTAAATCAACGTAAAAACACGGAAAAGAAAAATGAAGTTACGTCTATAAACAAATACATTTTTTCGCGCTGTAAAATAACAAAGTCCTAGCAAGACAGAGATACAAGTACGCGTTGGCGACAGGGAAAGGGAAGAACATTCCCGCAAAAAGAGGGTAAAATGGTGGTGGCGGTCAGTGGTAGGGGCTCACTGAAAGGGGGGCGTGTCCGCGATCTACGCTGCACACAGGTCGCCAGTCGGTGGGACCAGGACCAATGGAAAAGCGCGAGAGGCGTTGTTTCTAATGTCGTCTGCGGCGATCCAACCGCGTGCGCCAACGGGCGAAAGTTCCGTCGTTGCGCCGGTGTTACATCTCGACGATGGAGAAGGGAGCATAACCAAAGCCGCGAAGAGATGTAGGATGAAACAGCGAGTAAGAGGGGTGGGGCGAAAATCATATGCCACCGGGAGTATAGTTATATGCAAGTTTATGCTAAGATTTTCCCAAATGTGTTTGGAAATGAATAGTAAATTAGGGAGATGCTATTTTGTTACTATGTGCACGAGGGAATTTAATTTCCAGGCAATAGCAATTGTACGCGAGTGTAAAATAATATGCATATAAAATATACACTGCATAACGGGGCTTGGTACATGCTAGTAAATTCCACGCGAAACTGTGTTCACAGATGTGAGCGTAATCAATGAGTAATGACTTATCTAGGCTTATATATTCATGATGAATAACATAGAATTTATTCCACTTATAAAATAGCTATTTTTGTATAGATAGTTGTGGCTAAATTACTATTTTCTATTGAATTGAAATTACACAACACTTATGTGGCTTGATATATGTGTGTTGGATATTTTTATTTAATATTGTACATAAATAATTTACGATGTAATAACTTCAATACAGAAAAAATCTCTCAGAAGCGTCTCGAACGTTTATAACAATAATTGATAGTGAATTTCCCTGTTTCGTATTAGCCTATAAGAATTAAGCTTCCAATTTATAAGGATAATACATTAAACTTACTATACCGAATAGTCAGGTACAAAAAGCATCCCCTAGCACATCACATTTTGATAATCGTTTTCCCAAGATTTCCCAGTCGACCTCCTGCAAGAATGAAGCGCACTTATCGAGCGCGTCGGCAAGTACGACGGGCGAGTCCAGTGACGCGAAGTCTCATTCATGCGTGTTCGCGACCCCACCCACGCAGATGAGGCAATAATAGTAAAGGCCGCGAGGATGGCGCCGGCGTGTATGGATCGGCCAGGCGGGAGAACCTCGCCGCAGTCGCGCGCAATATTGCTGCACATGCACGTCGGCCGTTCCATTACAGTAGTGAGCCACCGTCCGTGTGCGCGGCCCCTACTTCACCCTGTGAACAACGCGCGCGACACACGTGCGCTCCCCTGCGCGATTTCGATATCCGGACCGGGCCGGAGGTTCGCTTGATTCGCCTCGCGCTCCAATGCTTGCATGGGTCAAGGCCGACCGCGCGCTCCCACGTAACGAAGACACGAGCCTCTGCACCGTCGAGATTTTTTCGGCTGCTCGCGCTGCTCGTACCGACGATGATCAAAAATTTTTCTTTTTTTCTTTGAGAATGTCGCGAATTTCGCTTCGAATTTATAAGGCTTGAAGGGTTATTCGCGCGAGAGTGATTAATCGTGAATTCTCCTTTTCCGTTTAATTTTCTATTTGTTATAATTATAATAATCATTATTTATTTATACCACTCGTTGTAACGTTTACAGGCTTATTATTTTGACAATAATTAATTGATAAGAATGTATGCGTTAGAAACTCATCTAAATATTTAAAAGTATTGGTTTTATGTGACATCGTTCGGACAAGATGTTTATAAATTTCGGAAAATAACAATGAAGAAGCTTCGCAGCTCCGTTATATTGGTGAATTTCATACCGCAGGGATTGATCATTATTCCATCTCTAAGCCAATTAAAAATTTATATTTGAGAAAATAATACGAAACTTCGTCACTAGTGCTTACAGAAATTTTTCCGAACTTTTATGGACAGAAGATTTTTAACAGAAGGTACGTATTTTTTTATAATAATTACAACACTTTTATATGCACGTATTAAGAGGCGTGAACTCGTACAAATTATCATTTTTCTAACATACGTGAGATATGGCTGACCACTTCATAATGATTCTTGTGTTAAATAAAGTAAAGAATTTTACGGACAAAGTAACAAATTTTAATAATTAATAAGTAAAAAAATGCAATACGTTCAAAAAAGAAAATAATGTCATTTTTGAGAACTTAAAGCAAAAGCTATTCTCCTGGTACACTTGACTCATTAATTTAATAATGAAGGTAAGATATCTCGTCACCTGCGTGAAATGAAGCGCGTGAATATTTCATAGAACTTTATGACAAATAAAATTTTACCATCACATTTAGAAAGTAGTTTTAGAAAGCACTGAATAATATTAAATCCCAAACATGAATTTTTATTGTTTAAAAACAGAAAGCTTCGTCATTATAATAACCTTTTAATTTTATTTTTTATCAAGTTGCAATTATATTTGTTTTGCAAAATTTTCTTACATTTTTGTTCAAATTTCAATGATTACAGACTTTCTTTTTTAAAATTATGTACACAATATAAGCTCATCACAATAAAAAATTATAATTGTAGAAATTAACGACTAAAATTAATTATTCAAAACAAATTTTTTATGTTGCTAAAACCATACTCTATTTTATTGATATTACAAAAAGTTAAATGAAAATAATATTTATATTAGGCTTTCCGTAATTTTCATATTCAAAATGTAAAAACAATTTTGTATTAAAAATATGCTCCTGTGCGTGCACATGCAGGCGCATGTGTAAGGTTTGCATGCCACTTTCCAAATCTATGAATCTAGAAACAACCGCCAGTTTACTTATGTAGCTTATAAAATCAACCAACAAAACACTCCATATTTTTAAAAATAAAGCAAAAAATTAAAAATTTTCTTACTATCCTCTAAAAAAACTTTATTAATGTCTATTAATCTTATTTAAATAATGTGGATATACACAACATTTTCTTATATTGCTGTTTTAAATATTATTAAAATATTAATCTTTTAATAGATTTTCTATTTTTCCGTTGCTTTTATTTATTTGTTCATATATGATCCAATTATATTACGGTTCCTATTACTTTTTTAATTCGCTGTTTAATTTTATTGAAACATGTTTTCAAAAAAATTTTTGGTATGCATTATTATCAAAAATTTTTGAAAAAATATATATGCAGCGGATTTAAATAATTTTTTAAGAAATATGAGCTATAGTAATGAAAACATATTTTTAATGAACAAACATTATTTTTACTCCGAAACTAATAGTGTAATAGTACCACTAATTACGAATACTATTCGTGGTTTAAACAAAGATGTATGCAACCAAATCAGTTCACCCGCCATTTTATTCCTAACAGCCTCGTCGCTCTAAATTCGCTCGCTACGGGATCCAATTCGGTACACATAGAAAGTATTGAACTCATAAAAGATCATGGGTAGGTCATCGTGGACGAAGTTTTAGCCCGTCCAAATTGTCGACACTAAGAGCTAAACGTGCACGCACGCTGGTTGAGAGGCGACGATCCAATGATTAGGCATCATTAGGGTACGACAGGAAACGCGAAAACGTAATAATTGCACGAGATGTATCCGTGCAAGGCGATGCTCGTGCACGCGCGCCGACGCCCGCCGCGGCGTCCAGTGCGATAACCGTGTTTACACGAAATCACCAGGACTCGACCTCGGCACTCGTTCCACGCGCTCTGTGCGACGACAGATTAATGGTCACGATTAGTGCATGACCGGCGACAAGATAAAGAGAAAGATATATATATATATATAGAAAAAGACAGACAGACAGAGAGAGAGAGATAGAGAGAGAGAGAGCACAAGAAAGGTAAGGAAAAAGAACAAAGGGGAAATATAGCAGGAGCCAACAGAGATTCCTGTTTTATTCAGAGGCTCGTTACTAAGGAACAAGGGAAGGGGATTCGCAGCTAGGATAAATTGAACTAGGCCCCACCCATCAATGGGAAGCCCAATTTATACCGTTTTATTTATGTTTTTGGTGTTTTTTATAGGTGACATTTGTTGATTGCGTGCGTACTATACAATCTCGTGGTATAAATTAGTATTTTCACACTCACACAATGAATTATAATTATACACTAAACTTTTTTTTCATTATATTTATTTTTCATTTTATGAAAAATTTTATTGTTTACAAAATTTCATTCAATAAATTTTATTCGGAAACATTTTATAGAAGCTTTTAATTTCTACTTAGTACTATAAATATATGTTAAATTTGTTGTCCCTTCAAATAATTAAATAAATTTAAAGAAAAAGAAGCCTAGCTGGAAGGTGAAAACGAATTTTAAACGTCAATACAAAAGCACGATTGGTTTCATGTAATAAATTTGTAATAAATAACATGTAATAAATTTTTTTATATTAAAATTTTAAACATATATAATAATAGTTATTTTATAGAAAACAGTATAAATTATAAATGCATCATCAATTAAAAATTTTTAGGCTCGAATTATTCTAATAAAGACTCACACAACAATTACAAAAGATTAGTTAGATTTTAGCTCTCATTATTATTACGATTCAATAAATTAAATAGTAAATAAATACTGATTGAATAAATATCACTATCTAGTAAAAATAAAATTGACATTAAAAGTTTATTGTCATTTCATTTCAATTATTATTAAAACGTAATTTAATCGATATTACTTTTACAACTTACTCCATAGTAAAATACTATAATGAGTAATTTCAAATTGGATATAAAATTCTTTAATTACTTAAATAGCATTAAGTTTTAATTAGTAATCAAATAATTTATCATAGGTTTATTTATTATAGGTTATACTTAAATTTATGATAAACTTATTTGATGAATAATATACTTTACTATTAGCGTAGTAGAGTCATTAAACAAAAAAAAAGTTGTTATTAAACTGTATTAATTATAACAAAGGCAAAAGAAAAGATAATGTATTAAAAATTCTTCGTTATAAAGATTATAAAAAAATGATCACTTCAAGAGTAAATTATTATTATTAATGCTTTTTTCAATATTAGTCTCACAAATCTCATTAAAAATATAATTAAATCTTCTATAACGTACGTAACTCTTCATTTTTTATAATTCCTTATATAAAATATATATATATATATATATATATATATATATATATATTATATATATATTCCTTATATATTCCTTCATTTTTTATAATTTTATATAATTTAAAATTTTTTATACTCCTAAGAATTCTGTAAAATATCTCTGTAAGAAATTAATTAAAAAGTAAAACAAAGATGCCACTGATTTGATTTATCTATTTAATTATATTACTAAATAAATATGAATATGAAACATACGGATGGCGTTGGGGAGGGATAGAAGGGCAAAGAGAGAGCGAGAAGAAATAACTTGGCGACAGCAAGAACGATAAAAAGGAGAGGGAGTAGCAAACTCAAGGAAGATAGAGAAGAACCAGGAAATTTGAGGGCGAGGGATTTACTCTGCTGCCGCTGAGGTAGGGATATATGAACAGAGTGAGGGAGAGAGAGAGAGAGAATCACCGGTGTCTGATCGGCGTCCGCGGGCTCTGGTCACGTTCCGATAGCGATTCGCAACCCCCGGATACCGAGGGCGCACACAGTCTCGTGCTCCTTCAGTACTCCAGCAGCAACCCTCTAAACCACAAGGACACCGCGAACTCGCGCATCATAGCAGCATACACTGACTACGCAGTCCTGTGCTTTTCTCAGCGATGATGTTACCTTTCTTATCGCACAATTTTGTCAAGTGAGTTCGAAGTTAATGAGGAGGTTTTTTGTTTAGAAGAGCGAGTAAATAAGTGCGAAGACAACCTTGATGCTTAAGCAATGAAATCTTTCACATTGTTGTTACTTGTTTAGTTGATAACAGTGAATAAGGGCGGACATAAAAATATAAAAGTAATGGAGTAAGACGAAAATCTCAAAAACAATTATTTGATTGACGAGTAAGACTTGAGGGTATAGAAAATCCCTACTGAAAAAGACGTAGTAAATAAAAATGAAATAATTATTCTTACGTTATACATACGTCTTACTGAGAAGTGCTACGGTGAGTCAATTGTATTTACGTGAAAATATAAAAATTAAATTGAATTTTATAACGTGATATTTTGTGTGCTAAATTTAGTTATCAGTTAAGAAGTAGTCGTTTTGATAAAAATGCATTTATGAAAAATGTGTTAAACTGAGATAATCTACGTGAGTGCCACAACGATGAATTGAACTATGGAAGACTTTCTGTTTAGAGAAAAAGAATTCATCGATTGCAAGAATTTCAAACCATTTATTACAAATTATTATTTTCTAAGGTAAATTTATTTGTAAGGAAAATAATATTGTAGCAGACTTGAACAAATTTTGTGTTAAGATTAAAATCGTTATCGTAATGTGATATAAAGAGAATGTATTAAAAAATTGTTAAAAATATTGATTAAAACATTCTTTGTCATTCTTTGAAAATATAAATACAAGATGTTCTTTTTAGATAAACGTAAAATACAAAACCTTTTTTTTATATGATCTAACTTTTACGTGTGCTATATGTAGAAGTCGTTTTAAATTTATTTAAATAATTTTTTTTCCATCAATCAATCATACCGTTTTTACTATCATTATGAATTTATTTAGAAAAGTAAGAAAATGTGTATCAAATATTAGCCATCAATTATCTGAATTAAAAAAATCTTATTATAATATTGGATGATTTTAGTTATTATGAAAAATATTATGAGGTAATTTTCTTTTGTTTAGTATTTTCAAAATTAACATTTTTAATGACATTTTTTTGGATTTTTGTTATTTAAAATGTGATTACAGCATATTTTGAATAAAATACAATGTTATTTTAAATTATAAATTCTTCTCGTTTCTGTTTTATCGCTTCATTTCATACACAATATTTATTTGATTGAGACTGTTTTGTTTTTGATTAATTTTGTTTATTATCCTAAATAAAAGATATATATTTTAATTACTACAAAGTTTTACATTTATTGTAAAAAATGTATTATACAAAGTCGAATCTGATTATTCGGCTGAAAACTACTTTATTTTTATTTATTATTACTCCTTATTATATTTGAAGACATCATAATAAATTTATAATAATTTATTTATTATACTTCTTATACAACAAAAATCTATTTCGAATATCAATTAAAAGGCTGTTACAACAGTTGAAAACTACGTAGTTTATTGCGACGGAAGCTATATCATATGTGCCTATATTATTTAAACAAGAAAAATGTGCAGTTAAACGTGCCACTACGTAATCAATTCTTTTGCATGTCAAAAAAGTCCTTCGTTTCTTGTCACAAGATAAACTTAACGATTGTCGACAAAATATCAGCGAGGTACCAATCTTTGTTTAAACATTTTTATACCCTCTGGTCACGAACATGATAAATTGTTTCTGTTTTGCTAACTAATCTCGGTCATTTAAACGTAAACCAACGTTTTGAAAGCAAAATCAAGAAGAAGAAAATAAGTAACAAGTTCAAATTAAAAAATAATTTATTTTATCTTATGCATAGTTAAATATAAAACATAAACCTGATTAAAACAAAAATTACTTTTCAGGATATATATTAATTTCAATACAAATAATCAAATGATTAAATTATAACAAGTACAATAAATTTTATTAAAATTTTAATAAATATAAGTGTATTTCATTTGTTTAAAAAATTTTACAGTAAAGATGAGATCAACAATGGATAAAAATATTAATTCTCTTATTTAATTTTGTCTACATGTTCAATGAAAGAAAATATGAAATTGAATACTTAAAATAAATTCTGGTTTCATTATTCAAGATAAATTTATTTATTCAAAATCATTTATCTCAAAATTGTAAGAATTTTTAAAAGCGTAATAATTTTTATAATCTTTAAAATGTAAGGTTTATTTGAAATAAGATATGAAAAAGTTTTGAAAGTACAAAAAGTATTATTAAATTGAAAATATTTTCGGATTAAATGAATCTGTACTTACATGTAACTACTGATTTATGTAAGCACAAACATTTTTAAATGTCTTAAAAAAGTTGTCTCGTACATCAATTTAAATAACAAGATAAATATGATTACTATTATATTATGAAATTTGTGCAGAGTCTGAGCTACTACAAGTGCAATTCAGTGCTTCGTTATATGCGCGTTATGGTGGCCAATTGTTCGTTTCCTTGCCAGTGAAACCCCGGAAAGATTGTGTTACGACCCGCATCTTACGTGGGATCCATCGCTGACACGTCCTATTTTACTCAGCTTTCAATCCTTTTACTCGCAATCTGATGTGACTACAGAGAATTGTCTATTTTCAAGGACAATTATGTATGCATGTTTCTCGAGAATTCGAAACCGCATGGATTATCCGTGCATATTTGCATTTTCTTTATAAGTACTACACTGCATAAATGCGAAGAATAAAGTACAAGAGTTAGTAAGCAAATTTATGTAATGAAATTTTATACAATGCTAAAGAATGAATTTTTCAAAATTTTTTATTTTTGACATACAGTTACTTAAAATAAATATGTTCACTAAAAAAAAAGAAATACACTATCATTTAAAATAATAAAATACCAAAATGTGCAAAACTTTAGTATAAATACGCAAACATTGAAACGAATTTTTTACACAGTAAAGATTTGAATCACATTAATATACGCAGGTATTTATAACGAATATTCTACCACAAAAGTATAAATCTCCTGAAAAATTTTAAATGTTTCTTTTTATATTTTTTATGCATAAAAATAAATCATATTCTTTATTACTAATTTCTACATTTTTATAAAGTTATGCATATACAAATTTAAATACGTAAACTTACAAATTATAGATACAAAAATGTATTTAAGTTAATTATATTATCAGCGTATAAAATATTTTATATAGCGTATACAATATGTAATTAAAATAGATAAATATAATAAAAATATTTAAAATACGTATGTATATATGTATATATATATACTGTAATTTAAAAAAATTTTTAACAAAATGTTAATGACTGCTTAATCTAGAGCAACATAATAGATTTAATTATTATATTTTGATTTATGAAAAATTGAAATTCTATAAACAAATAAATTTCGATATCAGCAACAAGTTTCTTAAAGTACGTTAATATTTTTCTATTCAAAATATATAAAAGAGACTTTTTCAAATGCTTGTTATGTCATCGGTTTTTTAAATTTATTAGAACATAATATTCATAAAAAATATTTTCATTTGTAGTAGAGATGATTATATTTGTTTCAATAAAGCATGTATCAAGAAATCAAAATTATTAAATCTTTATAAAACACATAGAAGAAAAACCATTTGAAATAATAGTCATCTAATTATGTATTTCTGCGAAAAGTATCGATTTCTAAAGCGTGTTCAAAAGTTAGCCCAGAGGATATGTTTAAATGTACTCTACCATTATATATATATATGCATATAAACTGCACTGTCAGTTAAATTCGATTTTAAAGTTAATCCAGTAATTATTTTTTCACCTGAATATACTTTGAAAAAATGTATCTTTAGACATGAATATGAATATTTATATAACAATTGAAATTTGCTGAAAGAATCGATAAAATATTTTTGACGCATGTGCAAAACTCTTTTATTTAATAAAGAGTGAATTAAATATTTATTTATCGAAGGCTAAAATTGCCTCTTTTAAGACAAATTCTATTTTAAAAAAACCCTGTACAAATAATCCTGAGATCAAGATAAAATTGGAAAAAATTAAGAAATAAATTACTGTAGTATTTATAATTAAAAAACACGATTAAAGTTTCAAATATATATTAAACATATTAATAAAATGTATATAAATATTTTCAATATATTTTCTGTTTTTTCTATTTAATTTTTATTTTTTATTTAATAAGTAATTTTAATTTTGTAATGAAGTATACATAACGAAATGATAACTCACTGTATTTTGCACCTAATATACAAAACCTTAAAAAAATGATATTATTTGACATAATATTATTTTTTTTCAAAATACAAATATAATTTCATAATTAAACAATTTTTATCAAATTTAAAGTACTTAGCATAACAAAATAAACAATTTGTAGGATGAGTATAACTTGTTTTTATAGTTTCTGCATTCTAAATTTTTATAAATGAATATTTGTACAATAATAATTATACAATAATATCTAAAATTAAACTTCTCCCTTTTTTTCACAGAATCTGTATAATATATTTTTTAAAAAGCAATTATTTTCTATATCTGAAACATTGATAAACATTCTTCTTTCAATTAATATAAATCAATATATAGAATATTCAGTTGATGGCTCGATTCAATTGAATGACTTAATGCTAAATAGTGATATTCATTCTTTTGGATCATGTGGATTTATTATTTTTATCAATTCATGATATATTTATAAATTCATATTAAAATACCAGAAAGAATTTTTAGTATTTTGTCATGAATGCACATGATTTTTCAAAATGTGGACGTTATGTGATTCTTGTTCACCAAGTTAAATAAATTATACATCTGTTACTATTTTATTATAGAGTTAATAACTTTAGATTTACTATAAAATTCATTTTCAACGTTCAAAAGTAAAATTAAAGTAATAGAAGTACAAATATATTAAATAATTATATTGCTAAAACAATTTCTTTATGAATTTCTTTTGAATTTAATAAGTCTTTCAAGAAAATTTTTACAAAATACAGCATATTTATTTATATAAATGTATAATTTTAAATTTGAAAGACAAACTTTAGTATAATTGATATATTTTATAAATACAAAAAGTAAAAGTAATAAGCAAAAGTTTAATGTACGATATGCATTTATTTGCACGTATGAAATGAATTTAGGAAATTCATTTATTTATAGCACGTGAAGTCAAAACCTTTATAAAATACTTGAAATAACGAATTAATTCAGCAAGTATATTAAAAAAAAATAGTTTTAATTATTTCTTTTTTAATAAAAAAATATTAAAAACGAAGTTTCCATTAAGCAGATATTTGCTTTAGATTTTACACATGTTTATCTATTGTAATAGGAAGTGTATTTATGCATTGACAGTTTCTTTTTTACTAATTCAACGAGCAAAAATTTTGACAGGCAGTAAGCATTAACAGCTTATGCATGTATGTATTATCACGGAACAACGATAAAAAAAATTTTCTTTCACAGTTCTCATCTTCTTCTCATCTTCTCATCTTCCCCCAACAGTATCATTTGCCACTAATTAGACTTATTTACTGTTAAATAAATACGTCAAATACTGACTATAGCTGTTCCATTGTAAAGGATACAAGGATGACGTGAACTGGAAATGCAAAATGAGAACAGCCGCGCGTGGGCGTGTCGTTTCCTGAAGTCATTTGTCGACGAACGTGATCCTCGTGCATCAAACACCAAAGAACAGCCTCTTCCTCTCGGTGCCGACGGCCTCGCCCTGACCCTCCGCGTTCTTTTCCTCCTAGCGCAACAAGGAGGGAGGAAATTTACGCCCGAAAGGATGACGCAGCTGCTGATGTCGCGACTTCTTCGCTGCAGCGTGTTCCTTTTTTAACCCCGAAGCGTTGGTATTGTAACGAGGCCGTGTTTGGTTTTTGTTTGTCGATCGTGCGAGATTTCTAAACTTCAACGATGGCTTTTCCTTTGGCTCGTGTATATACAGACTGCTTAGCTTCTTTTTGACTTTCAGCAAATCTCCTAGAGAGACGACTTTCATGTTTTCTACGCAAATGCCGGTGCGTCGAGATATTCTTAATTAACCAATAATTCATAATACAAGAATTCATTGTAAGCATGGATTTATATTGAATATATTCTTAAGCAAAAATTTTGCCGTGAGTACTGCTTATTCGCTATGCCTATTTCTACGAATCTCCGCAATTACTTATTATAGGCACTGTGATTCTCAGCAAATGGCGCCACTTCAGCTTATGTAAATATGTATAATTAATTTTGACAATTAAAAAACTACTCTAGCTATTAAAGTAATATTCTTCATGAGTTATACATTTTTTTGTATTAAGAAAATTAAAATTGTAATCATTCAAGTCTTAAAATAATATTCAATTCTATTATTACTACATAAATCTATCAAATGCTGGCAAGCGTTTTTATTGAATTTTTCAGAGAAAGATTCATATAAAAATATTGTAATTAGTACATGAACCTTCTTAAAGTCAAAATATTAAGAGAATTAAAATATTATTCTACAATTTTAACTAAGAAGAACTGTGCGGATTTTAAAATAGATAGAATGATTTTGTTATATAAATAACTTAATATTAAAAATGACACTGTTGTAATTATGAGCATTAATTCATAAACATTAGCTTATTGATTCGATCTACATCGTATTTGAAGGCTGAGTATTTTAACATTTGATTTAATTGATAGCCCTCAAATACATGTATAAATATCGACCACAGATTTCGTTCACAAAAATGAACCTATTTATATACATTTCTTCATATAAGTCATCAAAAATTAAAAAATCTTTATCTTGGATACTTTAATAAAAAGTAAATTATTTATGAATGATATACACATTAATGTATTATTTAAAGTATATAAGTACATTTAATCCTATATTTAGTATTTTTTAAATATAAATTAGCAATCAATATCAAACGAATATGATCTTTTCTACATCGATAAAACATTTTTGCCCAATATCGTAATAAATCTGATTAACGTATAAAATTCTGTGCAGCAGTTTAAAATTAAAATACGTATTCAAAATCAACGTTCCTGTTCCAACCTTTGCATCTTTTACTCGGATTTATATTTTGAGAGTGAAAGGAAGGAGAAAAAACAAAATATTTGTTAACAATCGAACCGCAAGCGAGAGAGTGTATCAAGGTATCTAATAATAGAAAGTTTGCAACGTAACGGCAAACGCCAATAACTTTGTAAATATCCCGGTCGTCGCGTGCCTTACAACATCCTGTCACGTGCGTAAACAGTACTTAAGTAGGTAATTCGAATTTGTACTTGAGTCCGCTCTCTCGATTTACCGCTCTCGAAATATCTTCGTATGTGTCGTTTTCCTAAAAATCGTCGACTGCAACGAAAATTTTTAAATTAAAAGTTTGATTTATGATCTTTCTATTATTAAAAAATATAATTCTTGAAGATGATTTTTATTTGTCTTTTTGTTTTTTGATATTGCAAAAATAAATGTGTACTTTTCTATATTAAAAGAAAAGCTGAAATTGATAGTATATTATATTTAAAATTGTTAATACAATTTTTATCCGACAATTAACAAATTATTCAATCTCTTATTATTATGTGTGAGATATAAGAAGAAATTTATTACCTAAAAATATACGATCAAAATATAAAATATTATCAATACGATTTAAATATTTTATTCAAAATGTTTGCAATGTTTATAGAATTAAACCCTTTAAACTACAAATGTAGAAACTCTCACGCCACGCAGCAAATACGGAAATAACATAGAAAAAATTTAATTAAAAAAAATATTATTTACAATTTAAATATTATCAAAATGTATACCTTATATTATGAAAAAATTATATTTTCATAGCTTTTAAGCGAATGGTTTCTTTTTAACTTTATAAAGCTTTATATTTTATAAAAAAATGTTTAAATGAAATTATAATAGACTTAAACTTTTTTTCATCAAATATGTTCTTATAATTTTAAAAAATAAGTAACATACAAAATGATGTAGTTTTCCTGAAATTTAACTAAACGTTGATTGATATGAAATGATTGTCGATCGATCGAATTTTTTACAAGAATTCTTATGTTTTTAAGTGGTTATATATTATTAATGAAACAAATATTATTAATATTTTATCTAAAAATTAGTTTGGATTATTTCATGGTAATATAAATTATGTAGCATTATTTATATATCATGCACTCGAAAAAGCAGTCTTTCTGTAAAAAAAAAACGTTATTCTACAGATCATTATGTAATTATATTTTTTATATTGTATAATTTTAGACAGTTCGCATATGTACAGGAATTTGCTCGTTCATTTAAAATAAAATTCGATTTAGACAGTATCACAATTAACGTTAAAATTTTATAGTACTTAACAATGAAGTCTTGTTTAATGATACAATTTTATTATACGCTCCAAATATAAAAGTCTATTCGCTTTCCTAATGAAGAGAAAAAAAGAAACTGTTGGTCAAAGCGATTTTTGCTCGAAGTGATGAATGGCCGCATTGATACGAAGGAAAATAAAATAACGAAAAGTGCTCGGGTTTCGATTTTATTGGCTCCTCGAGTGTGCCCAGCCAAATAGTATTGCGCAGGCGAGATCCACAGCAGTCTAAACACTGTCGAGAGAGGTTGTTTGAAATTTTTGTCGATAACGCCCGAAACGCAACGCAAATCAGCTTGTCAGCGCGCGATTAATGTCGATGTGCGAGACACCCTTAAAAGGCCAAACACCGTTAATAAACACGAGAAAGCATAAATTACGCACGATTATTCGTGAGTAGATACTCGTTTCTGTGATTTCTTTCTTATTTCTAGTTTGTATTTTATATTTTTTATGACGCTGAAATAGTTCTTTTACTGAGAACAAGTTTTAGACAATATTGTTGTTACATTATTCACTTAAGTTATAAATGTGATATCTAAACTTTTATAAAGCGACAATATTTAAAGATTACTTAATCGTTGCATTACTCTCTGATCAATGTAATTTTTATAAAATTGTCGTTGAATATGAATTCATAAGAACACGTTTTATAATTATCAACAATAAATATTACTCATATTCGTACGTTACGTAAATTAAATTTTTTCATTTAAAGTATGAAATTAATAGCATATGGTTGAAATAGACGAAAATTTAAACGAAACACTAATATTTCATCATGTTCATACTTGAAGTGACTCTTTATTCGTAAAATAAAATATAAATAAAATAATAAACAATCTATTTTGATTTATTTTGATATAGTAAAATTAAGCCACTGTTATTTTGCTCCAGTAACAGTTTCAGTTTCTTTAATTGTTTTTTTTTTCTTTTTTTGATAAATTTTCTTCTCTCTTAAGAAAAGAAATTTTAGAAGAATAAGAAAATCGTAAAATTATTGCTGGCGTTTCGTGTGTGGTAAACCACATGGACGATACAGACGTTTTCCTCTCAATTAGAAGTGACGAGCGTTTAAAAGCTGACTTCCGATTTTTCGCATTTTTGCGGTGACATCACAACGATCGCGGAAGCGTTCCACAGCTGTGCGGCCTTTGACTCCCTGACCTCCTTCGAGTAGGAGACACACGGCTAATCGCTTGGACATGTGTAGAAATACGAAATTTGAAACTTCCTAACAGCCTCCGAAACTCCTCCTGTCCAATTCAGATTTATAACGACCGGCCTGCAATGTACTGCCCCATTTTTTAATATATTACAAATACAAATTTAATATAATACAAAATAACTATATTTTAATAACTCACGTATTGTTTAATGAAATATTTAAATATTATGTCCTCGATCATTTTAATTCAATTATTGTCCATTTTATGTATTGAACTTCTAGTGTTCGTTGTATTTCATTGATTAAATATTTCTTAAAGCTATCATACAATATTATTATGTCTTAATCATGTTGCTGTTTTGAATCATTGAATAGTACAATAGTAATATTTTTCATACGCTTTTACAAAAAAATATATTATTTCTCCAATAAGGCAATCTCCCTTCTCAGTGCAATATACGAATCAAAAGATGTTTACTTTCTTTTTATGGCAAGAGTATATTCCTCTCTGGCAAAAGGATCACGTTATGTAGTAACACTAACAAGCAGAAAGTGTACACAAACCTAGTGCGAAGATCGTTCGCTATTTGTCGTATTCCTCATTCTCTCTTTGCGTTGCCAAGGTATTTACGACGCTACTCCCCTTACGTGTAAAATTTCACATGACGAGCCTCCGTCGTTGCGCGTTACGAGGGCGTAGAGGGGGGGGGCGTGACAACGTTCGCGTGTCGCCTCCACAGCGAGCACTTGGGACTTTTTAGTTTTTCCACGCTGCGCGACCTTAGCGCGCGGATGCATTCGGTGCCTCTCTCGAGGACCCCTGGAAAAACGTCTAGGCTCTATTACCCTATTTTTCTTCCTTTTCGCTCCTTAACGCGCATCACGTCGGTCGATGCTCGCGCGCGAAATTGCGCAACGTATTGCTCTTTGGATGGACAACAATGTGACACGTGAAGTGCCGGGAAGAAATCATTTTCATTTAATGTGGATCTGTGACCTATTCTAACTTCCGGCATTCACGAGGCACTATATTTTTACTTGTACAGGATGAAGCGTAAGTTGTTCTTCGCTACATTTCATTTTAGATTTGCTCTTTTAATCCAAATCCTTCGAATAGGAAAGATTTGTAACGCGCAGAAAGAAAGATCAAAATACTTCTTTATCACTTGCATAACTAAGCATTGTAATGGATATGGAATCGACATAACTTATAATTTGAAAAATGTAACGTTATTAAAAATAATATTGAGTATAATTTTTTTTTTTAACGAAGCTGTCGGGAAATTAATAAAATCATCCATTACTGCTATTTAAATGAGTTTTATTAGCTTCTAGAAGCGAGTGTTACGTTATTTAAAATTATTAACATTGCATTGATTTATGTTATGCTTATATATAATCTGTATTATTTTAGAAAATCTTCTTCCCAGAAGTCTTAAATAATTAATCAAATTCCTTTAATGAATTGTGATCACCGCTCGACAAAAATAAATCTTGTGATACGTTTTGATATTGTATTTTAATTTAAAATCCATGAAAAAAGTGCGCGAAAAATAAAAGCAACGATCGTCGACAAACGAAATGGCAAAAATGAAGAAAAAATTTGAACACTAAAAAACCGTTGCAGGGTCCAGCTAATTACATAGCGCGAGATATGAGGATTTCGACGTGGGACTTTAGAGTTCGCCGTAGTGTACTTACGTTGCTTTGGCATATCGAAATCGTCATTCGTCCCGGACGTAAACTCAAATTTCATTCATCTCACATCTTAAACTTCGTTTTGTTGCATTCCAATAAAATGATTAATTTTCTTTGTAATTTATTAAGTTTACAATGGAAACGCATTTTATTACTCTGAGTTTAAAAATTGTGTAAAATAAAAAGTACATTAATTTTAAACATATCATTCATCGAATTATGAACTTTGTAAAGATGTTCCGCCTTTACATGTTTTATATTAATTCAAATTAATATCCATAATTTTATTTGCGGTACTTAAAATATTGCTACTACTTATTATTTTAACAGTATTTACAATTGACATTCATTTGTAACAATTAAACAAAGAAGGCAAATACTAACTACTACATTTAGAAATACGAAATACTATCTTACAATCATGCAATTCGATCATTTGCATATTGCTATGTTTCAGTTTGTAAGTAAATTTTTCTTCTGCATTCACTTTACATAAGATAAAATCTATCTCCTTTGTAACAATACGTAATATAAACTTTGATTAAAATTATTTAAAGTATCATTAAAAGTATTGTAAAAGCAAAAATGTAATTGACTTTAAAAAATGACAAATGAAATATTTTAACTTTCTAAAATTATGATGAATAAAAAAGAGCCTGATTCAATAAAACGTACTTGAACGAATTTAATATATTTTATTAACAGTTTAAAGTTAATTCAAAGCATAAAAAGTACTTCTGTTATCGCGTGTGTTAAAATATTTATTTTAAACAATGATAATACTGAAAGATTATAAAATGGTTTAAATATTAATAAAAAATATTTCATTCTAAGTAAATTTTTTTTGAAAAATTTTATATCAATAGTTCTAAATTTCAACAAAAATAAACTTATCTTGTTACATAGCGCACATTAAAAATATTTTATGTATATTGCTCTCTAATGATTCAACCAAAAATTCTCTTATATACATTTTCAAATAATCTTTAGTTAAGTAAAAAGTCATTTACGTACAAATACATAACAAAAATTTTAAATATAAAATAACTAAAAAGGCCAAAGGGTGAGTAGGCCAAAATAACCAAAATTGGCCAAAATGCCAAAATAATCGTTTAAAGATCAGATCTGGTAGTCCAACAAAATTTTAACTGTTTCATAGTGTAAACCAGTTTCTAAATAGTATAATTTTTTTAATATAATTTAAACATTAAGTAAATTATTACTATTACTATTACTATTTTAATAATCTTTCAACAAATCCAAAACAATGTTTAAACAATTTCTTACTCGAGCTCACAGAACATTTTAAAAAGTCTTTTAGTAAAAAATATAATAATCAAAATTGAAAAAAACACACAAAAAAAACGTTTGTATCTAAATCGCACGTAATGTTGAAATCCCTTCAAGAGAAAAAGAAGCACCATTCACATTCATATATCTCTGCTCTCTTCATCGTTTTCTATATCGCATATTCCTCCGTATGCCTGAGTGCAGCGTCAGCAAAGGCGCACATCCTTGTTATCGGAGTCAGGCGTCCAAGGCTGCCGCATTCGCTCTCACTCTCTTTTTTCCTCTCTCTCTCTCTCTCTCTCTCCTTGGAAGCATGTAAGATTTAGCGGATGCACTCGTGCTCGAACACCGGGTGCTTGACCCGATCGTGGCCGGATTAATGTCCGAGCTATCGTAAATAATCGACCGCTGGTGTCACGCGTGCCTCGCACACGACTTTTTCGGGAATTTTGTTTCTTTTCTTTGGAGTCCACGATGAGTCTTCCGTTTTCCTTCGAGCCTTATATGTAACAGACGATAAGGAAGTGAAACAACGTTGGAGCTCCACTGTCACTGTGTGAGCATCATACAAGATAAATGTATTGATAGAGATAAAATTATGTTTCTTATATTTCTTACAATGCGTATGTAATTCGATATTATTGAACTAATTTATCGATAAAAAATTTCATTGTACTACGGAAACAAGCACTGGAAAAATATTTTAGTTGCGCGTTTGTTTGTTGATCGAAGTTTCTCATCAGTCAAATATTACATGAATGCTAAACATGACACGAAATGTTAAATAATTGAAATATAAAATATAAAATAATTGTAATATTCGATAAACTCTTTACACGTTCTTATAACAAATACATTAATTTCAAAAAATATTATTATCTAGAAATGGATATAAAAAGTAAATCAGCATCATAAATTGTATTTGTGAAAATAACCTAATGTTAAAACTAGGATTTTTGACATTTTTCACGACATTCATATGAGTATTTTCAGATTTCATTTTTTCGTTGTAAAAATGTAAAAATGTAATTAAAAAATATTCAAAATTAGTAACATTTTAATCCAAATAAAACCAGTGATGTAACGCTATGTATTTTATGTATCAATTTTACGTACGAATTCGTTTCATCACCACATATACGTGAACTCAAGTTGTTGAAATTTACGGCAAAAGGCGCTAAAATGGTAATTTAACGCCATTCACAATACAATTTTTACGCTAGAAAACCGAGTTTTGTTTCTGTTCGAACCCCCACCGCGCGAAAATTACACTGTAAACTTAAAATGAGCACGACTATGAAAAAACGAACTCGAAAAACTCGGCCGCGAATTTCTCAAAAGCATTATTATTACATTTTTTCCTCTCTATCTTTCTCTCTACCCCCTCTCTCAACCTTTCTCACCCCCACCCACCCTTCACTCTTTCTCTCTCTTCTCGTACAAACTGTCGACGATATTAATATTATTTATGTCTCAAAAATTAAGCCAAGTCTCGCTAAGGCTGCCAGAGCGAGCGTATAGAATGGGGCATAACTTTACTGGCGTATCGAATCGTTTCGTCGATGAATTTCATTTCTTGCGTGACGCGCGCGAACAGACGAAAGAGTCTTTCGCACAGTATAAGCGCTTCCCGGGAAATTGCAAGGGTTTCGCTTAACTTCCATGTATCTTTGGTTTTGACGGCGCGGCGAAAAATGCGCAAAGAGAAACAGTTTAGCAATTACTTCCAGGGAGTAAATTAATTATAGCTATGAGACATTGTAATCGCAAGACAGTCTCTATTTAAGAAATAATACATAAAATATATAAAAATTCGGTGACTTTAACGACAAATACTTTATTTATATATTACATAAAAATGCTACTTCTAAACTGATATTTACCAACATTAAGATTAAATTATATTAATCAAATTAATTGAAGTCATTTTTCTATTTAATGATTTTTGTTTACACACAGGATTTTGCAAATGCCTCTATTACAATATTTTATTAAAACTCTCCTTAATATATTTATTAACCTAATACAACCAAACTATTAATACAACTATTGACGATTATGCTAGTCAAAATTTAGCGACGGCAAAGATAAACTCATGATCTTGAAGATCTTCACAAAAGTAGATTTTCCGTGCACAGATTCGTTAATATATGATATTGTTTATAAACAGTAATGCGCATTGGCAACAAATGTATATACATACTCGGAAGAAAAAGTATAATTAAAAGTATAATCTCAATTTTAGAAAGAATAATAATCTACAAGAACATAAGCAATTTAAAAAACTTATAAGAGTAGCGAAGTATAAGAACTATAGAAAAATATGAGTTTTAACTTTATTTAAAACAAATTTTAACAAAATGATTACATTTTTATGTATTTTTCTACATATATTTACACATTTTTTATAACATACTAGAATTTGATTTATAAAGTTTCTTTAATAATCTATACGAAAATACAATTTTTTATTTATAGTATTTTTATTCATTAACAGTTATAATTTATGATTATGAATATTTAATATTTGTAATTAATTTTTTTAATTATTTATTGATCTTACTTTTCTTAAAATTATTGTAAATCTAGAAAATATTGATTGTGATTGTCTGCCATTTTTTATTAATATTATTCAATAAATTATATAATTAAATAATTGTAAATTTACAGAGTAATATAATTGACTATAAATTATAAGTATATGAATTATAAATCTATAAATTGCAGTTAAATAACAATAAAATTATCGTATCTAAATATCATTCTTACAGAACTTTTAATCAAACAAAAATATAATTTTTTACGTCAACTCTGCATAACTTAATAATTAAATTGTAATTGTTGTTAAGCATTTTATAAAAGTATATCATCATGAATTAAATGTTCATAATGGTTTCATGTGTGTATTCAATATTTGTTTCCCGTAATTTCATCCATTTTTCACACCCTGTTGAATAATTTTAATACTAGCTAAAAAACCTCAATCAGACAATCCTTATTCCATGCAATTACTCTTGAAAACATACTGAATACGGGATCATTGATGATCTATGTAACAATAAACACGACATTAAAACTTACTGTTATTTGTTCTCGTTCTTTCTTTGTTAAATGAAATGATAGCTTCATATACTAAATTTTTAATTAAACAAATTGAAGATCGAATAAAAAAATATCGTATTTTGTAATTGAATGAATTTGCTAAAGTTCCAATTGAGTGAAATCGTGAAATACAGGTATTATTGAAATCAAAAAGAATAAAATTTAAATCATCGATCATATTCAACCTTATAATAAGAAGCAGATATCCTTAAATAATTTAAACTTAAAGATTTTTTGGTACTAATCTTTGATAAAAAAAAAACTAAGAATAGTTATTTAGTAATACAAAAATGAAATATTTTAATTAATGAAAATCACTGGTAACTTTTGTGAAAAAATCCAAATAAACGATAAGGAATAAAGTATATAAAACAAAGTATATAAGCTGTGAAAATAATTCAAAAATTTAAATTTTTGTATTTTTATTTTTTCAAAACTTCAGATAAATATTTAATAAGTATAAGATTAATTGTAAAAAGTGACGAAACTTGTACTTTCTTTTTTCTTTTGATAAAATAAACATGTCTTTTGCATCATAATATTGTGTAAGAGAGCATTTTATTTCACTGCAACCTTGAATTATGTGTATTTTAAAATTTATTACCTATAAAAAAGTTATATATAATTTGTTAAATGATGAAATATATAATTATTTAGTTTACTTATAAAATGATTATAAAAATCTTTTTCATTGAAAGTGTTTATGTTTGAACCAACTAAACATTAATTTAAAATATTTTTCAAATAAATTTTGATTATAAATAAAATTATTTTATATTTTTATAGTTAATTGAACAAATTATTTATATTTAATATTCTTTTTAAAATATTTTTGTAACACCATATACTTGTTTTACAATATTTCCTACCGTATACTTCAAATAAAATACAAGAAACTATATTTAATATAAGCAGAACAATACTACGGAAATGTATAATAAAGTACTATAATTTGCTAAAACATATATTAAAAGCATTCAATCCTTGATATTCTTTGGCATTAAAAACGTGACCAACTCTAAAAACACGAGCAAAGACAATTATCCATTTTTGCACGGAATAATCTTACACCAGTAACGATAATGTATCTCAAAAAGCGCGTGTTCCTGATTTGTTAGAATTGAAGATTAAATAAGTTTAATAAAGAATTTTTCATGTATTGCTTTTTAATAAAATAAAGTATGTATTTAATATTTATACTTGAAAACAAATTTTAATGCACAATGCTATCGATATTTTATGATTAAAAAAGTTTTACTAATTATTATATTATTTTATATAATTATTATATAATATTATTATATTATAAGCACTTTTTAAAATACTAATGTTTAATTTCTAAGTTAATATTAACATTAATTTAGTATAAATATTAATATTAATATTAATTTAGTAGCACATATTTTAGGTACACAAACTGTATATCTATCTTAGAACCCTTAAAATGTAAAAATTCTTGAAAAGTCGAATTCAAATTTGTAATAGATTATGTAACAATTAATGATGGATAATGAAATTTTGTAGTTTATTTTACTCTTATTCTAATATAAAATTACAAACTACTATGTAGAATAATGAAAGGAACAATTATTAATTTGAAAAATATGCTTATTATAAAGTTAAAGAACTTAATAAAGATAATCATGTTTTTTATTTTGTACATATTATAATCGATGATAAATAATAGTTATTTTATTTGATTTTTAAAACTTCGAGTTAGGTCAAAGATAAGAAACGTAAGCGTTTCAAAAGCAGCTGTGTAAATGATGCGTAATTTAGGAAAACTATCAAAAAAACTACTGAATCAACATCGATCAATTATGCTAAGAATACAATTTCTTATGATTGTATTTATTAATAAATATTTATTTTTAAAATTCTCCTCCTGTGTGCAACATTGCAAAATGAATTTTAATGAACGGCCGCCATTTTAAATTCGCTTAATCTATACACTGTGTGTATAAACTACACATCATCTTGAACGATCATTCATACTTAACGTCAGTACAAGCTGAAGTATCTTCAGTTTAGGAGCTGTTCAAAGACGGACAGGATAAAGGAAAAAACGCAGATTTATAAGGGTAGTATCTCTTTATCCTTTCTTCAACCATATCAATCTGAATTTATTTATCAAGATTTTCATTCTTTTTAAAATTCTGTTTTCTTCTTCAATTAATGTTTGACTTATTTTTCAAATAAATTTACTATAAATTTGTCGTAATTTGAAAATGTTTCTATGATAAATATAATAAAATTTAAATTAAATAAATTTCTTACATAACCTTATTTTTATAGGAATATGTATTTAATTTATTTAATCACGTTATTTTTATATTTTTATATAAACATTAATGGCTTAATGTTTACAAACATTTACTAAGTAGTATTGCAAATATAAATATGACAAACGTACTTTTAATCGATAAATTTTTGGATGATGTCTAAAGAAAAGCGAACTTACGGTCGTTCGTCGATAAATTACCGATATTGTGAGCTTGCCAGCGTTCATTAATACCACGGTTAAAAAATCTTAAAATCTTTAATAGTGAAAATCAATTCAGGATTTTGGAAAGAAAAATATATATTCTGTTACCATATATATTTATACGATGTGTTGAAAAATATCCCGCGCAGTCTTCCCTACGAACCAGCACCGTTCCCGAAGGAGAATGAAAATCTCGTCTGCCTTCGTTTACGTACGACGTACAATATACAGAACCGCGCTGCGCAGAACGTCATCCTCATAGTCGTCGTCTCCATCCCTTCGACGAAAAAACGAAAAACTTTATTCAAGAGAAAGAGTATGGGAGACGTAGACACGTGTCGCTGTGAGCAACTGCACGACACTTCCACCCCTCAGGGGGTTCGCTAGAAGGGTATTGCTCTGTTACACTAATTGTTGTTTGTTCGCCCTTTACTATCTCCTGCCCTTAAAGGACGTCGAGTTAACCAAGCCATATATCAGAGCAAGTAGTCAGCGAGGTGGGGGAGGAGCGCTGTATATTACACGTGTGAACAGGAGAGCTTCACTGATTTCATTTCGACTTCGTTTACTACTCACCAATTGCAAGAAAACGAGAATAGAATCTCTTGTTTTTCGTACATTTTTCACGCTCCTCTTTCATGTTCTGCTGCTTTGATTTAAGGCTGATTGGTTTGTAGACCGATGGCTGGTTTTTTATCGCTTTCCGATTGATTTGACAAGCGGTCATGCGTGGTTATATTATTTGATTTGGAACAGTAACAAAAGCAGGACCATTATTGATCTTGTCTTTATATAATTGGATACGTGATTACATCTAATGAAGGATCAATTAAAACACGAAAAGTCTTTGGTTCTTCATTAAATATAAGAATATTTCTCTGTTTGTTACAGCTAATTTCATTTTTTATATATTATATTTATTTTAATATAAAAGTGATTAACATTTTACCAAATTAAAAAAATTATAATAATATTTTTATTAAATATGGACATACGCAATTAATCAATGTAATTTACGTATCGTTTTCTTATAAAACCAGTTGAAGTTAATACAAATTATTAAGTGCAATAAATTTTGTAATAAATAAAACTAGTATTATTTTATATGATTCAGAATAAATGATGAAATAGATGAAATAGATGATTTGCCGAATGTGAATCAAAGAAGACTAAATTGATACGTCATTATCACTTTATTTAACAATTTTCTTCTATTATCTGGTTTCTATATTTTTATTTTTATTTTTATTTTCATTTATAATTACTGAATATGTAACAATGAGATACAAATAAAAAGTTTCTGTTTTTCAATAAAAAGTGTTTTTGATAATACTAATATTAAATAATATAATATTGAAAATGTTTTTAACATTATAATTTAAGTATATAATAAATATAATATATATATAATAAAGTTCCGAACGTATTATTTTTTCATCTTATAAATAATTTAACACTTTATCATTTAATATTTAATAAAATTAATATTTTTAAGATGTGAAGAAATGATACAAATATCATTCCTAGAAGTGAGAATGCTCCGATTATATTGCTGCAAATTAAAAAAAGTATAATTAGAAAAGACATAAAACATTATCTTACTCCAATTAGAGTAATAATACTAAACAAATTATAATTAAATATGAAATATGCAATTTAAGTAGTTCAGAAAGTATCATCAAGCTGATGTTGCACGATGATTCTGTAAAGAAATAGAAGCTGAACCAGGTTGGGTGATATGCACGTGCACACACTCTAACCAAGAGCACACGGCAAAATTCTCGTAAATATTATGGAAGATGAACCATAGACTCTGACTGATCTCTCTCTCTCTCTCTCCCTCTCTTTCTCTTTTACGTGTGTTTGCACTTTGCACGGTTATAAATAATTGCGCGCGTGAAATAGCGCGAGTATACAATAGATTTGCGAGTGAACACGATATGCCTCGAATCCAATATTTTTTTTTGGATCAAAGGATAGAGACGAATGTATTTCTTTCTTTCCTTTTGATATTGTTTTTGTTATTACTAGTTTTACCTGCACTTTTTGAATTTCATGTAACAACGAGGGAAGTGATTCAATATTTTTTATATGGGATTTATCTACCTACGTGCTAAAAATAAACTTTCATTTACCTGCGTTAATTACTTGCCGTTTTATTGAAATCGTGATGAAAAAGAAAATTATACATTTTTTTAAATTGATTGAAAATATAACAGAACTTTATATACTAGCAGATAGCTTGGAAACTTGAAAATTAATTTCTTTGAGCAAAGATAATGTTAATTAAATATTTGCTATTGCTTTTGTTTGAGGCTCAAGATTTAAGAAATACAATAAAATTTTAATATTATAACACGTATAAAATATATCTTTATTCAAATAAGAGTTATAAGATTGTATATGTGAGTTTCCATATAAATATGCATCATTTAATATAACATTAATTATTACGATTATTGGAATTTTTTAATTAAATAATTCATAAAAATTTTTATAATCACTTAAGAAAACATGCCAGTTGAAATTAATAGGTATGATATAATTTTCTTGTAATTGATAAGATGTAAATAAATATACAGATATAATTATCAAATGATAATTATATGATTAAAATGTCGAGATGTTTTATAAAATATTAATGTTGTAAATTATGTCGAGTAACGCTATTAAATTCTTTGTATAAGAAAAAAGCAAAGGATAAAATGTTTTACTTAACTTCTGATTAGCAGGATCTTTAAATATAATCACGGGATACTATGTATAATTCATAAATCTCAGAACTCTGTGCATAATTTACCGAGTTTACATACTGTAAAAATGTGTACTACAAAATGTACACACAGGATATACGGTGACATGAAATGCAATCTATATGACCGGCACGATCAAAATAAAAAACCGTATTAAAAATTAGAAGAAAAAATCATTATTACTTGATTTAAGAGATTAAATGCAAAAACATTCTTGAAACACAAATCTTTAATATAAATTTATATTTTATTTTTTAATTAACTATAATTTTGTATTACATTTGATGCTGCAAAATATTAGTTTCTCTAAGTAGTTCACTGTATTTATAGGAATATATTTTTATGCAATTGAAATATAAAGATTAATAATGAAAAAAATTTTCACCATTAATTTACATCAATTCATTTGCATTAACTTATTAAATAAATATATTATTTAAAAGTATAATATCTGTTATTAATTATTTTTATAAATCCATACCATTAAAATAATAATTGTCAATTGTTTATTTATCAATTAATTGTATCAAATTTATTTTTTGTATCAAACCTAATTGTATCACTTTGCGACAAGATATTTCTCAAGATATTAATTCAAGATATTAATAAGAACTTATATTTATATAAATATTACTTTCGTTCTAATTAATGTAATGAAACGATTCCGTTGGACAATGAAATGTACGCGTCAGAATATCTTTTCAATAAAAAAATCTCTACGATACATCAAAGTATAATGAACTTTCGTTTACTGAAAAAATGCTACCAAGTTACCACGATAAATGCTACAAGACATTTTTTATTGTAATCAATATCCACATAACACAGAGACAATATCAATTTCATACTACATTCATTTCTTCTCTCGATTCAGAATTTAAACAAGATTGAAAAGTTTACGGGCCTCTTAAGCGGGACAAGTTTCCTTTATCTTTATACTTGGAACAACGGCTATTAGAAACACAACGAGGTTTGCAAGAGCAAGCGACCCTCACTTAGAGCTCTCGCGAAAAACTGCATTGCCTGGCATAATATAGGAAGCCCCATGTCGGTCTCTGCATTTTGCTGACTCGTTTTCTCATTTCGCCCTCTCTCTCTCTCTCTCTCTCTCTCTCTCTCTCTTCCCTTTCTTCTTCCCTCTCGCCTCTTTCCTCCTACTATACTCTCGCGAGTTTAAAGTGCGCGCACGTGTGCGTGTGCGCGACTTGTAGAAAGAAAAACACACGTGTATAATGAGACACCCTCGCGTGACAAACTGCGCGCATGAATCGAAGGCTCAAATTATGACGTCAGAAACACTACACAGCCTTATTTCGAAGTGTGGAAGAAATAATAAAAGAGAGAGAGAGAGAGAGAGAGAGAGAGAGAGAGAGAGAAGAAAAAGAGAGAAATTGAAACAAAACAAAAGGCTGATTGGGAGAAAGCAAAAAATAAATGGAAGTAATGAGATCCGTAAATGGTCCAAAAACTTGAGTGGCGGAGTTTTAAATGTTTAAACACGAAAATGTGAGGCTTCTGTTCAATGCACGACTCGATTACTGAAAAAGAATTTGCTCCGTTAACGGTTCCATGCAAATACGTAAAGGGAAGTTTAATATTGTATGCTCGACATTCGATAAGTTTGCTTTAAAAAAATAAAATTATATCTATTATTAAAGTGTTTTTTTTTAATTTCTCTATCCAGAATCAGTTCAATACATTTGTAAAATCAGCTCAAAAATGTTGCTCACTTTATTATTATTTATTTACTCGAATTACTATCCTACATTTTTATAAAAGAATTTTCTTAATTAAACGTTTAGTATCGCAAAATATTGTATCTATTAACTGTTATTAAATTCCGATGGTACACGATTTTTACCTTGAAGCTACTGTTTCAACTATTGTGATATAAATCTGTCTTTCACTATCGATTATAAAAATTCACAAGAATTATTAAAAATAGATTTAAGTTTTTATCAATCATAATCAAATGAGGTATTAATCTTGTAGATAGTTTTTTCATTAACAAATATTTATATAAAATATTGTGCTTGCCAGCAATCAGGCTATCCCCTATAACGCTTTAATTATTTTCTACGTTTTCATCTTTCTATTGTTTACCATTTCATGGATTTTATCGATTATTTTTAAGTGGCTATGTCAACAGAATATTGATGACGTTCCGTATCATTGAAGCTTGAGCTCATTTACTCGCATAAAAAATAAAATCTCAAAAATCACTGATTATAAAATACTTCAATCTAAAATGCAGTTTTAACAAGATATTATTTTGGATTTGGTTCTGAATATAATTGTATCTCTTAGAAACTAATGTTTATTAATTAATCCACTGTATTTATTAATTTTTATTTTTCTGAACGTCAAAACTTTATTGATTACAATAGCTTCCATATCCACAAACTAGTGAATCAATAAGTTTCTGATTCTAAGTTTCTAAAATATTATCACAAAAATTACAAAATAAAACGGTACAATTTTCTATACAAATGTCTTCAACGATTCTTAGCTTGACTTTCAAGGTCTTACTTGAAAATCATTTTTGCATTTTGGACTAAAACTCTAGCAAGATATTATTTTGTGTTAATGATCAGTGTGTTTCCCTTTGTAGTTTTCGGTAACATCGTCAGTATGGTTCAAAATTTCTTCGTCAATTCGTCATATTGTGATCGCAGTAAAACCTATTGTGTTAGTAGCCAAGCTTTACAGTACCAACGCTCCGTAAATGTGATACAATTTATAATTTTTTTTACAAAATAAGAGCTTTATATATCTATATTTAATGAATAATTTAAATATAATGTCTAAATAGTAGCAAGTATATTATATTCTTTAATAACTTTATGTGATTTAGTATCCAAGAACTTATTAATTCATACAAATTGTAATACAACACGTACATATAAATTTGCAATTTTAATGGAATAAATTTTTAGGCTAATTGAAACATTAACCTAAATTGAAATTTTACTGGAATATTTTTACAAACATTTCTTTATCTACATAACTATTTCAGTCGACAGATCAAAGCAAAAGTAAAAATTATTATAAATCTCGTAAAGAAGAAAAAAGAGAAGTAGCAATTAAAAGGAAATATAAGGCAAAAAGGAATTCGTAGACGGTACACGGCAGTTGTATACGCTTTATTGTTAGGGTTTGTTTTAACGCACTTACGGTTATATTGTTACATTGTTATGTACTTACAATGTTGCCGCGTTGAAGCAACAAACAGACGTCAAGTCGTAACCTTACACGCATTTTATCGGATTACGAGTCATGTACTCGTACACGCGAAAGCTCGGCAAAATTTGCGTGAGATTACATATAGGTGGGTATAATTTTGTTTTGTTTCTGTATAGATGCTGTAATATGCATAACTGCTGTCTATTTATTTAATTCATTTTATTTTATGGTGGAGTGCTTTATCATACGATAATTTCAAGAACAAAAGAAGTTATTGTAAAGGCAACAATAGAAATTGCAATTTAATAATTGTAATAAATAAAATAAAATTGTGTAAAATTAAAGAAAAATTACATTATTACATATCAAAACGCAAAGTTAATAATTGACTTGTATAAAAATCATTAATTTTAAGACAATAATTCTTTTATTGAATTTTAAAATAATAAATTAAGTATAGCTAGATTTGTATTATCGCAATATTTATATCACAACTACCATAACATTCTTTTAAAAATAAAAATTTGCAATTTTTAGATTTATGAATATACACACTGTTTCAGAAGCTCGAAGAAAGTAAAGGTTCTTAAAAAAATCTCACGAATGTTTCTTAATTAATTTATTTATTTGTTCTATATATTCATACAAAATAAGTTTCTTCGAAATTTACTTAAATATTTTCTAAATATAACTAAACATATATTGTCACAGATACATTTAATCTGTACATATAGATTTGAACAGTTAATAATTTAATCATCAGCAAAATAAAAACCAAAGGCTTTACACGAATAAATTTACTGACATTTTGTACTGAAACTTTAATTTAGAATTAAAATTTTCGTGTAGATTCATTTATTTCATATAGATAAATAATTGTTTGTTAAAGAGGCTTCGTATTATCTGTATATTACTCTATTATTTTTGGTCAATTTTTTAAAAATAATCTATTAACAAACAGTAATTATGTTAACGATATCACCTATTTAAAATATACAAAATTACATTAATTTAAAATAAAACGTAAAAGTATGCGTATTAAAATAAAGATTTAATTTAAATAATTATTTAAAATTATTTAAAAAATCATTTAAAATATAAGTGCTTTTATCTTGTCATACATACAATCAGTTAGAATTTTTTTAAATCATATAACTCATTCGTACCCTTTTTATAAAGGTATATACAAAGGCTCGTACAAAATGCGCCATACGAACGCAATGCTTCTATGCTTATCTGACACACGCATACGAAACACATTCACGAGAACGTACAAATGCACATACACAGGCGCGCACACATAGGGTACTTAGCCTAGGGTTGAACGCATAAACTCGACCGGCTATGCTGAGACACGCATCACTATGCTAATAATTCTGAACTACTGTATCGCGTCTCTTCCGCTATAGAAAATTTTACGTCACGCTAATATGTTGCGTTGTGACAGTAAGAATTCGTGGCACAAGGTTATTGGGTACAATCACAAACCTTTCGGCAAAGGGACGTAACCATTTTAACGCCTTTTCTTCTTTTGCAAAAGATACTCGCTGTATACTTAAGAGTACAGACGTGTCAATACGACTGGCATATTTTAATATACCTCATGATTTTACAAAAGTAAACTAATAATCCATTATGCAAACAGTTTATATGGATTTCGATTTTTTCTCAATTTTAAAAATCAAATTACACGTGTAAATTTTTTATTTTATATTTTAATACACATTTTAATTATAATATACGATATATGTTTTGGTCTTAGACTTCGTAATTATTGTAACAACTGGCTGCAAAATTCGTAAAGCAATAAGGTGAGATTAACTGAAATAAAATAAAGTTGTATTTAAGTTTAATAACTTTAACTTTTATAATAAACTTACATATCATGAATTGTACATAAACATTAGATTTTAGATGTTATTTATATTCATCGAAAATTTTATTGATAAAACAAATTTGAGTGCATTTACTTATTATTCACGTGTAATATAAATCTTTAATAATGAATTCATTTTATCTATTTATTTTAAAATTATAATTCACGTATAAAAAATGTATAAACAATATTGTAACAGATACTTAAGAGTTTATGCAACAGTGATAGTGAGAATTCGAAGTTTTCCTAAATATCTTATCATCGCACATACTCTTAAATCTTGTCATTCGAGTCAAGAATCCATCCAAGTTATTACTGAGTCATTTCATCGTCTGTATTAGCTCAGCGCACATAGAAAAGTTTCATCTCTCTAATATTTTTATTATAGCAGCTTACGACGCATGAATGTCCCATTATAAGTATCTTACGTACACTCAAACAAAATCTAATAATACAACGATCGTAATCTAAATTAGATACATAAGAACTTCTTCGCTCAAAACGACGAACTTGCTTATTTCTTTGATCATTTTAATGGACTGATGTTCAGCATATATATTACCAACCATATACAATAAATTTATGCTATATCAACTTGTATAAATATTATTGTTAATCACTTATACTGACTTAAGAACTTTCACATTATAATAAAAGACTATTCTAATAGTTCTGTTCTCTGAGAAATGTACAATCTTTCAACTGAAAGTGATGATTAATTATTTTTTTCAAGAGTACATACCCTTTTAACATTTGTTACAATAGAATGATATTCCGCAACTAATCATTACGGAATCCTTTATTTAGACTCTGAATAATGTTGAATTTTATGTTGAAATATTATGAAATAATAAATTATACTTAGCTACATTTAATATATAAAATTAATTAAACGATGTATTCTAATATAAAAATATTGAATTTAAATTATAATTTTGTTACATTATACATTTAAATAAATTACTGAAATTATTTTAATTAATATTTTAAATTATTGTATTACAAATTATTGATCTGATTATTAAAGTTATGTAAGACTTAATTGAATGTGTTTGTGAAAATGCTTAATAATATCTATACGTTATTCTAAATTTTCTAAAGCAACTGTGAAAAAACAAAAACAAAATTAAATCTTCAAATAAATGATTCAAGACATATTCAACACATTATGTGACAATGTAATTATATTTTATCATTTTTTATCTATTCTACATTTATTTTAATTTCTTTTACCTTGAAAATATTTATTTAACTGTCTAAAATATTGGGTGCTATATTATTTATGTAATATATCCTATTAATTTAAGTACAATTTAAAATAAATTTTGTTGCTGTTATATTAACGAAATTATTCAAAAAAATAAAATTTTCAAAACAACAAAATCCGTATCTGGCTAAATACGATATACTTAAAATTATTTAAGATAAAACGACTTTTACTCTAATTTTTTTTATGCAAATAAAATTTATTGCTGTGTATAAAAAAATCAACTTTTAATATAAATGTGAACTAAGCTAATATTAAGAAATTGAAATTAATTGCAAATACTAGAAAAAAGTGCTATTATTAAATTGCCACAAGATTCGTTAAATTTCTTTGTTTTATTGTACAAAGACAATAATATACAATTGTGGAAAAGTTGGAGTAAAGATAAAATATTACAATGAATTAAAATTATAAGAAAAATTCAACAGCATATAAATCACAAATTTTTTCTGATATCAATAATAAAGTATATGTATAATACGTCTTCGTACCTTGGATAGACTAAAAATTTGTCAGTAAAGAGAAATTGTCACTTATGACACATAAATGTGAAACGAAATTCATTTTATCGAATCCATTCACTCTGATTTATACAGCAGGGGGATCGTACCTTCCCACGCGTTCGTATATAAAACTGAAAGAAACAGAACTAACGAGCCAGAACCAACGGAAAGAGACAAAGCGATGCTGAACCACGAGAGGTAGTGGAAAAAATATGTAAAAAAGTAACAGACGGATGACAGAGAAAGACGAAAAGAGAAGCAAGCAATATCAGTGTAGCATAGAAAATGTAGAAACTCTGTTTTGTCGCACGCGTGCACGTTTTTGTTCCGATCGTGACCGTCTCAATGCACTTTCGGCTGGGCGCGAGTTCGCAACGGCTTCTCGGCTTAGCGAGATTCTCCCACTCTATATCTATCCTTTCCTCTCCCATCACTCTCGTTCTTTTTTCAATCGGTGTCCCAATGTATTCTCAGTTCTTTCCTGACTAGCTTCATTTTACCTATATCTTTCTATGTTGTTTTTCGTATTTTATAAATTGATCCTTGAGTTTTTGTGTCTGAAATATGTCGTATTAATTGCTCGAGGATTTAGCGCGAAATTATTTTGATAGCGTGTGTTAAATTAGCATTGTATATACAACATGGTCAAATACAAGGACAAATGTTAAAAAGATACAAAAACTTCTAAATTTTATTCAAATATTTCTCATTTTTAACCGTAGGGTAAAATTTTTCAATAATTTATTTTTCCACGATCCTTCAGTTTATTTATAAATGGTATTAAAAGAAATTAAGTAACCAATCGAGACTACAAACTTATAATTACATTCACTCCATAAAAGCATTTTCTTACCGAATCATGTATCATGAAATAATTAAAAATTAAAATTTATCCAAGACTTGTCAAGCACAACATTTTTCAGAAGTCCGCCTTGCATCATAAATTTTCTAAAAAAAATTTGGATTATTAGTCCTTGAATAAAACTTGTTCTAAATGCCTTATAAACATAATAAAAACGAATGCACAAAAAACCGTTGAAATCTCTCTTCGGGGTAAAAAGAAAATACAAGGATACGCGAGCGACTGATCAAATATCAACACAAGCATTCTATCCAGTGCCATGTGCATCCTTGTCGATTACAAAAAAATAAAAGAGACAACCGTGGCATGTATATTCAATCATCGAGACCAGTCTTTATCCCTCATGAGTAGAGGAACAAACGAAAACGCTAAAGGATCACTTGTACTGCCTAACAATGAAGTTCAGGCTGGAAAAAGACGCATCCCCCGAAAGGCAACGCCCATCGAATACGTACATGAACTCGGCCATCGTCAGGCCCCGTAGACATGAAAGGGATAGGATGAACTAAGAAACGCGGCATTTGGACGAATCGGAGTCGAACCACTCGCCGGTTGGTCACTGTTCTACTGGATTTTGTTGAGTGGTAACATTGTCAACAGATTTCAAAAGTATTTTTTTTTACAAAGTTACCAATCACAGAAGATCTTTAACTTTAATGTTCCTTTTTAATAAGTAAATCAGAGGTGTAATGTTCCTATGGCAGGGATATATAAACTTACCGTCTATATTCATATGATTCTCGTTATAATAATACCCAGAATTTTTATTATTTGACGTTTAATATAGATAAATCGTGTACAAGTTTTAATTCATCCTGTTTGTTGTCACCTAAGAAAACATGAAACATCGTATAAAAACTTAAAGTGAATCGTCGATTAGTCATTAATCGACGTCATATTTCATATTTCATAATCATAAGTCACCAGATCAAGAACTAAAAGAATTTTGATTTTTTTAAAAAATAGTTCTGATTTCATAAAATTTATATTTATTGATTTATTTGTCAGTTTTTTGTTTATTATAAAAAAAAACTATACCATTCTCTCTGAAATCAATTCAATACCTAAATACGCAAATAAAACAACTATCCGATATCCAGTAGCCAAGAAAGAGCATAGAAAACTTTGTATTACATAAAATATATTTAAGATTAGTCTGTTTCAAATATTAATAATATGCACTTTCTAAACATAAAAATCTATATTAAAGCTGCATTTTTATGCACTAAAATTTTCAATATTATATATGATATTGTAAAATAAAATTTTATGAACTCTAAAAATTATTATATTCTGTTTTTTATTTGCATTATTTATAATTGAATTTATTTTCAAATTAATATGTACTTTTTTATGAAAAAGTGCTTCTATTGTTTTAATGCTATAATAATAAAATAAACAAAAGAACGTATAAGAAATTATTTGTACACTTACAGACTTTTTATAAACATGCAAATCTTGCTTTATAACCTTTTTATAAAGCTTTTTACATATAAAAAATCAATACTTCTTTTATTGTTATTAATTTTTCATAATTATACTGTCATTAAATTAAAAAATTTCTTTGGTATCTAAATTGTCTAAAACATTTTATTGTTGATAAAATTCAAATGTGTAATGAGTTTTTATTTTTCTCAAAGTTCCATACCTGTTCAAGAAGACTTTGCGCATCTTTTTTGATAAATTCTTCAACTATTCTTCAATTTTTTGCGTAATATTAAAGAAATTTCTTAGAATTTATCTTCACTATTTTATATAAAAACATCCGTATTGTTCTCTTTACTTTCTATTAAGCGTTAAAAATGTTGATAAATTTCTTTAAAGTAGTGTTTGAATCGAGAACTTAATTTTAATTTAAAAGTTGATCAAAATATACATATTAGGATCCCCTCAATGATATCGGTAAGTCACTATATAATATTTAATCTTAAAAAATATATGATGTTTGTACATATGAACTTTAAAAAAAGTAAAAAAATTAAGGTACCGTACAAAAAAAGTATTAGTAGTTTCTCATTGAATCTTCAATTTTAATTATCACTTTACGCATTAAAATGAATTGTTAACTTTATTTAATAACTATTATTGTTTTCTATTGTATTTAAATATTATTAAAAGAAAAAATATTACGTTGAAATTCCAATTAATACTTGTGCTTTTGATTTGTGAATATATTTATATTATATTATAATATTATTTAGTTTATTAATAATAAATATATACTATTTTGAACCATAAAGAATTCAATACGTTAATAATTTTTTTCTCTCTAACGTATCAAATGTATCATTTTTATCTAATCCATTCGGTATTATGTACACAAATCTAAAAGTGTTTATCTGAGCATGTATACTTATGTCAAGTTCGTGAATTATTTAAAGATACCTTTATCTAAACATTTGGATGTGTACATACGTACATAAAACAAAATTATTCTAATAAAAGACTATTTAAAATTAATAGACTCCGAATATTAGAGAAATAAATTATTGAAGTGATAGTAAACCAGAGTATTGGTAATTAAGTAAAGAAGTTTCTGCTAATTTTAGCAGAATTGAATAAAGATTGATTAAACTATAGGTTTTATTTATTTTATAGGCTTGCATTAAATCATATCTATTTAGCATAATAGAACTATTGCTTGTATCTTAATATGAAGTTAAAGCATATAACTAGATATTAAATTTTAGCCTTTGTAATGTTATAATTAATATTATAAATTAATAACACTGCTTATTAAATATGTGGACAAAAAACAAAATTTAATAAATTCACAATGCACATTAACGATATGATAATTCATATTTATTAACGTTCTGATGAAGATTATATTTTATTGTCATTATGTAATGTCATAAAATATTGAATAAAACGTTAAAAGAAAGTATCTTGTACAAACAATTGTGGTATTAAAAAGAAAATGTATATTACTTTTCTCATATGATTTTGTATTTCGATAATACTATTATTATAAATCAAAGAAAATAATCATATTGCAAAATTACCAAAATATTGAATGTAATTCTAGTTTATTTTTTTATGCAAATTTTCCTTTGGAAAATAACGTAAATTGACAGTCCGACTATTTTCTGGAAATTGGCCTTATACTCAGCCTCCGGAAACAAGAAGAGAAAATGAAAAATTCCTCAAATATCGGTCGTCCCAAACAAAGTCTACCGGCCTCGGTAGTATTCATTGAGGAGTCACGATCATCGTGCGCGTTCCTTTTTTCTTTTTTTCGCATCGCTATTACACATCAACGCGGTGCCACAATGTCTCGTGCGTAAGCACGTGTCTTTAGAATGGATGAAGGGATTTCCCTTGTTCAACTCCGAATGTTGCGGCGCATTCCTACGCGATCACCTTTGTCTCATCTTTTCTGCTCTTTTTCATCGAACGCACGTCGTGATTTTCCGGTCCTTGAGACAAAAATCCCGTTTACGTGAGTTGAATAATAAGCGAGCTCGATGACCAAATGCACTTGTGCAGTTGGTTGGAGAAAATTTCCAACCTTTTTCACGCAAAAGCAAGACGAGAATTTCGTTTCTAAATTTTCGTAGAAGATACCTTTTTATTTTTTTATTGAACTATTCGATATATATGGTCTTGTTTGACAGAAAATAAAATTTTATTTCTGTAAAATGTTCGGTTGGATCAGTTCAACTTCGTAATATCCGAAAAAATCTTGTCTTATTAAAAGTACATGAATACATTTATTGAGGCTTATCAAATCTCACGCTTCTAAGTTAAAAGTATTTATCTCTTGAAAATATTAGATTATATTTACGATATTAAAACTTCATTTTAATAAACAAGAAATTATTTTGTTACTATGTTATCTGTTTCATTCATGTGCATTTATAAATTGAACATTTTATGAAATTTTAGTCAGCCTTTAAAGTTATTTTTATTAATTTTTCAAGTTTTAATTTCTTAATAATAAAAATAATTACCTTTACTTCACAGACCAAATATAACATTTTATAACATATATATAGGAATATTTTTATAATTGTAAATTATTAAATAATAAAATTATACAAATTGTAAAAAATGTTAGTAATTAATTAGGCCACTTTAATGAGTGTAAAAGTTGAATCAGGTTATTATATGATATAAAAATATTTATAATTATAAATTTAAAAATTATAATTTTAGTATTATTTCTTTTATTTCTAAGAAAATAATTTGAATAACTGTTGATTGGTAAGCTTTACTATATTCATTCTCCTATTTTTGATATAACTTAATTACTAAATATCGATTCTATTTGAATTTAAAGGTTCTGAATTATTCAAATAATGTAAATATCTGCAAAGACTTTGATCGTGTTTTTATTTCAACCATCAGCGTCGTAATTTTTGAATGGAAGAACGACCTGATGATTTGATACTTATCCTGCAATAACTAATTATATTTTTTACACCCTACGGCTACCGATATACATAAAAAATACTTAAATTTGTATCTCAAATAATTATTAAGCATCAAAAAATGGCAGAATGTTCATGATTCCTACAATACAATGTTTTAAGTAGTGATAAGTACCTCATGAATTAAAAGAAAATAATAATTATATTTAATATATTGCAGTCGTTATTTTTACCTTTCAGTATATATAATTATGGTTGCTTAAAATAGACAGAGCGCAATTTTATATTCACCCTCTTTCTTCTGTATTCATATCAAAATATGTTCACACCTATCCATACTTATATCTCGACTGCATACCTATAATCAGAATAAAGAATAATTATAATCGTACAAGAATTCGTTGATGTCGATCGAATATCTGTTATTACAAAATAATTAGTCAATATGAGTACTTATTAGCGGTATTAATACATATGATATTATATTATGAGGAAAACCAAAAAAAATTATCATCTATTATATAAATTAAAATTTCTTCTTGACAGAAGAAATAGTTTAATACATATGTAATAAAATATTGTTTATATTTGCCATTAGTAACAGTCAACAATTAAGAATCCTGTAGCGACTTCTCTTTATTTTATGGAAGCTTTCTCGTGATTACCCGATGTCGTCAGTTGTACTTTATAAACTTAATACAATTTTTACAAATATTATATTACGATAGTATAACCATTATTTAGTTAGGTAAGTTTGTTATTAAATAATATTAATCTATAAACAATGTAAAAAATTATATATCTGTTTATAAATAATTAACCGTAACTTCCAGTGTATCTTTATGCTTTTAAAATTAAAATAAAATATCACAACGATTAGATAATGTAAATGTGTGATAAAAGAATACATTATTTAATGATATTATAATTTTAAGAATATAAATGTTCATATAGAAATATATAAACGTTTATTAGTTTAATGCAATCTTTAGTATGTGGTGATAGCCATATTTGTTCTTAAACTACATTTTTACTGCATGAATATATAAATTTTTTAAAACATAACTTTATTTAAAATTTGCACTATCATAATTATAACATAACTTAATATAAACATAAAAAATTATATAATTACATAAATATACAACGTACAGAAGTCAGTGTTAAATTTACTATCGATAATATAAGATTTTATTAACTCATATTACAATTGTTTATAAATTATTTATATTCAGTTTTTATTTAAATATATTCTTGAAAATAGAATAATTTTGATAGATGTATATTTTAGAAATAATACTCTTTAATAACCAATATCGATAGTACGAAAAATTCGTGTATATAGTAGGTAATCTAAACCTTTTTGTTCATAAGAAATGCAACAGGTACCAATAATTATAAATTTGCTAAAATTTATTTATGCTGAATCGTTGTATTTTAACTTTTACACGTCCATATATACAAACTTAGAATTTTAATGTTTTGACAAAATTATTTCATAAATATAAACAAATATTCTTATAATGAATAATGTAAATTTTTATTTAGTTATTCATTCGTTAAGCATATTCTTTGTATTGAGTCACAGCTATCGCATGTTCATCATACACGAATTTCTTATAAATTGTGCGAAATTTCTTTTTTTTTCATTTATCAACTATTTTTTTATAAAAAAAATAATAAAGCAACTAAGTTAACGTAAATGAGACTACAAAATACAGAAGAAAATACGGTATAAATATTGTATCTGTTGAAAAAATATTGAACAATCAACTTTATTTAATAATTTCTCATTATAGGTTGATTGAAATTAATTCTTAATTATAGCTATAATAACTCTTTGCTTAGTTGTTTTATGAATAGTTTATAATTATTAGATTTTTATTTACTGTGTTATTATTTTAATGAAGAAATATGAAGCTTAGTGCTTAAATACGAACAATTTTGTAGAAACTAAATAGCGGACATTTATTTATATGGCAATGAGATACAAATTTGCTGCATGTTTCGCTTAATTTATTGAACATTTATATATTTATTATATCATGTCTTCATGTTGAATTTTGTTTCTCTGGTCATACCATACATAAATGTAATATAAAGCAGTACGATTATTTCTGTTTGATGTAGTTGCCTTAGTTGATACGAAAAAATTTACTTTGTTCATTGTACAATTCGAATAATTGTTTTAAGAAATGTTTATTAATAAATGCAATTAAACATATGATAAATCTTAAAACAATAGTTTTTTTCTGTATATCATTAATTTTATTTATTTAATGGTATTAAATAATGTTATTTAAATTATTACCATTATTTTACAAACTAGTTTACATTATAACCATTGTCACTTGTCAAAATTCAAGGTCAAGTATTTGCCAAACCATAGTACGACCTGCTTAGGAATAAATGCAAAGCCAAAACACATGTTGATTTACTACTCAGAAATTTCTACATTTTCAAATGACAAATTTTGAATATTCAATCTACATTTTTCATATTTAATAACAAATCTTTGTACTACGATTTATTTTTTAAATTTACCATCGTCGACATAAAAAGTACGTTTTAGTATATTATACATAATAAAATAATTTTAATTGATGTAATCACATAGTTTTTCTTTCCAAATGCTAGACATCTAAATATACAAGATATTAATTATATTTTTTTAAACAAGAAAGTATAATAATAAGTATAATTTTTTGTAATTTAAATAGCAATTGAGCAAGTGATATGTAAATGATGATCGTTTGAAAGCATCTCAAAAAGAAAATCATTTCACTTTGCATAAATAACTAAACTCTTTGAAAGAAAGAGAAAATGTTGAATTTCAATTATCAACACTTCGGTACAATAAGATTGAACATTTTCTACGAATCTGTAGTCATAAAATACGGAGCTTTGGTAGAGAAAGAGCTCAGGCAGACAACCACAATCCGAAACATATGTTCAGTAACACCTCGCGTTCCAACTAACCTACACTTTCTTCACCAAGTACATTTTTAATAAATTTCAGAGAGAGAGAGAGTGAGAAGGGAAGAACTAAGAAGACCAGTATATTGACAATTGTCCTTACTAAATTTTTCAAGAAGTACCAGAGCAGGTTGAAACCTGACTTTTACTGCCGGGGCAAATTTACTAAGGAAAAGGTGTCGTTGTCGTCGACGTAGTTCTTCTCCGCGAGAATGCAAAATACATGCCGAAAATATGCGACCTAGAAAGAAATAATAAAGCTAACGAGGAATGCAACCTCAAATCTCGTAGAGCTTGGGCAAATCCGCAGATATATATATATATATATATATATATTTTTTTTTTTTTGTTTCACAAATGAAGAGTCGCGGCTAATAGACATTTTAGATAATCACACCTCACAAGTTACAACATAAAATAAGTAAAAGAAAAAAAAAGAAAGAGATAGAAAGACAGAAAAACAGAGAATGATAGAAAGAGACGGGACAGAGAGATATACCAAATACATAACAGGTAGACGGGTCTAATACAAAACATGTGCTTTTAGGCGACCGTCCTCGTAAGTTTTCTCCTTTTCTCTCTCGCTGTCTTTATCTATCTATTTATCTATGGAGAGCAAGATATAAGAAATTTACAGAAGATTGTCAACACGTTTTCAGTCTTCCGAAGACAGGGTTGAAAGAAACGGTAGGACAACTTGGGAAAAATAGTGCAAAAATGAAAGATAATGAACCTGAACCGAATTTATACAAATTTCAATTTTAAATCTTAAATTTACTTTTTCGTTATTTAACAGTGTATCACTTTAACGTTTAAAAGAGTATATTTTTGCTGTTGCCAAAGTAAATTTTTATTCATAACTTTAAGTTATTAAGGCAAACTTGTTATTACTTTGTCATTTCATTCCATAATCTTATAATAATTATTTGAATTTTTTTATAAATACTTTTGATTACAGTAATAACAAATCAAAATAGCCATAAAGATAAAATTTTTTTAAATCAATAGTATACTCCATATTAATAAAAAAAAAAAAAGGAAAAGTGAAATGTGAACAAGAAAAAAGTGAACATCACTTTAAAACCAATAATTTGTTTTATAATAATTGAAATTATTACAGAAATGATAATATAGGTTCAATTTTCTCATACCTAGAGTGTTTGTCATATTATTATTCCATTACGACCATCTTCCTACATCTTCGTCATCGCAGTTGTCTTCTGCTACACATCTTTTATACATGGAGCTTGTGTTAAGTTAGGAGGATTTGGTTGCCGAGATAGTATCGTGATTATGAAGCAAAACTAACGAGTCTGCGACGATGCTGGTATAAGGAAAAGTATTCGATGTTATGGAAGGAAAGCGAAATGAGAGAGAATGAAATAGAAGAAGATGATGCGTACTTATGTCTGAGAAGCTAAGAGTATACCGGGATTTCGCGGCAAGAGCTTGCAAATTTTGATTTTTCACAGGAAAAGAAGATTACAGATTATTTGTTTATTTATCTCGAGGAGGGGATAAGTGCGGATTGTCTTCTTCCGATGTTTCAACGATTCAACGGGGACTTGATTTCTGTGTTGATTTTTGTAGCAGTAAGTTTTCAAACCTGGTAATTGTTATAATCTGGGAGGATTCATTCAATACTTATTTGTATTACATACTTATATTTGTACATAAATGTAAAACCTTCACATCAAACAATAAATTTTCTGATCAAACTAAACTTTGCATTAAAAAATTGATAATTTTGTATTTACTATTTGTAAAATTATTTCTATAATTGTAATTATAATTATAGGAAATGATTGTAGGAATAGTTTATAATTTTTCTTTTAATACTTTACTTTAAATATTTTGTTATGTTGATAGTTACAAAATACACGTTTTACTTCGAAAAAAATATTTTCTAAGTAAATATTAGTTTTAAATTTTTTAATATCTTTCAATGCCTCGCATTCGAAATTGAATTATTGAATTGAAACAATCTTCATTGAAATATTATACTTAAATGTCATACAAGATTCATTGTACTTTATAAAGAACAAAAGAACAGGTTACAATGTCAAAGATTTATATCATTTAATTCTCTAATTATGCTCTTTACGCCAATTAGACAATCTTGACACGATATTATATATTTCTGAAATGATACTTGAAATGATTTATACATGTTATAAGATTACACTTATTTAAAAATATTTCGCGGGAACTTCAATGAGAAAATTGGAAAATAAAATTACATAATTTAGATTAACAAATAAATAATATATCTTAAATTCCTCTATATATTCAATGATATATAATTATTTTAGAATATAATTAGAATAAATGCACGTCGTCAAGTGAAGCACCAAAAACAAAGTACTCGTAAGCCATATAAGTACTCGGTATATCCAGAAAGCTGATTTTCGGATAATTACACGAGTTCGTTACAAGTCTAGGCCGAAGAGCTGGGAAAAACTTTTTTCGCACCGCCAACAACCAGCAGTACAGTCCCAGAATGTTTATGACCATTCATTGTTCTAGCCTCCACCCCCATGTACATGCCTCCGTCGTATATTGAGAGAGAGGACCCGAGCTACCCTAAAGCCTTTTTCCTTTTGCGTGAGTGGCCACAGCACGCGTCGAAGGTAGGGGAAGGACCGGGGAATCCCCTTAGCTGTAGCCGTTTCTCCGAGGCTCGAAATGCAACGCATTGCAGGTGTCCGAATAGGTAGTGAGATGTGGAGATACGCTCTCGGACCTTTGGAAAATTGGATTGATATTATGGATTATTTCGCTGGTTCTGGCGCACTTCCCTTGATGCAAATATTATTACGTCGCTTAAATCTCTCTACCGTGCAAGTTATTAACGCTAAATAAATGGATTGGTGTAAATGTGTTCTTGGTCCTTCAGTTTATGAGTACACTAGGATTGATCAATAGTTGCTATGGCGAATTTTGTCTTTTTAAAATCTGATTTTAAGTACAAATCGTTTATCTCTCTCTCTCTCTCTCTCTCTCTCTCTCTCTCTCTCTCTCTGTGTGGTGTACATTTTTATTCACAAAATTTATTACTATATTATTAATTATTCAAACTTCTACTGTACTTTTAATATTCTAATTAGTCAAATCTTATTAAAGTATTTGGTCTGTGTCTTTGTTTATCATATAAAAGTTCAACAATCTATTCGCAATGTTAGTATTAGATATTTGCTTATAATATTTTTTTAAGTTTTAAAACTTTATATTTTTATTATCTGATAATTACAATCATGTAAATAAAGTATGTTTATTAATACATCTTATATAATTTATTCTTTTATAAACATAATAGTAACGATTTTAATAATCGAATCCAATTATTAATAATAATATCAACTACTGCTAAAATACCGATTCTTCAAATGATTTTATAAATTTTAAATATCTAATATGTAATTAAAAATATAAAAGTTATTCTTATGTATTTTTCAGTTTACTAAATTTAACAAATGATACATTAAAAGGCAACTTATACGAATTATAAAATTTAAACTCATACTTTTATTTGAACCAAAGTAGACAACCATTTATCTTTTACTCACATCTAACTTAAATGTTCAAGCTCTTGTTATTCTAAGAAGAAATTTGCGGATTTAAGGAGCAGCAAAATAAATCTTTATCAACATTTTAACTAGTGGAAAAGAATACAGTTTAAAACTTTGCAATAAAAGTATTAGTATTAAATATAAGACTGACAGTTTCGAAGAAGTACCTTGAAAATGCGAAGGAAAAGTTAAAAATAATGTTTCTGAATAATAACATTCACTTTGTTACCAATATTAAAAATATAATTTACAGCAATAATTAAGTCAAAATGTGTCTTATATAATAAGCATATAATACTTTTATTTCTTTTAAATTTCGTTTAAATCCTTAAATCCATCTAATAATTAAATTGATCATGAAACGAGGGCCTTCCACATGGTATTGGCGAAAAAAGCGACAACAAGTACTAGGAAATGCAGTTTACAACTGACCTTGAAAAAAGTATCAAACGGTCAACATCATAAAAAGGAACTCATAATCAAATCTAAGTAACCAGTTATGAATCACGGGTCAAAGAACGTTCTCCGGTTCCCATGAACTCCTACCGATTGCATTTGTAGAGGAACGGCCATCGAGGAAAATTTTGCTCTTTCTCTCCTTCTTCATTATCGGGGCTTCCCGTGGCGCTCTTTAGGAGAACAGTAACGCCACCAGCAAACGACGACTCGGACACCCGCCGTGAGTTTTGGGCCTTTCCCAGAGACTCTCGTATGTTACGCTTACATTTTCCCAACCTCCACTCGGCCATCGTGGCGCTCTCACCTTCTCTCAATCCCCACCACACCCTTGTATAGCCGGCACAGAGGACTTTTTCCAACGCGACTAAACCACTTTTCCACCTCGTTCTACGCAAAAGAAGCTGGGGCTTTCTTCGCCTAGGCATATCAGCCATTTTCTTTTTCTCTGTCGAATCAGAACATCGAATACTCGCCATTTTCTCGATACTGGTACTTTTCTTGTTGTTTTCTTCTTTTTACCTTGCGATAGACATATTTATAAATAAACCATATCATTAATAAAGATCCCAGTATTTAATTCGAAGTTATCGCTAAACTATGGCTATTAAAGGCACAGTGCATCAATTCAGATGTTTAAATTAACACTTAAAATTTATAAATGATGCTCTTTTTTAGTTCTAATCTAATAAATAAATAATAATTTAAATAAAAAATAGTAGTTACTAATGAGTTTACTTTTACACTATTAGTGAATAATTCATATACAAAATTTTTTGTACAAATAGAAATAATTACGAATGTATTATATTAATTCAAATTTTTTACATAAAAAATGTATTTTCCAATCGATGATTAAACTGTATGAATAAAAATTACTGCTTTTTTTACAACTATGAAGACTTCTTAGAAACAAAGAAATTCATTTTGACAAATGATAATCATTATCAAAAGATATTCGATACAACGATAATTGTTCGGATAATAATACTCATAAATTTACAGATAAATTTACAGATAATATTGATAAATTTTAGTATTCCTACTATTTATTATAATAGGTGATTAACAAAACATCATTTTCGTTAGCGCATTACAAAATAATATAGATCAGTATATAAATACCTTTTTAAATTACATTTATAAGTATTAATTTGATTTATTTTTATATAATTTATAACTGTGCAATTTAGCAATATAGACATATATTTTATGACAGTGTACTATATGATAGTATTTCATTTAGCTTCAGTAATAATAGGATTGGTAATAAATTTTTTAACAAACTTCTCAATAAGTACATTAAACTATTACTATGGGATTTTAATTTTTACATTCCAATTGTAAGATAAATTCCCTCTTGTGTGTTATATATGTTAACATGAAAATGAATTATTTATTAACTAACGCGTATGCATCTTATACGATTACAAATTCAGTTATAACCACGTTGAATAAAAGAATAAATGAATATAATTATGAGGCTCTATATTAAAAAATCAAATGTTTCATTATATCCTTAAGATAAATAAAATAATAATACAAATAAATATCTAGAATGAATTAGAGATATAACTACGATCTAATGGATGAGCTTAAAATATGTACATCTTATCAACAATAAAAACCTATGTTCTCATTGTTCAAGGGAAATCAATTACTCTCAGCAAAATTGTGACTTTTAATTTTAATGTGAAAACGATGCTTAAAATGTTTCCTCAAAGTTACTACGGCATACATCATCTCATGTCTTTTTCATTACCATGTAACTTTTTTCGTTTTTTCATAGACGTGCACATACTGTAATCATCCATCTCTTTTCCTAACAAAGTACTTGCTTCATTCTTGGTCACCGTATTCAATAAATCTTAAATTCGATCTTGCGTAAAAAAGTTCAAATCAAAACTGAATGTATTGAAGGAAAAAATGAAAAACATAGCTCTGCAGGAGAAAAGTATATTCACAAATGCATTTGTAAAGCCATCGTACTCGCACGCAGACAGGCGTATAAAAAGAAAGCGTTAGCCAACGTAGGGCCAATCCTTCGACGTGTGCTATGCACGCTCCCTTCTCCGGCCCTTTTCCAAGGGTGGAGCTTAAAATATAAGGGTGGTACCTTTTTCGTTTTTACCTTCCCCACAGTAGGCACGCACGCGAGCACGCGCTCCTCTCTCCGCGCGCTCTCGTCCTTCGAGCGGATGCCGAATGAAGGGCGAGGGAGAGAGAGAGAGTAAAGCACGGGGACTGAGAGTTGAGAGCACGAGTGAGTTTGACAGTCGTCGAAACCGAAGTGAGCCGACCGCATCGACTGCTGCCACCACAGGCTCTCACAAACTCTCTCTCTCTCTCTCTCTCTCTCTCTCTCTCTCTCTCTCTCTTTCTCTAATTCATTCTTAGTTTCTCCAATAGTGCAACGCGACTTTTTCTCGCCATAGTTTAAATATTCGAGGCCTAGAAGTGTCAGATACACGTGCAACATGAACGAGACGTCGGCGCAGCGATAACGGTACGGAGACGCGGGCATGAAGGTGTGCGCCCGGGCTTTGGAGCCGACGATGCTGCAGCATCACCATCAGCAGCAGACGCTGAGGTTCGAAAAGATGGCCGCGGGTGTGAAGAGGCTGAGACCCGCTGAAGCCTACGCTACCAGCTGGAAACGCAGGAAAGGTACTAGCTTCCGTTATCCTGGAGTTCGTTTCCTCGAAGAGGCACTTGATGACGTCCGCTTGCGTCAAAGCGCCGAATGAGCGACCTCGTTTTGAGATAGGTTCAAGTGTTGGGAGGAAGCATCTCTAGACTTTTGATTTATCGCCTATATTGGTCATACGTATTATCATGTATTTCCGCAGTTGTATATTTCTTTTTTTTTGTGTTCGCTGCGATTGTGGTTATACAAAAATTTATTTATAATTAACATTACGATATCCATACGATATGACTGTGTAAAATATGATTACATATTTACTTCGGAAGAAATTCCATTAGAAATTTAAAGATGCATATTATACAAATGATAAATATCGTATTCGATATAATCAGTGAAGGTGAAATATTAATGTCACTCATTTTTACTGTACTTGGTCTATGTTGAATTTTTGGTATGCATATTCTTCGCTTTAATATAGTAAGATTAACAATTTGTTTTAATATAAACAGATATAAAAAATATTTAAAAAATTAATTGGATGCGAATATTCGTAACAAAATATAGTAATTAATTTAAATAACCATTGTAAATTTAATGAACTTATGAAGTACAACGCTTTTAAAATAATCAAAGGTGTAAGTAAATGAAATACAGTCACTACTTTGTATTATAATGTTTAAATATACTTTCAAAATATACGTAAATAAATTTAAAAACTACATTTTATAATGTCTTACATAACCTGTCATGTATATTAAGTTTTTTTTTAATGAATCAAACGTCCGATTTAATTGATCGCTTATATATATTTTGTTTCTAAAAAAGAGAAAACTAAAAGCTTAGAAATTGAAAATTCTAACATATTTTCCATTTGAAACATAAAAGTTCCAAATAACGACAAAAACAAATTTATGAATGTGATAACAACGAAAATGTTCATAAAATATTTTATTAGTGAAGACAAAAGTAAGAATAACTATCAATAACAGTGAACTTTATCTTTGATTGTAGAGTGCCCACTGACGGACACGCTGGACCTGAGCTCACAGCAGCAACATCAGCAGAAGGTGATACAGCATCACCATCACCACCATCTCAACAACAACAACGTCAACAACATCAACAACAACAACAACAACAACAACAACACAAACAACAACAATACGATCGGCCTGGCAGGTGTTGGTCCCCAGGAGGTTGTGATGAAGGCGAAGAGTCGAGATGCGGCGAAGAATCGTCGCGAGAAAGAAAACCAGGAGTTTTGCGAATTAGCGAAACTTCTACCGTTACCAGCCGCCATAACCTCGCAACTCGACAAGGCCAGCGTCATTCGACTTACCACCAGTTATCTAAAGCTCAGAAACCTGTTCCCCGACGGTACGTTTTGATATTGCACGTTTGTATAATACATACGTTTAACTGAAACTAAATATCCGCGTTCTCTTAGAATTCAAGTAAAGCATATCGAATGGCATTATAAATTTTGATTATAACTCTCGCGTTGAACATTATTTTGCGAAAAATCGGGGTTATGTAAATTGGAATAATGAATTACAAATTACGTGGAAATAGAAAAAAAAACATAATTATAAATATTATACTGACATAAATAACATATTTTTCTGTACTTTCCTATGTTGCTTTATCGTTTATTTTTACACTATTATATTTCTCAGCGTTTCGAAAACCCATAATATGAATTATGACTTTTTTTTATTAGAAAGATAGGATTATCAGTTTTAAGAAATTGAAATCAATTTAATTTTCTTGTACTTCAAATGTATATTAATTTCTATATTGTGTGCTTTAATAAAACAGACTTTATTCGGAAAGAAATTTTACTTGATGATATTTCAAAGCAATTTCTTTGTCTCTATATAAGGCATATAATTTTTAAAGAGTTGTCCTTAGAAATAAAAATACTTATTAAAATTGTTATTAAACTGAGTTAATAAATTTTTAATAGTCTTTTTGCTTTAAAAGAACATTTAGACTATTTAGTATGTTTATAATAATAGTATTCTTTCATAAAAAAAACATCTCAATTCAGTTTTTTTATTAATGATTACATGTTTCCTCAAAAAGAATATCTAATATTTTGATAATTCGACGTTTAACTACATCAATATTTCAATATACTTATAACTGATCGATACAGTTATAGATGATTATGTTAACGCATTGCCAAATAAATGTACATTGATGAGTATTTTATTTAAATTAAATCTACAGCATAGATTAACTATAAAAATATAATATGTAGGAATTATTAAAAACATATTATTTTATTCTAAACAAATAATTTTATTACTATTTTATCAAACATTAATAGAAAAGTTAAAAATGTTGTTATACATATATATAGAAAGAGCGAGAGAGAGAGAGAGAGTGACATGAACTACATAATAACATTCTACTTAATTTAAAGGTAAAATAGCTTGAAAATCTCTCAAAAGATTTTTAAAATTAATATAGTATGTAATTAGCTACTAACGCAATCATAATTTTTGGTATTATTTTTAATATAGTACAAATTGTATGTAAATCCTAGTAGTTACTCGTATGTATATCGCGGTTAGTAAAAATCACTAACAAGAACAAAGGAATATAACCGAAAGAAAGAAAAATACACAGATCGCGTCTCGGTTGCCACCTCCATGGGCTCACGCACAAGCAATCTTATTAAGAGCTAGGTATACGCGTTAACGCGCTCAACAATTGTTAATTCATCAGAGCCACCTTGTAGGACACTCAGACTACGCAAAGGGCAAATAGTATCGGATCAGATGGGTGTGATTGCACACTTAATGCATTGTTACACGGGGCGCCTCGTCCCCCTCTGCCCCTCGGCTGCTGCTTTGTAAGCAAAGCATGGGGGTTGTTATAGTGTTACAATGGCGCCCGCCAGAGCCCACACTCTCCCTCGAATTTCCAGACATCGGTGAATTGAATTTCAAGTGGTCGTATCCCTCTAGAGGAGTTCGCCGCTCGTCTTCGTGTTCATGGCCGCCTTGTATTTGTGTACGTCGATACGCAATATAGTCGATCGCAGATCCTATATGTGTACGTAAAAACAAAAAAAGTGTGACCAATTTCCGCCGGAACTACTTTACGCGTGTCTTATTATAGGCTGTAAAAGAGTCCTGCTAGGGAATATTGTGTGTTCCGTATGGGAGGTCGACAATAGTTAACGAGTTCTTGTCGACTCTTTTGTATTTTTATTGCTTGATATCATTGCTTCTCAAATTCGTCCTTTACATTATTTTTTACCAAAAGATATCTAGTTTGTCATTAGTGCAAGACATTTTCATTATCTAAATTATCTCATTTTATTAATTTATGATATTAATTTGATATTCTACCAAGATACTGCACCGTGCACACAATATATAAAGAAAAAATATTGATTTTTTATTGGTATATATTATTAGATAAATGCTTAAGAGAATGAAAACTGATGCATTTGAAACTTAAAAAAGAAACGTAGTACCGAGTAAGGGAAATAAAGATACGTTACGTGTATGATTTATTATTCTCGTAGCTATGGACAGTTTTTAGTAATGTTTTAGAATGAAAAATTTCTATTTGCATGTAAAATCTTTTTGTGCCTTTGCAAAATTCAATATTTTGTTATCTAAGCTTAGAGAATGTAAATAATTTTTATGAATTAAAGCAAAATAATTTATAGCTAAAAAACTAATTCTTTTGTTTTACGAATCACTCGGTAATTCAAAACATATAAATTTCATTTTGTATCGTTATGTTAAATGCACGTAACGAGTTTCCGATCGACAATATACGAATGATATGCACAAGATTTAACAAAATAGAAATATCTTCCTCTTGAAATAAAAAAAAATAAAGAAAAGCCAGAGCGACAAATCAAACGACGTCGGTACTATCGATCGCCGAATATCCTTATCCCTGCATGTTTTTCACGCATAATATACATGTCGTGCAGAGCTCGTGCGCATAAATGACAGCTTCTCTTTCTTCTCCGATCCCCAAAGGAAAGCGCGATGCCGCGTCAACTTGCTTCTTTATAAATCTTCGAGTGAGAGATGCTGATCTACAAGGGCGTCGATCTGTCGTCGATTCCATTTTCCAGGCGCCTTTATCTAACCCTAGGATCAACGTTAAGCACGAGGGCTCGTTAAACGACGAATAAAATGTAAATTCAACGTACCCGCGGAGCCGACGTTTTATCGGGATTTCAATGCCCCGCACGATCACTTGTTTTCGCCACCAATGTCCCTCTCGTCAAATCCCGTCACCGATTTCAGTGATTTGTTTTCTATTATGCCCGTGTTACGTGCTCTGGCACTTGTACCAATGCAAGCCTCAGATTTATAGAGCATTTTGATGTTTCCAGTCATTGTTAAAGCTGCGTTTATGTTTCCGAGACTGACGATGGAATTATTCGAGCTTGAAATTTCTGAATTCCAACTATCAATAAGTATTCTATTTCGGTTATTTGCGTTTGCGCATATACAAGGTTTTGATATTGTAAATTAAAAAGAATTAAATATTTGAAATAGAAAAGCAGCAACAAAAAATGCTGGTTTTTTTATCCAAAGATAATAGAGTTTTATATCGAAATAGTGATATTCTTTAAAACCCTATAGGAATAAGTTTCTCAAAATTGATAGCAAGTATATTACTGTAATGAATAGATGGTATAAACTTTTGATCCCGACTTCTAAATACTAAATACATCTGTGTTGTAAGTACTGCGTAGTTCAGGAAATTATAGAGCGTCCATTGCTAGAGTCTTGTAATTAAATTAATAAAATTAATAAAATTTGCGGATCTATGATAAGTACATGAAAGCCACTAAGAAAATGATAATCCGCAATTCCATTAGCACGATCCAGCAGCAATGGAAATTCAAAGAGTTGTCGTCAAAAGCAAGACAAGTGAGACAGCCCTTGACTGTATGAAATGTCACTCAATCTCATATATACACAAAAGATTTTCCGCGCAAAATTTTTCGTGGCACTCGCTAACGTGCAAATTAATGCACGGACACGGAATACTCAACTGGGCTGGGCGAGACGCGGATACATCAAGTGCGAAACATTAACATACCTTGCACGCAGTCAATGCCAACGCGACTACATCTGACCCTTGGAATGTTACGTAGTTCCCTGTCATATATAGATTTTCCCCAAGTTGGATCAGATAGTTTTAATGAGCTTTGAGATTTTTGAGCTCAGACATCTCGCACCTGGTTATATTCTTCCCAATGAAAGGAAAATGCACCGCCAACTGATCTTTTCGTTTACATAAGCAGTAATTCTGTTTTTATACAGTTTGAAATAACGAGTATGCCTAGGTATCATAAAAAATAAAAATTTATATGTATTGCAGAGATCATTTTAAAACTGTGTTAAATTTACATACAAGACCATAAATCAAACCCATAGCTTATATATTATTATGAAGTATCGAGTTTACGGTTCGCCTGAAGTAAATTCAGCGACAGCTTAAATAACATATTAATCAAATAGCAATTTTTTGGAACAGCTGAAAGCCCGTGTCAACTACACATGATTTATGTTTAGGTCTTGGAGATGAATGGGGCGCGGCGCCGCCATTAAACCATCCCGGAGAAGCAACAATCAAAGAATTGGGCTCCCATTTGTTTCAAGTAAACATTTAATCAATAATCACTTGCGCGGTGCATCCGCTCTCAATAATTAATGAAACCATTTTTTTCTTTTAGACGTTAGATGGATTCATCTTCGTTGTAGCACCTGACGGAAAGATAATGTACATCAGCGAGACAGCCAGCGTACTCTTAGGATTGTCCCAGGTTGGAAATATCTCCACATTATTTTATTAAACGCTTATTATAACGACCACGTGAATTATTTAAAAATACCTATTACCGGAAGGTTATATATATATAAATACCAATTGATTGCTCCTTTTCCCAAAATAAAAGAGACACCCCAGTACACCCGATTCAAATTTTATTAAGCTTTGCATTTACTTGATTTTATCGCAATTATCCGAAACTATTTTTGAAAGTAGTTCCAGTTCAGTTACAATTTTTGTCAACCACGAAGTCGACACAGAAAAACTAATATTTGGCCTTGAATGCGGTGGTTTATTCTTATAATTTTAATTATTTCTATATTTTGAAATGTATCACGATCGGAAAGTTTGATAAATACGATAATATTGATTTTTCTGAAGACTGGTCCAAATAATTTAGTGCAAAGAATATCTCGTTGTGAAGTACTTGGGTATTTGAATCAAAATAAAAAAACAAAGTTTCGCCAGAAGTGGTGGTAAAACTTTTATAGTTTTAATAATCTATTCACCTTATGTCTCAAATTCTCCGAATTCACTTTTCTAAAAATGATTTGCTTACAATATTTTCAAAGAACTTTATTTTCCTTCGCTTACAACTCAACGTTTCACAGTTACAATAATCCCACTAATTTTAATACGCATAAGTTTGGAACATAAGGATACATAAATGAATTAAAAGTACTTCCTTTAAATTATTGATAAAACATCTACAATATCAGTTAATAAGAATGCAATTCACATAAAATTACTACTGTGCAAAAATCCTGAGCCATGAACATTGTGCGACTGTTCGCACATATAAATAAATGCATAAAAAGCGTCGTTGTGCAACGATTCACTGAGGCGACGAATCGTTTGTATTATCAATTGCAGGTCGAACTGACCGGCAACAGCATTTACGAGTACATCCACCAGTACGATCACGAGGAAATGGCTTCGGTGCTGAGCGGCTCGTGTTTGCCGAGTGGTGCACTGCCGCCTCCGAATTCGCATGGCGACATCGAGATCGAACGCGCCTTCTTTCTTAGAATGAAGTGTGTACTCGCGAAGAGGAACGCAGGCCTTACATCCGCTGGATTCAAGGTATGTTTCTGTTGTGTCATCTTAATCATACGCTCTCGGGTGTTTATTGAATTTTGACAAGATTACCGAAGTATGGAACTCCTCGTTTCTGATTTATATTATTGTCACGTACTCTCGATGCAGTTTCAATGATTTTGGTTATAATAATATTTGCAAATGTAAAATGACCATAAAGAAATGACCATATTATCCTTTGTGCTGCCAAATACACCTATTTCTTAATACATTTATTTATAGTATCAACGGAATAAGTTGATAAATTTACTAGCTCCTTTAGAACTTGATACAAAAATAATTCACGAACTGCTACAATTACTAACGTTGAAGCACAAATTGATGCTTTGCGTAAACAATTTACTCTTTGATAAGTCCAATACTGTAATTTAGAGAAATACCGTTTCTTTGGGAAGTACCGATTATAATTAATCGGTCTCTAATTTGACCAACGGAAAGAAAGCAGCGGGAAAGAAAGCGCAAGACAAAGGCTTAGATTAAAGCGCAGAACAATGCGTATAAGAGATATTAGTGAATTATATTTTAAACGAAGATTAACAGGGCATCGTGCGCAGGAAATCGTAAAAATGAATAAAAATCCAAATGCTAAGTGAGAGATAAGGGATGATGTCGGACGTAAGTAGGGGCCGTATTGTGAGGGTCACGCGCGAGCCATTGGCCCCGCAGGTAGAATCGCTTCCGTCGCGGTGCTGCATAGCTTCGCTTTTCGCGCGCTTCCATGGCTTTTTTCCTTTACATTTCATCGTTTTATCGCTACAGTTACTAGATTAGCTTAACGCAGCTCCTTTTCTCCTAGCCGGATACCGTTTATCTGCAAGGATATGAATTTCCGTTTAAATACATTCGCCATTGTTTGCCAACTGTAAAATGATATCGCGAAATTGCGATCTGATAATTTTTCATTTCTATGCAAATTGATTTTACAATTATAGTAGATTATAAGTAATATTACTAAGTAAATTACTTTTTTCTTAAACATTAACGTTCTACAAATTGGCTAAAAGAAAGTATGCTTATGACTTGGTAAAATCATTTGAATCGCATTAATTATGAACGTGAACATTTTATTAATTAAATTTTTTAATCGAGGATAATTATTTAAATGAATATTCTCAAATATTAAAATACAGTAGTCTCTTTACATAACTTTAATCCATAGACTGTAAAAGATGTTATGATGTCCGATAGTACCATGATTATTGAAGAAATAAGCTAACGCGTAAAAACGTAGGAAACGATATCAAGGCTTAATTAATTGCACGACTAAAGGAATAAATGTATAATAATAACAGCAGAGCCGCTTAATAAGAAAGAATTCGAGTGAATTCCTGTGGAAGCGATACCGAGTAAGACGCTCGCGGAAGCGTACGAAAAACTTACGACGGATTTCGCAGTGGCGCCGTCGTCTTTTGTGCGGGAGTGCAAAAACAGCGGGAGCACGTCGTCGAGCACTTGACTTCCACGTGAGGATGAAAAGACGAGGAGACACACAACGTCGCCAGGTAGAATCGACCCGTTTTGCGGCGCTCCTTTTCTCTCGCCACTTCCCGGACAAATGAAGCGTGCGCGCGCGCGCGCGCCTCTGGGACAAGCCAAAATGACTCGTCTCCGTCGCCGTGGGGCGAGTGCAAAGTGTCATCCGTGTCTCTGTATCCCTGCGCTCGGGGCATTGAACGCTTTTCTCGGGCTCATGTTTGCCAAACACTCGCTGAGCTCCTCGTCGAAGCTTCGGAAATTAGCGCCGACGCCGACATTGCGAAAGTAACGCCACGGGTATCCGTTTCTATTAACCGTGACAATATTTTTTTGTTTGTCCTAAGCGCGCCATTATTTATTGACATTTTATACGTGACTATCGGCTGCAATATCTTTAATGGGCCGTCGTGAAAATTAGAAAGTTTACTGACTTTAGTGATTGATTAAACCGTTTTGTCACTTTCCATTTTAAAAATATTGCTTTCGTAAAAACTAGGTAGTTTTATTTGAAAAATGATGGAATTTGTACGTATGTAAATCACGATTTATGTCACCAGGCACTTCGTTTCCTTCACTTCTAATAATAAGCTAAATTTTTTATTTAAGGACATGTAAATTATTTCAATAATATTCATACAGAAATGTGGGGACGAAAATTGATTCGGATAAGTCTAGGTCGTAAAAATCGGATAAAGAGACAGAAGGCTAAGGAGGGGAATTATTGGTCGAGTGTTAGAATATCCGAGTTGAGTGGTATTCCCGATTAGTTTGCCTTTTTTCGGTAATTGGTGACAAAAGTGCTAAATCTTATTCATTATTTGTAATATAATGGAATACCAGATATGTGTCTCTTATGTTCTTCAAAAGAAAATTTAATTTGCATTATTTTTGTACTTATTACTACATAGGCTTGTACTTTTTTGAAATTTATGGTTTATTTTATTGTTATTTTAAAGAATACTTGCCATTTTCAATTAAAATCCAGAAAACTTTCGGTGATTAACCCAGCTTTATGAATTGTCACTTATATATTCTCAAAGAAGTATCAAAAGAAAGTGGCGGAAACAAAATGAACTTGAATAAAAGCAGACCCGTAAAATCAGCAAGACTCTTTTATGAAAAGAGTTACCCATCCAGACTTCAATGGCTTAAAGCCCTCTTGCGCAATGATTGTAATAACGGCAATTCGTTTCACCTCTTTTATAAAGACGGTTTTTCATTTAGAAAGAATATAATCAATGCATATTACAATTAAGTAAATAATATAAACATATTTTTATCTTGTTATTTAATGTTAAATTAATACATGAAAAATTGACCGCTAACATTAATTCCAAATTATTATCAACAGTACATTTAACCAAATATATATAAATAAAGAAAAATTATTATATTTTAAAGTATTTTTATTTTTGAAATTTTATATACTATTTTTTTAAAGAAACGTTATATTAAATTAGCAGATTTTCATTTATTTAAGGAGAGAATTTATTAATAAATAAATTCTTATGATACAATTAGACTATTATTCATGTACGTAACTAATATTCAAGTATAATTGTAATTGTTTTTTCACTGACATTTGTTTGTCTGAGTATGTGTTTAATCATTTAAATACAAAATCGCAATGTATAAAGCCATATCGCTTTAAAATTGTAAGCGTTGTGATCAAGTGATTAAATTATTTTGCGACGAAATTTCTGATCACTGACATTGAAATTTAATTTAACTATAATACCCACCATAAAAAGTATCCGAAAAGCGAAAAGGGTACAACACCACGAAGGGATGTTTTTATGCATGCTCTGACTTAATATGCGCGCAGTCATCGCGCACTTATTTGCTTTACAAATCTAACTTGAAGAATCTGCGAGTACGTAGAAAAGGGTTTCCGATGCACTTTGCTAGCTGCATCGTTCGCTTCCTCGAGTTCGGAATTGGTAATTACGCGCGTACATGCATGCGCGGTTTTTTATTTTTCTCATTGTGCGTGGTCGGATAAGAGTGTCGCACTTTTAAAGGGAGGCGCGAATAACGTAATAACGTATGTACGCGTGCGTTTAATTGGGTCTAATTTTTTCAAGTATTTTTTTCTGTTTTCTGAATATGTAGACATTCGGTTACGTTTGTGATGCATTGCTTATGCCGATGCAGCGGGAGGCGCATGAAATGAATAATTACACAAGAGTGCACACACATTGCAGAGCTTGTTAAGTCTTATATGGAATTTTTTATGAGAGCACTTTTGCGAAAAATTAACATTTACAAGATTGTTAATTTACGCGAATTGGGTTTATTTGCAATCATTAACGCGATTGCAAATTTATTTTCACTTGCATTGCATCCTATATTAGCTGTCGAGTTACTCAGTAAAGTTTTCCTTTCATATTTACCATAATGTTGCTTACGCTCACTTCTAAGGATAAGTTTTATAATTGTTTCAATAATTATAATATGTAATAGTTAACTGTTAATAATAAATGCAATTTCATAGCCAACTTGGAAATAATTCTGTAAGAAAATGTTATTAGACTAACAATAAGATCAGTGCATTGAATGTCACAGTTCTTGGATTAAAAAATACATGTTTTCGAGCACTATTAATTTAAAGAGTAGTCAAATTTAAGCAGTATTAATACTGAAATAAACTAGCTTGTCCTTTGCATTAAATATTATTGTAAACAAGTACATCGGACAGACAGTAATTGTAACCATCCATGGGACTCCAAAGGAAATTTAGCAGAAATGAGGTGTCTCCGTATTATACGCGGTAGTGTAAAAAGTTTACGTTGACGAACATCCCTAAACAAACCGTTGCCAAGGTCGTTCGCCTCGGCGACGCTCTTAAAAACCAGAGCAGTGTTTTGTAAACTCTTCACATCGTACCAAGGAGAGAGGCGAGATCGTGTCATCGGCTGTGTTCGACGAACAATAAACATACCGGCGTTCCGGCTTTGCCGCTGTCCATAGGTGATCCACTGTTCGGGCTACCTGAAGCTGAAGCATGTGACTGTGCCGGGCACTACCGAGTACGACAAGTCCACCGGCTACGAACTTCACAACGTCGGCCTCGTGGCGGTCGGCTACTCGATGCCACCAAGCGCCAACACGGAAATTAAGCTACATCACAACATGTTCATGTTCCGGGCCTCCCTCGATCTCAAACTCATATTCCTCGACGCCAGGTGCGTGGGTGTTTGTATTTTCTTTATACTTTCTTGCCTCGCGCCTTCGCTTATTTTTATGTTGCGAAAATATGTGCACTCGCTCTCTTTATTTAAAGAGGGTTCAACGACCAGGGCGATCGAAGAGTGCTTTGACCCCTTCCGGCCTAAACAAAAGTTACAAAATACTTCTTGGACTAATTTAGAAGGAGATCTAAAGATTGGCTTTCAGTTTAATCGAAGACCGTAAAAACTTTTTGTTTTTGTTTGTAACTTGAATACAATGCTGCGTGATCAATTTAACTGCTATGATCATTTTTATTTGATAATTAAATTCATTGTTAAATGTCTTTTTTCAATTGGTTCTTAATCTTTTGTTATTCAGATAAAATTTAATGTAAAGTGCGTATCTTAAATATTTTTTAAGCTATTAAGTAAATTAATTTTATAATCGATTCCTAATTTGTATTTTTAAATAAAAATTTCTTAAAATCAATGCCTAACAAATAATCTATTAATATTTAATATGAATCTATTGCTATCAATCACAACAGTATAATCTAAAATTCTTTCATCAAGTTAATAATAAATCAATTTTAGAAGAACCACGTTGTTTAACTGTTAATTAACTAAAATGAGAAATATGCATTTACATATATATTTCCAAATGTACAAGTAATAAATGCATTGTGTATGCATGAGCCTACGGTATCAAATTTCACTCGCTGAGTATTTCGATGGTAGAAAAAACTCTCCCAACTTCAACCATTAAAGACCTTCTCAAATTACCAAATGACAGCCACCTTATTTAGCCCAAACTAATATTGACGGTCCTATCTACTGAATCAGTTTTTCAATTAAACTAAGGGTGTCAAAATAATACATGCAAAATACACGTACGATATCAAGTCCAAATTTTAATAAAGATTTTTCATTGTTTTAAATAAATTTAAACATGACATAATTAGTTATTAAACTCTAGAAATTACTGACATTGCGAGCTTTACTTTTTTATACATTTTCTTTTTTGTAAAGTGTGAATTCAATAAAATTAAAGTTAACAAAAGATGAAAGATATTAGAAAGTAAATTTATTGTTACAGCGTTCCGCAACTAACTGGCTACGAACCACAGGAACTCATAGACAAAACACTTTATCATTATGTTCACGTTAGCGATGCCGTGCATTTGCAGCAAGCACATCAAATTTGTAAGTACATATTTTCTTATTATCGTATTTATGTAAAAATATTCAAGAGAAATGTTCCAATATACGTATTTATCATGATTTTAATTTTTTTCTATATCTTTTCTTAATGTCGTGTGCAAACATTCAGAAATGTAATTTAATTAACAAAAGGTGAAATTGCAAAGAGAAAAGAGCTTCAGGTGAAATACTCACTTCTCTTTGCTTATTATATATTTCAATATTTTAGTATTGAACATGTAAGAATTAATTTGAATTTTCAGGAAACTAATAATATAAATTAAAGAAATTTTAATAGAGAGAAAAAATCGAGTCTGAAATAAATAATAGGATACTTAAAGTTAAAAATTTTCGCTGACAAAAGAAACTAACAAAAACTTGAAAACAATAAGATCAATATCAATACTGCGAAGTACCGTATTGTAAAAGAAGGGCAGTTGCTTTTAATGATGTTCTTTTGCGCCATCAGCATCTAATATAACTACAAATCACGTCTAAATATATATATATATATATATATATATATATATATATATATATATATATATATATATATATAACAAACGTATTCTGAAATTATTATACAATAAAAACATAGAAAAAATAAACTTAAATAAGATCAAATAATTATATTTGTATTGATTAAAACTGTGGTGACAATAAGCCTATAAGTATTTAATGAATTGAAATTATAATATATCTTTCGTCTTATACTTTATAAATTTCTTATTTCAAATAAAATTACATAATTGTAAAAAGAGTAAATACATACCATCTATGTAGCCTTATTAGCTTTTAATAAATTATTATAACTTCTTAATTATTCGAAACCAGGCAGAAAATTAAGATTATGGTTACTATTTTACGAAAATATTCTTATTGAAGAGTCAAAACTAATTTAGATAAATAAAATTTTTAATTAAATGCAAAGAAAGGCAGTAATTATAAAACAGAACTAGATATATGCAATGAAATTGTTATTTAAGCAATGCTCATAATACATTATTAAGAAAAATTTTCTACAGTTAATCAATATAAAAAGAATGATTTGAATGTTCACTTTAATCCTAGGTGCAGCTGTCTATCGTGCAGAATACAATTTTAGAATAATATCTTTTATTTACCATTTTACAATCAATCAAATATCTTTAAATTATATTAATATCTCAAGTTTTGCTATACGATACCAGATTGAAATAAATAATAGTAAAAAGGTAACTGTACAAATTATATTTTTTAAATTATAAATCAATTCAAGCAATAAACATATAAAAGAGAGATCACTATAAAAAATCTTACACTGTAAATAATAGTTAAAAAAGAAATACTTATAGATACATATAATTCTTTAGTTAGTCATTATTATATAGCGCATTTCGTTTTTTCAACAAACGTTCTACCGTGTCGATACTATCTGCATGTCGCGTCTATGCACGTCTCTTACTTAAAAGTGGCTTCGGTTCCAAAGAAGAATCCACAAGGGTTTGAAAAGGTTGTATGTGTACACATAGAGCTGACGTTGCTTTTCAACCATAACGAGAATGAAAAAAAGCGCGAGAGAACGAGCTCGCCCTGTTGGGCGAACGGCGGGGGGGGAGGGCAGAGAAGCTGGTAAGTCCTTGTACGCGAAACACAGAGAGGCTTTGATGTTTCGTCGGCTCGCTCGAGATGACCAACCACTTTCTTTTCCTTCACGGCGCTTCTTTTACTACTTATTTTCTCTCTTCCTTATGCACTCTTTTCGTCTCTCACCTTTTTTTCTTATTCTTCCTCTTTTCATTTTAGATGCCTCGTATGCCTAGCCAAGAAAACGCTCTTTCGTGTTTTACGTGTCACATCGTGATACTTACTCATTGCGAACTGCATATTTTTAACTTCGTGTTTAAGAATGAAAAGGCTCGAGATTACTACTCGTACTACATTGCAAGTTGTGACTGCAAGAATGAAATCTTTTTACGGTGAAAACTTCGTTCTGCAGAAAATGGAACGAGAGTAAAAATTTATGAAATCAATACCGTATATTCTGATTTAAAAACTAAATTAAAGACAATTATGAGCATTTATCGAAAATTGAAATTTTCTACACAAAATCACTTTGTTTACAAATACTAATAATACAATTATATTGATACATTCATTTTATAATTGATAACATTTCTTTTACATCTTATTGTATTTGTTCCAAATATATTATTCTCAATGCACAATAATAAAACCGAACATATTAAAAAAATACTAAAAAATAGTATTTTAATAGTAAATTAATTTAATAGTAATTTAAAAGTAAATTAATGTAAGCCAATGAGTAATTATACAGTTTTTCAATATTTTTACTACTATGATATTATTAAGCAGAAAATTCCATTAATATGAAAGATTAAAAAATTAACTACAAAAATATAGGGCTATAGTTCTTAGAATATAAGTAAGATCTAAAACAAAAATCTCAGCGTTGTATTAATTGAAGTTCACTAGAATTGCCTGACACTGTAAATAAATTTAACTTATGTCACGTATAATATTACCTTACATAGGCGCGAGAATCTGCTGAGATTTTCTATTTTACACTCGCATTTTCCATTTAAGAACTAAATACCTAACTGCGCATGTATGTAATTAAATTAAGTATAAAAGCAGAGTACGATTTGTATTATTAATTGAATAATGACGAACTGAATCCGACGAGATTGTGCACGGTTTTAATCCAAAAGTTTTAATCCAGAGTATGTTGAAAAAAAGATTTCTAAAGTAAATTGAAGGATTTTAAAAATTGATTTACTCAAATGAGCTTTTTTAATTGAATTTAATCTTCACATTATAGTATACATTAATAATATAAATTATTAATTAACTTTATAAAATTATGCTACTTATTAGTTAAATTATGCGTAACAATTTTATATAAAAGCTATATATATAAAGTTTATTTTTTATAAAAAAAATTAATTAAACTTAATATTATTAATAATTAAAATAATGTTTATAATGATCATAAAGAATGCTTCAACATCGTTTTAAAACACACACACTCGCGCGCGCGCGCGTACGTACATACGTATGTATGTATGTATGTATATATTACTCAACCTTCATTTGAAAAAATTTTATTTTATATAATTAATTCTTATTATAAATAAGAATCAAAGATTTTGAAAAGTTTGAAAAAGTAACTTACATAAGTAAGCGATTAAATGCAAAATTAAGAAGGTCAAGCGAAATTATTGAAAAGAAATTAGGTATAAGAAGTTTCAACAAAGCTTCTTAATCGTCATAATACAGCGAAAGAAAAAAGTGACAAATAATAGAATAGATGAAAAAGCAAGAAAAGACAAGAATTATAGTAAAGAGTGTAAATCTAAGGAGAAGAAGAAAAAGAGACGGTGTGAGAGAGAACCTAGGAGGTAGGAAAATAGAGATAAGTAGATAGGAGGAGCGACATGGAAGTAGTAAGAGAGACGAGTGGCTGTTCCTGCTATCATTGTTTGAACAGACTCGCAGTTTCACGAGCTTAGCCTCAAAGGGATGCTTCTGAAACTGTGTGGGTGAGCCACTAATATCGGTTCTGCGAGGTTGGATATCAAGGGCTTTCAGGTCGTAGAAGAAAAACAGCGAGTTTATCCTCTCTTTTCTCTTTGTTCAAACACAGCATAGCAACTATTTTTATTAGCAGTCGTGAGTTGTAAAAAGCTCAGACTGAAAATGGATATTTCGTTCGTGAGATTTTGATGTCGCGGTTGTACAAACAAAAGCATCATATTTTTAAAAGAAGTAATTAATTACATTAATTAAAAAATAGACTAATAATGAAACATATAGAACTTTTTTAATAATCTAAATTGAAATTGCTAATATTGGGGTAGGTTAAATGGATTTCATTATTAAGTGAAGTTTTCGTAACAATCTTTCTCATTCTCAGAAATAAATTGTCTCGTTTTTGGTCTTTAAATTAACTTGGACTATAGATAAAAGTAGTAAAAAAATGTTAACTGAGCTAAATTTAGATATTAATTGTTCAAATTTAAACTTTTGTACGTGCCATCAACTATCAACAAGAAAATGTAATCACGAATACGATAACCTATCAAAAAAGTATTATCCACATTGTTTCTTTATTTTTGGCACATGAATCATAAAAAAAATATGAAACTTATTATCTTGTTCGCCTCTTCTAATAAGTTTTATCTTAAGAAATAAGTGCTTGTGATATCAATAATTTATAATTGAAAGTAACAGCTTTTACAAACAATTGCGCCAAGTTATAAGCAAAACACTTGACTTTTTTTGTTCTAGTATTATGCAAGGGGCAAGTGACAACGCGCTACTATAGATTTTTGACGCGCACAGGTGGTTGGGTTTGGATGCAGTCCTATGCAACAATAGTTCACAACTCCCGAAGTTCTCGGCCACATTGCATCGTTTCCGTCAACTACGTTCTATCTCAAATCGAAGCAAAAGATCTCGTTCTCAGCTCTGATCAAAAGGCCTCTACGGCCTGCTCAGGCAATCCACCCAGTACACCGCTGCCTAAGACGCCGCTGTCAACAGTCGTCACTAACGCTGGCATATCTGACATGCAGGAACCGAAACAACAGCAACACGCCAGTCCTACGTCACCTTATCGTGCTAGAACGACCACCGAAACCACTGCTGATTCGGAATACACTGATAGTTCAGGTTACGTTAGCTCGGAGTATTTGCCGAATCATGGGGGTTATGGCATGCCGCCTAGTGCGGCCTTTCCAGCTCAGGGTGGAGCTGGTGCATCGCACGAAGACGGCACTTATTATTCACCAGACATGTTCTATCAATATGGAGGTACGTTGATATTCGTTCATTGTTCTTTGAATATTTTTAATGTTGTTAATAGCGCGGAAAAAGCTGACGGGTAAATTTTAAAATACAAGACTACGTTCATGCTTTGATGCAAAATTTGTATTGTCATCGACGGATTGCATAAATTTATAATTTAATTGCAATATACACAAATAATTTAAGACTTATTTCAATATGAAAAAAGGCATTTTTCTTTTCTGTTAAATTTAAATGCAAATATTCAATAACAGTTTTACCGACATAAGCACTAATATAAAATTAGATTTAATCAAATAAAAGAAAATATTTAAAAATAGAATAATTCTAATTCAATAGATTATGTAAAAAAATTTCTTCTTAAATAATTTCGGAATTCAAAAAACAATTTCTTGCAATCTGTCATGTTTCGATAAACTATATTTTTGATAGTAATGTATCAATAGAGGTATTTAAATACAAATTAAACTTCTTTACAAAAAAATGTAAAATTATATATTTAAAATAAATATTGTTAAGCATTTGTTATACTTAAAAAAAATTATTCTTTACGTTTCAGGAACTTCGCATGACCACTTAACTACCGTCCAACCGCAACAACAACCACAACAACAATCGCAGCAACATCCTCATCTCATGCATCATGTCCCAAGTCCCATGACAAATATTCAGCACAGTCCTCAAAATCAGCAGCAGCGGAGGCCGTATTCGGCATCTTCGAGTTCTTGCGGCAGTTCCGACGCCTCTGATACGCATCTTTCAAGCCCTCTCAATGCAAACCATGTAATAGAAGCTCCACGTAGCATTAGCAACAACTTTCCTACGTATCCACATACTCCTCAGCATCACCAGCACCAACTATTGGAGTCACCTCCAAGTGTGGCGAGCATCGATGCTAGCGCTGCTATGTTCCCCAGCTGTGGATTTAACAACTTCCTCAACGGTTACACGACCCCTACGACTCCCGGAAATCCCGTGATTCCGGGACACCACGAGCAGGCCTACACTTCACCTCATCACGTTATTCACGAGAATGTCAGACATCATCATCATCACTTGCACGTGGATAGCGGAGTCGAGCACATTGATATACCTCTTTATGCTAATACCCAGCAGTATAGCCCAAACTCCGTCCAGTCGCATCATCAATTTGTTCACTGACAGCAGGCAAGTTGCTACGATGTCGCTCAAACATCGCAGCCGGAAATCACAGATGAGCGGGTGTTCAAAAGACTCAGGGTATTCTGAATATCACTGAATTTATTATAAATGAGGTTATACACACTTAAACCATAGTATAATGTTTGGAGAACATTATTTAATTAGCATCGCCTAAAACGATTTACTTGAATTTAATGCACTAGATTTTTAGAAGTTCTCTAGTGAAATTATTTTAGATCATATCTACTGCGTATAGATCTTACATAAGATCTGGAAAAGATGATTTGGTGAAAAATTTGTAGTAGTGGTCTAAATATCAAGTAGAGTGATTTATCAAAAAACAAATATTGTGGATTTGGACAAATTAATGATTAAAAGCAAAGCGTTTATGAGAATTTCAAATGTGATTAGTAAATACTTATAGCGTAAGAAAATGGAATAGTGTAGGTGAGGATATTTTTAGTCCGTATCTTTGATCTAGAGATCAAGTTATTAAAAAAGTATAAAAACTCTTGAGGTTTAATGCGCTGTGATAAACAGCTGATCGCATTACAGACGCCATCTTTAAATGAAAACTGTACAGAAGGAAGAAAGAAAACGTTATTAGATCTAAAATTGACACTGCGAATTATATTTGAAATAATCATTTTGAATGGAAAATTTAAGTGAAAAAATTAACAATGGAAACACTGTTTGTAATTATTACTTGATTAAAGTAACTCGCGCTGGACGCGGTGACTAATCATACGAAGTAACATCAAATTAATTCATCAATATCATGGACAAAAAAGTGGTGTTTAGAAAATTAATCAGTCCATTCATTTGAATTAACCAAAAATCATGCCATTCTATTTATCCTATTCTTCAAAATTATAAATAATTAAGACATTTATATTCAATGGTAATTTTCATCATCGATTAAACGGTTGTAAATATTCAAGAATAATAAAGACAAAATGTTTCTAGTTATTAGATTTTTCTAATGTAAATAGACAGGTTTTATCGTTTGTAGTTTAATTTTTAGAAAATATAGAATATGTAAATATTTTATATAAACCCGAAGACTGACCGGTGCTTATGCCAACCGACCAAAGAACCTTTTTTGACGTGTAATAACAGTAATAACTTTTCACACTATGCTCTATTTTAAACTAAGCAAGTAATACACGTAGAAACGAAGCTCTAAATAATGTTAATTATTTAATACCATTAGCGTTTTTAATTAGTCTAATTTTTAAAGTATCCAAGACCGGAGTTGGGTTTACTCATTTTTTCTTAATAGTAGAACATACTGTAGGACAAGTTCATTATAATAATGGAAAAACATTATTAACCGTTTAAAGTACAATTTTTTTACTTGTGAATTATTTGCAGTAAATTTTAGTGAAGTCAATTAACATATGTATAATAATTAAAATTTAATATAAATATCTCGTTTTATTTATATTATTAAATTAACAGTCTCGGATAAGTCGTTTAATCGTTAAAATAGTTTAATCCAAAACCCAGCTCTGATAATAAAATAGCTTGATTTTAAGAAATTATGAAATCACAATTTTGTTATTATATACACAAATTCACCTGTACTTATGTAGTGGCATACTTAATATACATAATGTATTTATATATTATACATATAGGCTTAATATTTATACTTAATGTAAAGTACAAGTGTGACATTTATATAGCAAAGTTTCGAAAACGCATGAAACTAGGCCATTATTAAGTCCTGTATATATTGTAAAAGTATAAATTTGCGCAGTCCGGTGTCTGTACGCCGAAAATATATCATATTTTCCTCTGAACACGTATTTTTTTATTTACTTATTATTAATGAATGTTTTCTCATATATTGAATATTGATATTATTTGTTTAAGCTAAAAATATTAAGTTTCACAATTATTCTAGATAAAATTATTTAAATTAGTAATTTATATAACTATCGCAGATATATTTGTATTTATTATTATTTGATATTTTTAATAAATTATGATAAAACACAAAAATTAACTTAATTTTATAATATTTATAGTAAAATGCTACTACAATGATTTTTGTCAAAATATACAAATTTTATTTTAACAGTTTAAATTTATTTTAAAATTAATTTTAACCGTTTTTTCTTTTATATCAAATAACAGAATTAAAATACAACTATCTTTCATTAACATTTTTAAACTTAAATTGCAGTAAGGCTCTACAAATACAAATTTATCATTGAATCAATTTTACATTTTATCCTATTGCAAAATTATATATAAAATAAAAACCTTATGCGAAATATTCGACAAGACATATTTAAAAGTACTGAAATTATAGTTGAAAAGACAGTCAATTTCCTGAATATTAAGATACTTTTATCCCAATATTGTGTTCGTTAATTATTAATACAAAAAAAAGTATTAAATTTTAAAATGATTATTTAACAAACAGTAAATTAATATTCAATAGGAAGATTGATATTATTAGATTCAATAAAAAGAATACAATACAAACCTATTGTTACACATTCTAAAAATGAATTAATAATTATTCATTTAGTTCAGCAATAGTTTATATTATTGTTGATAATTAAGAAGCAGTAACAAAAACTTTTTAAAGTGACAGATTTTAAATCCTTATTTAATTTATTTCAACTGTTAGCCAAAGTAAATTATTATCTATATGTTATCGAAAATTTTATCGTATTTAAGTTGTTTAACTCTTAAAAATTGAGTGTTTGTATGCCTAATATGAATCATTGTAACGAAAAAATGAATAAAAATAAAGAATATCGCTGATTTTTCGAAGCGATCACATTTTTTTCAGATAGTTCTTACATACAAAAAAGTGTCATTTGTGGAAAGAGTTGGTATCCTTCATTTTTCATGATTACTCATGTAGTATCAGCCCCCATCGTCCAAGGAAAATTGGGGACACGAATTCGCTCCTAATAATTCATGTTTTATCTCGAAGGCACATAAGAACATCTCAGATTCTTCGAAAGGATCTCGTCAGTAGGCTGCCAGCGAATGCCTTACACGCTGCATCGTTTTTTCCCCGTAACGTTCCGATCGATCGAACCTCCTAATAAAGTCGATCCTGCACAGAGCTGTTGCATACCGGTATTTACAGCTGTAAGAGCTCACTAGAAAGCGAGAGCGAGCAACATTCGCCGCCATCTGGATGAGATTTATTTACGACGGCGATAAAGTGCCACACCATAGAGCAGGTACTTGGTCGGGGGTCGACTGGTCCTCGTGTTTACCCGCTCAATACCGCTACCTGCCAAAGAAATTATTGACCCTGGGTACCCTTCCCATAATTTGCACGCCAAGCGGATCTCACGCCAGGCGGTCGGATTTCCACCGATTATGGGGAAATCCCACCGGCTGTTCGTCATTGCTCCAACCCCCTCCCTTTTGCTCTATCCATCTTATTCCACACATTTTTCCCTTTGAGCTTATGTACGCTTACAGGATACGCGCAAACTCATCGATGCATTGTATACATCTGTAACAGCGACAGGTCAATGCTTGCTAAGTAATACAAGTGGTTTTCTTAATATCGAATCATGTTACCTAGAACTTATGTGACGTGTCAATTGGGCGATTAAAGAAGACTAATGCGGTACGCGTAACGAAATTATTTAATTAGCAGGAATTTCTATAAGTCCAGATTTAGTTAATAACCTACAAAACTGCAGTATTCGAAATAATTGTTGAAGGTTTGTATTTTCTTTATTTTATCGTACAAGAAGTTTGAATTCTTTTTAAAATCGAGATTTTAAACATTTATTTGATTATGAATTATACCCATATAGATAAATAAATATATCCTTCAGTGTCACTTACTAATCTATAATATAATCATTTATCTTTAGGTAATATGAAACAGTTACAGAACGTATTTTTTGAATAAAATTCAGAATACTAAACATTTTTTAATTTTCTTTCTAAATAAACAAAATACTATTTCAAAATGTATAAAATTTTTTAATGAGAAAAAAGTAGTAATATAAAAATTGAAGCATAAAGTTAGAATTTAATTTCTCTGTGATACATATTTTTATAGAAGTAAAAAATATTAAATAAATTGCATACAATTTAAATTTACAATTAAGAACTTCTACTCGTCTTTAAATTTAACTGGATTTTCCTTTACCCTTTTCTATTTAATATTTTATTTTTCTTACAAACTTTTGTACAACATAAAATATAAATCGTTCTACATATTTTTATCAATTCAATAAACTTAGAACTGAAATATATTAGATTTAAATTTAGAATTTTTTTAATTAACCACTTTTAGTTTAACTATTTTATGCTAACTTCACTGCAGACTGTAGAGAAAACTTAACTACAAACTATTGAGCATTAAACTGAAATGCTATTAATGTTTTTCTTAGAATAGATTTTTTATTGTTTCTTATGGTATTAGATTAACTTCATCAATTAAAGAAATAAAATTTACGTAAAAAATATATTTTTTAATTTCAGTATGTGGCATAATTTTTATTTACTTCATTTTTTAAATTAGTGTAACTACAATGTTAATAATTAAAATAAGGTTACCGTAAAAATAATAGAAACAGTAACAGTTATTATTTACTAACTACTAAGAAATAATATACTACTATTTATAATATTACACTTTAAGTACCGTGTATAATTAAATCTATCGTTTATACATTTGTAAAGTACTCTTTAACAAAATAAGCAAATAGGTAAAAAAGAAAATTATTATAGGGTCTCTTATTATCGCGATTTTACTAAAATATTTTATTAATTAAAATGTATAAATACCATGAAACGTAAGTATAATCACTAAATCTTTTGAAGCACTAGCAAAAGAGTTATTGAATATATTTTTTAATATACTTTGACTTCCAGCAGAGGCACCTAAAGTCAATTTTATTTTACGAATATATTTCTTTTGTTCATACATTTTATTCTCATATTTTCAAGCTAACAGTGTTTACAAAAAGTCAATTTTGCCCTAGTAAAGCCTTCAAAAAGTTTAGCAAGATCTACCTGAATTATAAATTTTCCTTGATTGTTTTCGTCTTCTTCAATTACAAAATATTGTAATTCCTTAAACTTCATATTGCATGTAGATTTTGTCCATAGAAATTAATATTTTTTTATGTCTCAATAATCTAGTGTTCTGCATAGTAAAAATTGCGCTTTCCTAATGTTTTGTTATCGTAACTAAACTTGTCACACCAGGAACGATAGCACACATGTGAAAAAAATTTCGGTCATACGAATCATGCCCCCCCGCGGAACAGAACGACAACGTATCCCACGAGTTAAAGTGCGTTGGGAAATAAAACTGTTGATTCTGCACTCCTCTCTCTCTCTCTCTCTCTCTCTCTCTCTCTCTCTCTCTCTCATATATCCTCAATGAAAGAAAGCTGTTCTCAATCGTACCCGCAATTTTGAAAGAGAAAACAAGCGACAAACAACGGGATATGGGATACTGGGCTTCCATTTAATTGTTAGGCGTCGGAACAATAGTAAAACCAGATAGATACGTGTATATGCGCTGCCGTTACTGACATTACCGACTGTAAAGGAGACTAAGCCAAGGAATGAAATGCATGTGTATGTGAATATGTATGTGTGGATAATAGAAAGAGGGAGAAAGAAAACGAGTAAGAAACACATATTGCCCGCTGCGTAATGCTATATAAGCGTGTAGCTTATGGTTGTCATGAGAAAAAAGAGGGCCACGTGCCACTCATTGTACAATCATCCAAACGAAAGTTGTACAAGCATCCCGAAAAGGCAGACTGCAGCCCCACGCCCTCCATCACACTCGTTCAGTCTATCTGCCTCTCTCTCTCACACACACACACACGCACGCACACGCTTACATACACACACACACACACAGAGAGAGATTAATTGTTAGCATAAATACGACATTATACAATAATAGGAAAATAAACAAGAGAAAAATGTATAATGTAAACCACTATATGATAATTTAAAAAATTTAAAAGATAATTAAAAAAAATAATACGTTTCATTATCCACAGACATTTATATAATTTATCAAAGCAATAATTAAAATCCAGGTTGTCTTGATTATTTATGTACATTTATTTAAATATTACGAAATATTTAGTAGAAAATGGATGTTTTAGATTTATAATAATAGGGGGTTTTAATTGAAATAAGTTTAATTGACGAATCCATCCAAGTCAACGGTCTTAAGATAAATTTTTATTTAAAAAATATATAAAAAATGTTTTTATTTTAAAAGTCTTTACTAATGTTAGCAAAATCATAATACGTGCACATATAACATTTATAAATTAAGTACTTATTACGATTATTAATTAAATAAAATTTAAAGCTTCGATTTAGGATTGCTGAATACCACAGTAACGAGAACAAAAATAACCGCGATACATTCTTTATTCCAATGGAGGATAGAATGACTGGAGATTTAAGGGTTTGTTAGAGGACGTTGAAAAAAATAGTCAGTCAATGAATAGACCACCCCTTGGCAAGACAATAAAAGAAAGTGAAAAGCTCGTAACGAAGAAGTCGACGCACGCCTGAACGGTAACCCACGGAGAGAAACATCAGCTAACCACGGGCACTGGGTTACACCTATATAATATAGTCGCGTGTCTCTCGTTAAAATCTTCGCTTGCACATAGCTTGGCGGCAACGTTGATATCCAGTCGTTGACTGTATGTCCGATTCCGTGAAATTGTACGCGAACGATCGGTTGTTACGTTTACTAAGGCTTGAGCGGAAAAGTAAAGGGGGCGAAATGATAATTCTGGAGGAGCGGGGCACCCGTGGTGCATCCACGCGACTGCCGCAGGACTCGGTGAGCTTAGGTAAGGAGCAGGCGTGAGAGGATGATTATTTCCGAGGCTCTCTTTTTTTCTATTATAATGATATATACGCAAATTGTTCTGGATGTAATCTGAGAAAAAATGCAAATAATTATCAAGCATGTCTTTCTTACGTCGCGTAATTATTTCTTTTTTGGTAGTTTATTCGTAGCTACTTTGATACATTAATTCATAAAATGCACAACTCGTGCTTGTATTTATTTAAGGTAAGCATAAAATTGAAATATAAATTTATTTCTAACAATTATTTATCCATTAAGAGTTCTTTTTGAATAAAGAATAATGGTAAACGATACGTTACTATAATGAATTCATAATGATATAACCTAATAAGTAAAAACAGATTGTGTAGCAAAGTATTAAAAGTATCAGTCTTTGTTTACAACCATGGTATAATTGTATTTTCGATTTGTTATGACATATTAATATAGATGACTTTTCTGCCTTTTAAGCAAAAACCTAAAAATTAAAACGAATAAGAATAAATTAAGTTTTCTTTAATTCCATTTTATTACATTTTGTACGCAGAAATAAGACGCCTGTGTTTCTTTTAAGTATGAAGAAAACATCATAGTAAAATCAATGTTTATCCTGGTTTTAATTACAGTTATTGAATTTTATAAGTAAAATAATAATATTTTCTAACAATATGAGAATATTTGTCTATCAGTACAGTCTATATATCACTTTTATAATTTAACATCATTTGCTTCATTATTAAATTTTTTGATTTTTATAATTACATTCGTTCAGCAAAATTTATTATTGCGGTTATTTATCATCGTTTCAATAATATGAATTTAGTTCAATTGTAAGTTTATAATTTTCTTATTGTAAAAAACGAAAATAAAATGATCAATATATTAATGTTGATTATAATATTTTTTACAAAAATAAATCAAACCATCTATATATCAAGTCAAATAATTTTGAGAATATAAATTTATACAAATAAATTAAGTATTCTTGAAACATGGAAGCTTTGTAAAAGAAAAGTTTTATTTGAAGCAGCTGATTCTATTACTACATTTATCTACAGATCTTATTCTAGTAAGTACTATTTTCAGAATATCTTCATCCAAAATTATCCTACATTATATACAGATTTAGATTAAACTTAAGACGAGCTTTTGTATAACACATATATTTGTCTGAAAAGTCTAAATTCTACAGAAATAAGATAAGCAATTAAGTTTATAAGACAGGGAAATGATGCACTGAAGACAAGCCATGAAGAATTTTCCCGTTACATGGATCGTCTCATTATTTTTTTTTTCCTATTTTGCATGTGAGTACACGTATTCAAATACAGAGAGGCACGCCGTAGTTGACTGGAACGACAGCCTGAGGACGTATAAAACTTTTTAACCTTTCAAGTCTCATATTTTTATGAGCAGAGCAAGCGACGAACGAGAGAGAGAAGAGAGAGAAAAAGCCTCGCTCGCGACTTGCAATTACCCCCATAGCGTGTGTACGAGTATATGCGGCAATCTCAAATGAAGAGAACGGAATAAAAAAGGATTGGCGACGCGTAAGAAAAAAAAAAAGAAAAAGGTCGCACCTTGACTCAAGTTGTATATACGATATACTCATGAGGAATTGCAACTTTCTTTTTCGGCTATTTAGTCGCTAAGTGTCGGAGCAAAGGCCTCCTTCGAGTCCTTTTTCTTCCGCCTCCTTCTTCTCTTATTCTTTCAGGAATTTATGACGTGAGTTTTCGTAATTGTTTTACGTGAAATTGTGAGAAAGGTTTTTTCAACTGAACGCGAACAATTCTTTTTTAATTGATGTTAACTTTAGTGAACTCTGTAAAATATCTTTCGAATTATTTACGCTTGTATATTTACCATTTTATAGTTATGCAATATCTAATGAAATTCAAATTTAATTTTGTAACGTGAATAAAGTGTAACTCAAAATATTTTATTATTAAAATCCAAGAATGTACCATATTAATTAATACCATACACTGTATTTATAAAATTTTTTGTGTAAATATTAATGCAATATAATGTTTTTATAATTTTTAAAAAGAATGTCAAAATAACTAGAAGAAGAATAAATAATCAGATATTAATGTAAAAATCTATACTTACATGAAATTTGTGCGTTTTTACCTTTATAAAATTACTTGCAGTATAATAAAAATACAAAAATAATAATTATCAAATAAGACGTACTCAAACAATCAATACGACCATTGATTAAGATTACATAATGCCTCACAAGTATTAGCATTTAAAATAAATAAATCGTGAACTAAACGTTATTATTGAATAACATGCAAATTGAATTATCGAAAAAGCTTAACTTTGTTGACACATTGAACTTTATGGCAATTCTAATGTAACAACGAACAGTATAGTGGAGGAGGGGTAAAATGTGACATATGTACTCGATTTGTCCGTGTGCCATAAAACTGCCTAATAATCCGGGCTCGATTAAGAGCATCGGCCGGATTTTGGACAATAATAGAAGCTCGAATTAAACCAAACACTCGACGAATTGCGTGCACTATAAAAACACTTGGATTGGGGAATATTCTACGAGGGATATGCGTTGTCTCTGGCGACCCGATCTAATGAATGCAAGCATGATGCTCACGAGCGGCACTTAAAAATGCCCCTTTCTTTACAATTTTCTTTTCAAGCGACTTCTCCGCGTTACAAAATTCGATAGTACAGGCGTTATGTGAAAAAAATTTATTTCTTCTTATAAAAACTGGACCAATGTTGCGATAAATATATCGATTAATTACTATTAAAATCTTTATTACTACTGAGGAATAGAATATATTTAGCGATAACTTTTTAGTCGACTGTTTACCTTGAGGTAATTAATAATAATTTAATATATGTAATTAGATACTTGTACAACATAAAATAACATTATAACGTTAAACCGAAGAATAAATTTTTAAGTTAAGATTTTAAAGGTTTAGAATATAACAAATTTAAAAGTGAATCTATCAAAATTTTATATATTGAATGAATCTATATAAATTATATTTCTATATAATCTATATTATTATCTATATAAATGTAATATATTTCTATAACTTTTATTTTGCATAAAATGATTTAGAGAAAACTACTATAAGTTTACTTTTTACTCTAATCAAAGCTATATCAGTCATGTTAAGTTCTAAGTACTTATAAGAAAACCTAGTAATTGTATTTCATTAAATAAATTACAAATTCAAATTGTACATTTATAACACGAAAAACTTTTTAAATAGAAATATATTAACTTAATAGTAATTTTACATTAACTGTAATTAATGTACAATTTTGATTCTATAATCAATTATATATTGAAAATGGGCGAATATCAAATTTATAAAATTTGTTATTGAAACATAAATTCTACATTAATTATACATTACTACATAGTATATTCGAAGAGATATAAATAAAAATTAAAATTGTACAAATCGGTAAGATCACGATCACAATAAAATCACGATCGTATGAAGGGGATGAAGCAAAGAGGATGATACATTAGGTGGCAATACCTACTAGCATAATTTGTAGAATAAGACAGGCAGAGAAGGAATTACAAATAATTACGAATCATAAAACATCAAAACTAAAATTAATTGGTAAAGTAAAATTTAAATATAAAGTGAATGCGAAAGTTCATTTTTGGTAATGCAATAGTTATTGTAAATTAAAGCCAAAAGAAATTACATTTTTTTTATAGTAATACATTTAGTAAAGTCAAACGCATAATTAGTAATATATTTTATAAATTCGTTGCTTATTTTTTGCTGTATTCTTTAATAGATTTTTATTCATGGGGTAAAGACTAAACTTTAAACATACGTACTATCAAAGGCAAATAAACCTTAATTATTCAATTTGCTTCATTTTTTATAGAATAAGTTTTTGAACGAATTAAACTAAGAGCGAAGGTTAGTAATCAGAAAAGAAAAAAGTTATTGAGTACAAAAATCTAATTTCTCTTAAATAAACCTTAAAACAGCTATAAAATATATGAAATTAAATAATTTTAAAACTTTAATAAATATACGTAATACATTTTTATCATTTTATTAGAAATGTATTCGTTCATACTGTTATATCCGTATGTTATAATAATATCAATAAAAACTATTAAGCATAACAGTTATTAAAAAGAACGACCTACTATTTCGAATAATATCTATAACTTTAAAAGAAATTTAGAACATTTCTTTATATATTTTATGTAGAGTATTAGAATTTTTTTCGATAAAATTTTACATATTTAAGAAATGTCAATAAAACTTGAAACTTTTGTCTTAAAAACATTAAACAGAATAGGTGGAGAAGAAGAAGCAAGAATAGAGTAAATATAAAAAAATAGACTAAATACGATTGCGCGACAGTAAGTGGGTACAAAAGAGGATACAAAAAAGAGAGGGAGTGAGGTTGAAGACACAAAAATAACATGAAACACCAACAAAGGAGTGAGATAGAAAAAGAAAAATAAAATGAGCAGAAGTAAGGAGAAGATATAAATGTATGTGATCATTGCAGACTGTTTTAGGGTAACTGCAACGTAACTAAGAGAGAGAAAGAGAGAGAGAGAGAGAGCACAAATCATGTAACCAAGGTAACAGCACGTAACGCCGCCCACAACCCCTCAAGCTGTCTTGTCCGATGTGTTTGCTCGATGATTTTATACCAATTACGGCCTATCCGCGCGCGAGGTCCGCTATTACCCCTCTTTCTACAGCTCCTCCTGTAAGTTGTACACCCACCCAGATTTTTTTCTGGAACACAAAGAGAGCAAGACACGCTCATTTACTGTCGACATTGCGACCTTCTCATAATGTCGATGGGATTTCTGAACTACTTTCAATACTGTATTAATCTAAAAGATGCGATTAATTGTAATATGGACACATGGTTATCATTCATAATTTCTACATTTATCACTGAACTATTATATCAATCAAATAGAAGCTATAAATAAATTTCTTTTTATGTAAAATCCAAGTTTCTTACTTTACAATCGTTTAATCTTTTCCCATATAAAATGTCAGGTAGATAATCCATTCATTATTATGTAATTAAAAGCAGCTTCTCTACAAGTTATAGTTAGTTGTTGTTCTAGTCGCTCTTAAAGATAACTCTGAAGTATTTATTTAAAACTATGATTATTTCTACAGTATATAGCTTTAACAAATGATGAATTATTCTATATATAAAATTATAAATCTTTTACGTAACTTCTTTATAATGTTGTATCTTAATTTTCATTTCTGATAATCCGCATTAAAGAAATTTTAACTTTGAGACATGTTATATTAGTATAAAATTTGGCATATTAAATTGTTAAAAGAATTTCGTATTGAATTACGATTTTCTTCCAAATAAAGTTATTTAAATAACAAGTGCATTATGTACAATTGTCCATAAAGAGAAATATTTTACTAACAACAGCTATAAAATGAATCACTTATAATACATTATCTCATTATTCGCTTCTTCTAAAGTTATAAATATGCATTGTAATAATAAATGTCAATTAAGTTCAAATAACTATTTTTAGATAGCCTTAAAACTAATTAGTAATAGTAAAAGTAAACACGTTTAGAACATTGTTTTATTAAAAAGGCTTCTGAAAGTGCACATATAGATGAAATCAAACATCAAATCTTATCAAAATAAATACGCAAATTTAAAAATGAAAATATTTAAGAATAAATATTTATTGAATAAATAGATTAATTGATTACATATATTTTTAAAATTATAAAAATTGAAAAGCAATCGATAATAAAAGTGATAGTTAGTCATTATATAAAAATTCTAATTTTTTATGTAAAAATAATAATTCAATGTTGAAAGTGGTATATAAATAATAGCATACACAAGAAATAGTAAACAGTGGTAATGAAATAACAATTTTTAATTTTAATACACATTTACATACTTAAACGTGAACATTGATAGATATTTTCATTATTCTATACTACAGATAATTCAAAGTGTATAATTTAATTTTCGTTGTTTTAACAAAATCATGGATCAATAAAATATAAATATATATGAATATAAATAATTTACAATATTAATACAATATAAATATACATATAAATCAATACAATATATATCTAGTTTTAAAACTGTATTAATGTTATTGTTTGAAATAATTACAATTTCTCGTTTAGATTTTTAACGACAATGTTAGTGTGTATATATATTCTAGATTACATATATATCCAGATTACTATTATTAAATAAAATAATACAAATATTTTCATTAATTATAAAATATTTTGTATTATAAACCTTGCTTGTCTAATGTTAAAGCTAAACACTATATAAAATGCAGCACTGGGAAAAGTGACAAAGATGAACTAATGAAGAATATTTTTATTTCTTAACAAATTTATTATAAATAAAATAAAAAGCTTAGACTGTTGATTAAATGGGATCATCATAATTGATCGTCTCTTTTATTTGTTATTAAATTCCGAAAAAATTTCTTATTAGCTTATATTACATTAAGTACGTTTATGAATTTCAAAAGATGAATTAGGAAGTAATAAGAAAAAAATGTTGAAGAAATTTAATAGTCAACATCATAAAAATAATAAAATAAATTGAATTTGAAAAATTAAATTTGAAAACTACTTTAAATATAATGAACTTCAACTTTAAAGATAACATGATAAACTAGGATAACTTTTATTTACCTCTAACTTTGTTCTACTAACTTTACTAATTTTATTTATTTACTAACTTTTATTCTTATGATAAGTATGAAACCGTTCTCTCATAAATGTTTTACTAAAATTTAGAAAATTTTAATAAAATATCTTCCAAATGACAAATTTTTATAAAATTCACTTTTAAGATGATGTTTCCAGAGTGTCAACAATTGATGGAACAATTTTAACAACTACAAAAGATTTATTCATCATTGAAAAAGATAAATAATGAAAAAACCTAACTAATGATTTAAATATTTATTTAACAGCTAATTATTAAACAGATTTTAATATGTAATGATAATACGATGTAAGATCAATATGGAATTTTTAATAAAATCTCCCTGATTAAATATTAAAGTACATTATTAAACATTATATGTAATAGAGCATCGTAATGTTCATAAAATTATTAAAACCTTTATAAGATTTGAAACTTTACTTAATGATAAATATTAACTTAGTAAATAGAAAAAAAGAAAAATGACATTTAATACACTACATTTACAATTATTCATATTATCAACAATTAATAAAAATATACGTCGATTATTACGTTTTCAATTTAAATGAAAAATTATCAATGTTATATGCTTATATTTCTATCTTTTAATTTAATTTTTAAGAAATACAAATCTTTTTTTTTATTTATGACATTCATATAACATGATATCATAAAATCTTATATTGACAAAATATTATACACACACATTTTTCGTGCATCACGATGAGCAATCATTATTTTAAAGCGTTTCCATGACATTATAAGTAAAATATAGCCTTCAGAAATAAAGTGAATAATATACGAATAATATATAGATAAATATATATAGGTAATATATGAATAATAAATAGATAAAATGATTCTATACTATTTTAATGAAGTTTTCTTTATAATATATAAAGATATATTATACATAATACAAAGAAAATATATAATACAAAGAAAATATATAATACAAAGAAAAAACATTCTTAATTTAGTTTCCAATTCAAATTTAAAATGAAAGTATTAAGAACAGATAATGAATGTTTAAAAAAAATAAGTAAGTTTATTTATTGCGAATTTCTTTATTTATATCTTTACTTATTAATAATTTATAATCGTTGTAACTTTATTTAATTTAATATACGACTTTTACTAAGACTAATAATTACATTAGAATTCTCACATTATATATTACTTTTTATATTATAAATACATTATGGTACTTGCATTATTATTGTCTTTGGTAATACAGACTATTATACGCTGAAATATTCTTTCAATGTATTTTCGGTTATTTATTTAAAAAAAAATTATATTTTTATATTTCATGAATATGATGTATTTTTAAAAATATTAGATAGATGACTTTGATGAATTAAAAATATTTGTCTTTTGCACTTTTATGATTATATACAAAAAAATATTTACAAACGAAACTTTTTTTAATATAATTATTAATTTCAATTTTAAAGATTTAATATTATTTTCAGTGCAATAATATAACTAGTTTGATACTTCGTAAAATTATATTGTCATATTAGTAATTTAATTTATAACATGCATATTAATTCACAGTTTTACTGGTATAATAATAAAGATTAACAAACTTTAAAACATATCATTATTTTTATGACGAGAATCTAAAATTACAATATCATTTTATAACTTGTATTTAAGTTGATTATAAAATTTTTATGAAATATGAAGAATAATTCATGAAACATTTTAGTAAAAAAACTAAACTGCATTCAAAATTGTAATAATCATTAAATATCTGTTCATAATTATTAAATGTAGTTCAAAATTATTGCGATTATTTGAAAAAACCTTTTCTTACTGTACAGTAGTAATATAATAATCACTAATTGTAGTTTATTTGTATTTTTATTTAATCTTATGCATTAAAAACGTTTTAGAAAAACAAAAAATTCAATCTGTCAGGTGGCGACATTTATCATTATCAGCTAAACTCTGTAATTTTTTAGAAACAGTCGGTAAAACAGGAATAGTTTTTTAACATTCCATTATACATTTATTACACTAGATTCAACTTAATTAAAAGGCTATGTAGAAATATTATGTAAAACTACAATACGTTAAAAAACATTATAATTTTCATGAATTACATCAATTTTTTTGTAATGTAATATAACTTTCTGAAATTACTATTTATTAAGTTATAAATTAATTTCAATTCTGCATGTTAATTCGACATTATTATTTTCAGATATATAATTAATATGTCTATGTACATGATAATAAAATGTGATTATGTCTTGTTATATAATGATACTGAAATGTATTGTACATTGTTTATTTAACTTGTTTCATTTATTCTGTACTTAAATACAAAACCTTAAACGATTACCGGTTGAAAGTCTATAAGTAAATTTTTTTAATAATTTGTATGAGCATAAAATAAAACTCTTAATAATTACATTAAAATACCAATGCTTACTGTTTCTTTGAAAATATGTTTATGTTGTTATACGTCCACTGAGTCAATCATCAGACTTTGCAAAGTAAAAATTCCCTTGTATATATAAATAACGAGATACGTGAAACTGATTTGTGAAATACTCATAAGAATTAAATAACGACAAATTATCGGCATTTTTTAACACATTCAGATAATTAGAATCGTTTAATAGAACATTAATAGAACGAAAGTTCAACTTATAAAATTACTATCTTCGATCCTCAGATATTTATAATAATTTAAAATTTGGATCGGGTTTCATGGTGCGATCCGGCATACTTATTGCTCCGTATTCCGTATTCGTCGATAAAATTATCAGATCCACTATACATGGAAAATCCGCGACGTGAAAGCTCTTCACCTGGTACTATCGTCGGATTCGTATAGCAGAATTCCGCCATCATGTTTGCTTGTCTTCCTAATTGATTCGAACTGCAAAAGAAGTTAAGTAATTTACTCATTCTGTAATATTATAAGATTTTAAAATTTTAAATCCCTTAAATTATATCCCTAATATTTTTATTTTATACTGTGAAAATTATAAATGTCATAATTTCTTAATGTAAATTTTGTTCGTATTAAAACATACTATGATTTTCAAATCTTTGAATAATTTATATTCATTTCTTCTGTAGAATGGTAATCGCGATCACAATTTTTAGAATTTTGAAATTAAATATTACGATGTCCAGAAGATGAAAACTATCTCATGTATCTATATCATATTTTAACTAGATTAAAATAAATTTATATAAAATATATACAAATTTACAACTTTATTAACAATTATGTGTTCTGAAATATATATCTTACCAAGTATCTTAACGCAATTTTATACTTGATTGAACACGATCGTTATGCATTTATTATTATTATTTTAATAATTTAGTGTTATTTTAAAATATATTATTTATCTCGCAAAGATATTCGTTCATATCAAGAGCCTATGTAGACGAATTCAGTGACCTCATAAAATTGTAATTCAACAAAATTTCTAGTTCAAAATGTTGCAACGCAAAATTTTCTCTGAGGTAGCATTATTTAGAAGAATTGTTGCATTCACATTTAAGTTTTTATTGCACGCTCTGCCATGTCGGCCTGATATAAATATTTAACTCTAATTAGAAAATAGTTGAATTTATGAAATATCGACAAATAACTGACTTCATAAAGAAATAAGATACAATTATTAAAAGAATTTTAAGTAAAAAGAAAATATATAACATGTAACAACTTTAAAAGCTCTTAAAATTTCATAGAAATATTCTAAATAAATCAATCAAGTTTGTTCCAATGTCCCATTCGCATAGTTGTGTGTGATGACCGATAGGTACGGCAGATATTATTAAGGTCAATAATATACTATATTGTACAGTTAATTCTAGGACTGGTTACAAAGTTTCTTTTTCTTCATTGCATATATTAAAATTTCATGTTTAAAGTATGTTTGAAAATTTTCATTCATTAATAGACAAATTTTAATTTTCAGGGTATATTTCTTAGTTCACATCATAACACTTTTTTCCTGAAAAAAGTGACGACTACTGCAATGTAATAAAATAAAAAAGAATAAATAATTAAATAAATGTGATATCGTATGTGAATAAATGTGTATAAATGTCATATCTGCTTGTAAATGAAAAATTTCATTTGGATTATGTTTTTATCCCTCTTGGATTATACATGCGAAGGTGAGATCGTTGTCGCGCGCGTTGATGACTTTACTGGAAACCGCAAGAGGGAATATAATAGAATAAAAAAGTTCCGTGGGCAGGTAAGTGTTCTGAAATAATATGAATCGAGCACTCGGTAGATGCAATAAAGATACGTTATCAGCGATTTCGTCAAGAAACAGGCAAGAGATTATGAGTCAGCGCGTCACGATTCGATCGACTCTTATCATGCGGTCGAGGAATTCAAGTACGAAGCTTGCAAACGAGCGCGCCATGCTACTACTAATAAGAAGTGTGCGCGACTTCGTCTCCGGACTCTGACATCATCGCGGGATTCACTAAAGTTTAGCCGGGCCGTCGTTCTGTTTTCTTGTGTTATTCTCACTCACTCGTCCATTCCGAGGCGATTAACTTTGAAGAAAAGGATCCCGATGAGGACAATAAGCAGGATGATGCAAAACGCGGTAACGCCGCAGGACACGTAGAAGTACAACTCCAACTCCTCGTGGGTCACCTATAAACGAAAGCACACATTAATTACTCTATATGTTCTTTTTGGAGTAGTATTAAAACATATATTATTCATGCGTCGCAATTTTTCCGTTTGAAAATCAATTGCATTTTTCGCAAGGAAATCTGTAAAGCTGTACACGTAATCTTTTTATATGTGCATCAATTTTTAATCTTATTTCAACGTATAAATAACAATTTCAAACTCATTCTTTGTATTTGTATTAAAATAATCCTAGAAACTTAACATTATTAAGTTTTTAGATACGATATATCGATCGATTGATAAGAATATATACACCTCGATATAATTCACTCGATATAAGCAGATATAAAATATAAAATATTGAAATCTTGTAAGAGTGTATGTACTATTTATAATAAAAACTTATCAAAATTTCACATCTCGAGATACTATAAATCATAAACTATTTTTATATCGAAATAAATTTTTAAGATATATTTCACGTTTTTTTTAATACTGTAATAAATTTTATTTATAAATATAACAATATGGTAGAAGAATTAAGATATTCAAAATATTGCATCCCTTTTCTGAATCAAAAAAGGTCAACATTGCTCTTTAATGAAATATCATCAATATCTTATGAACACTATACTTTAATGAATCATAAATATATACACATAAGTAAATTTTTGTTATTAAATGAATCCATTTTGTATATATATATATATATATATATATATATATATATATATATAAAATATAAATAGAGATGGATAAAAACTTTTACTATTTTTCTTAAGAATTCATTATCTATTAATTATGCTTAAACTTTATTAACAAATTAAGCATTTACTTAAAGTTCAATAATTTTTTTTTTCATATGTGAGCCAGTTTATATTATTACAGCTATTAAAAGAGAGTCGGTACACTTAAATGAAATTTAAATGACTAATATATATGAAACAATGTCTTTGCGATATTTCAGTAAGGAAAATTCTAAAACAATAACTTCTTTGTTTAATTAAATTAATTATGTATAAGATTGATTTTATATTGCCAAAGATTTAAAAGTTGGTTAACGTGTTTTCATTGAGTTTTCGGAGTGTCTTAATCGTTATAAACATTCGATTTGATCATTAGTTTCTATAAATATATAGTGTTCCACGTGAATTTTCTTTTGACGACCGTAAATAACGTAAGTAATTCTCAGTATTATTAATTACTAAACATTACTTATGTTGTCCAACGTAGCAGCTGACCACACAGAAATAAGGCCTTTAAAAGACGTGCCAATAAAACGTACAAATCACAGAGAAAATTACTCTGTTAAAAGTACAATAACTAAGTCACAAGTGGTCATTATCTTAAGCTTACGAAATTACAGTTTAAAAATCCCAGATAATAAATGGTATAATCACTACCGAGGCACAACTATTATAAAAAGCGCGCAAAGTAAAGACAAGATTAAACGCATCCGCCCGAAAAACGATGTCGAAAGTCACCGTATCATCGTTTCTTTCCGAAATCTGAAGGTTCCGCGTTTAGTTTTTGTCTCATCGTCGCACCTATGTAACGAAAGCGATCTCATTGTTCTTGTTGCCACAAGTTTCTCGTCCCATTAAAGCAACTTTATAAACAGAAGCGTTTGCAATACTCGGTACTCGGATATTACACGACGATGCGATGACTCTTGGGGATATACATTTCGTCGTAGGCTTATTCGATGCTTGTTATAACTACGCAATAATACTCAAATTTATTTCAATGATATTTAAGTTTTAGCTTTGTCAATCATATAAAAACGAACATATAATAATTATAAATCTTAAAAACATTAACAATAGTTTAAAGTATAGATATTACTGCTTTTAAAACTGTTTTACGTATTGTATTTCTGATTTAAAATCTTCACGGAAATAAATCCAATTTTCTAGATCAATCTTTTTATCAATAAAATCTAAATTTTATTATATTAATAAAAATAAAGCTATAATAAGGATATTTCAATTTACTATTCTATTTCATTTTTTCGAACACCGATTCATAGACTTCATAAAAACTGTTTCAATTCTCACATCATAATCGTGCTACATACGTTTTCTATAATTACATAACGTAGAAATGTAGTTGCCTATATTTGCAAATATTTGTACACACAACTTCAAAGATTAATTTATTATTTCCGACAGATATTATTACAATGATACAGTAACGAGATTGCCATCCTTATTTGATATCGAAGAACGATTGGAAATCTTCAAGCGTATCTGAGAAATATATCGTTTATCCAAGGTAAATTAGACGTAGGCTGTTCGTTTCCAGCCTGGGTTGTATAAAAAAGTAATGGCGGTTTTCACGATGCGATGCGGTTGCGTAAGTTGTCGACCCAATGCAGCCGCGAAGAATTTCGTTACTGCCACTTTAAGATTCGATTTTATACAAAGCACTTTTATGATTCGAAGTATCTCATTAGACACTAGGACCCTTGCGCAACTGCTTCATAGCGATAAGTGTGCTAGTATACTTTGGTTAAAGAAAAGATCAGTTATTAGAAGTATTTGGTTTTTATTGGGTTTTTACATCGATTTTAGCCCAATGTAAACGTTAATTTATAAATTCTCGTGACTTATCTTTTATTGCCGATGAAACGATTTTGTTAGATTTTCAGTAGACATTGTTTGTAGTTCGGTTTTGAAAATACATTAAGCGATTAAGTATCTTTTATTGGTACTCAATTTATTTTATGTGTTTAAGAAACACACGCGCGCTCACAAGTCGTTATTCTTTATCAAAAACTATCATTTCTAATCATTTTAAAACCTAAATAAACTGATATTACTATTTTCTATAAATAGTAAAATAATTGACTCCACTCTACTCATGTTAATTAGTATATATTGGTAGTTTTTTTTTTTTTTTTTTTTTTTAATAATTAAAATTTATAAATATCATTGATTCTTTCAGTCTTTTGTATTGCAAATGTTTAAAAACTATCAATTCATTATGAAAGCTTTATATTGACACAAACATTTTGTAAAAGGAATTGTGTGTTCAGCTGAAAGATTATTTTCATTTAACGATTTGAAATAATGTGACTTAATTGTACAAAATATGATACATTGATAAATTTAATCTAAGTAAATTTACGTTAAGCTTTGTATGATCATAATGATATTATTTTGTTTTTTACAAGGCTCAGTGAATTATTTCCATTAATAGATCCGTTGTTTGCTACTGAAAACAGTTTTATTCATGAAATCTGAGACTTCTTAAAGTGAATTTCATACGTCAATATTCTTCCGTTAAGTCTGAAAATTACTCATACTTGGACTGAACGTGCTAATGTAATAGTAATGCATTGTTGTGTTTTAATAAGAATAGAGCATGACATTGTAGGAGCTTGAATCAGCGATAAATCAATAATACAATACAAACAATAAAAACAATACGGGCCATCGGGATATTGTTTCCTCAGGTATGCCTATGTACGTCAGTCAGCGTCTTCTCATTGATGCATCTCGTGCGAGTGAAGCGCTACCATTGATAGACTACTGAATAAAATACGCGTTGCTATCCAGTGACTTAATCAAGTCTTATAAAAATCAAGCCTCCGATGAGCATAAATCGTCGTTTCGAAAAATGATTTATCTAGTAAAAAATAGTACGTAGAAAGTTAATAAAATTAATCGACTCATTAGCGGAGCTTTCACTCTTACCAGGTACAAAAGTAGCAAACGCATTTATCCGTAAATAAGTGGCGTGACAAATGCGCCAAGCTGGGACAGGAACGTATACTCACCATTGCGGAACAATTTGTATTGCTTGTGACTAGAGAGGGAAGGGAGGGGCTTTTAGCTGCGAAAATTCCCCTTCCGCCACACGAGTGATCCGGTCTTCTTCAAGCGGTAGTGGCTTTCCTTCGCGTTCGTTTCATTGCTTGTTATTATCGCGGTGCATGTGCACCGTATGTTACTCTTTCAATGGTGAACCTCATCTCGGTGTTTCTTAGCCGTCCTTCTTCCATATTACCAACAAATTCCACTTTCATCTGTCCTGAGCCTCATCTGCTTCCCAATATCAACAGAAAGTCAAGAAAAACATTTTAGTGCACAAGCCGCTGTATACCGTTTCGACACTTGAAATTTTAGCAGAAGAAGCAGAACAGGGAAAAGTAGTTTGTGAAAGTTAATAGACAATTAACAACTATGCATTAATCATAATGGGATTTTATAAATTTTACGCGAGATTATTGACAAGCTTTGTTATTTCAAACTATTGTTTTTTCTTTGAATAACGATTATCGAATTTATTTTATACACTATGTGTAACAGTTACATATATGACTTATAAGTTTCTCATAACGAAATAAAGCATACTTAATGTAGAAATAACGAGAATAGTATTTAGCTATTAAAGTTTATCTAAAAGTTTGTAATCTTAGAATTTCCACTTAAGCGGTAATATCTAAATAATTAGTAAACAAAGAATTATTAGGTACATTTTAAAAATAAATAGAACTCAATTAAAGTACAAATAAAAGTTAATTAATTAAATATTATTATAACCACAATATTATCATCATTATTACCGATGTTATGTTTTTTAAATAAACAACATTTTTCATATTTAATTTTATATACAATAAATTTATTGAATATGATTTTTAAAACAATACGAAACTTGCAGTACGTAATTAAAAAAATTAAATGAAAAATTATTAAACAAAATACATAACATTAGTTATTGAAAAATGTAAAGTTCAAGGTCACGAGTTTTTCAAGACACAGTAAATAATAAAAGATAAAAAACTATTTATTAAGATATTCTTAATAAATAGATTTAGAAGCTGATTTAGAGCCACCGAAAACACAATTATAATTTCAAGCTCTATTATAATTAAATTAAAAATTGTAATTCTATTTATTATTGTATTGAGTATTGACGCTAAAATTCAAAAATGATATTTTTTAAATCTTTTTAAAAATACTGTATAATAAAGCTTAGCATACTTACATTAAATTTATATTTTTTTTTATAAATACTAAAATCTACTCTAGTCGATATATGAATTTCTTGTTCTGTTTATCCCTTGTATTACTTAGCTTAGAGTTTTAACAATATTCTCTTAAATTAAGCAAAAGCATAATTATAAAAATCTTTTCCTAATAATTAATAAAATAATTATCTGATTTTATTTCCGTTCATTAATGTAATAAAAATAAATTATTACAAGATTTTGCATTAAATGTATTATAAAAAAATGAAGTTGTATAGTAACATTTTATACTAAAAATTAATATTACAGCTTAATATAATTTATACAGTATATCTTCCTTACCAGATCAAATATAAAATACTGTATATTTATACAGTATTTTATACAAACTAATCATTATTCTGTTATCATCAATAAATTGGTAATTTTTAATTATTTAAAATGTAATTACGATATTAAAAATTTTTATAGATTAAATTTTTATTTTAAAAACAAATTCGACCCTATAAACAATAAATATCTTAGAATTCGATTTACTAAGTAAATCATTATTTATAAATGATATAAAAATATACACGTTCAAAAGAAAGAAATTTTCTTTACAAGTAAAGGAATAAAGTATTTTTTTTATCGAAAATATTTCTAAATTTTATTTCTTCTTTCTTATGAATTTGATTAATAAATAGATTCCAATTCAAATTTATATACAATGACAAAACAACAAATAATTATATTCTATTTATCAATATAATATGACGAGAGAATGTATTGTTTGAAACATTTGATAGTCACAGAAATTCTTTAGTATTGACATTAACTAATTATTATCAGTGTACAAACTTACGAAGCACGTAGTAAGGATATTGAAATTTCAGTGGAAAAAACCTGTATGAATATGTGCAAAAATGAAATGTAAAAGTAATAAGTCATGAAATACGTTTACTATTTTTTAAATAAAAAGTATTGTAAAATTTTGCATTAAGCATATATATTGATTTAATGTTTCTCAAAGCAAATATTAAGTAAATAATATAAATACTTTGTCAGTATACTCATTTTTAAAGTTACAATATTTTACATTAACATTAGATTTATGTTAAGGGTTAAAATTTTGATATGACTAGTTTTTATTATTACAATTGATAACTGAAAATTTTGCAATAATTAATTTCTTTTGAATAAGAATGTATTTAGTAAAATTTTATGAAAATTAATTTTTTATCCAGAAATAAAAAACGTAATTTAATTTTGTAATAAATAATAAGAAATCGCAATATTATACCAGAAAGCAATCGCTTTTTTACTAACACACCACTGTAGATGTTAAAATATATAAAGAAATCTATTCTTCTATGTTTGCCAAAAAAAGAAACCGATTACAGATAAAAAATATTTTAGGTGGCAACTGTACGAACCATTTAAACAAAGTGATACAGAGTAAAGTAGATAATCGAAAAACGAAATACAGTAAATAAAAGAATTGCGCCCGCGCAAAGGTGAATCCTCGCGCTACCGCGCACAACAAACGCGCGCGCGCATCAAACGCTAAAATAGCACTAAGAGCTTAAGCATAAGGTATTGCCAGCTAAGCAAAAGCCACTGCTGGCGACACAACGCTAGCGGCACCGATAAACTCTCTCTCTCTCTCTCTCTCTCTCTCTCACTCTCTCGTGCTCTCAAACTTCTCACCTACTCTTTCACGTATCTGAATTTATGTACGCACTCTGTTCGAGTCCAAATCCCTTCTCGCCTTCAAGGCGTCACTGCTTATATTCGTTAATAAAGACTGGAAATTTGCATTAATAAGCGATTTGAAAAGATTGTTAACTAAAATTAAGGCTTAGCTTATATATCTCTCAATTTTTTGTGCACAACTTCATGAGCGACAAATATTTCACAGTGTGCATTTACATCGAATTTTAATTTGCAATGTATAAAAATGAATAAAGCCAATGTACATACTGTAGATAAGAAATGTTATTTATTTAAATAGACTCATTAACAAATCTAATTCAACACATCTTTCATTACAAAATTTATTGAGTTATCATAATAAATCATCACTGTTTTTTCGTCTTTATCAAATTAGTAAATATCCATTCCCAGATCATAATTGCTAATCATTCTACTGATCTTTAACAAATGAACTACTATTACTACTAGTCCACATTTCTGAAACTGTTAAGAAATTTTATTATACAATAATCTGAAAATATCTTTAGTAAGGCATATTTACCAATCAAGTAAAATATATTATTAACAGTTCTACTTAAATACGTTTAATTAGAACTTTATCATTTCATCACTTCACCAAAATTTTTTCTAACAAAATATATCTGAAAAATATTCTGTAAAATTTAACGAAGGTTGTTTCCTAATTTTAATTATTTATGAAACTATTTAATGGAATGAATAATCCATAATAATGCATATATATGTTCACATCTCATTTACTAAAATAATCTCCTAAAATGAAATTAACGGTATATAGACTTTTTCCTTGAAATCAGTATCAAAGAATAGACAACATGAAAATAAATATTGGTAAGATTGTAATCGTTGCTAAGTATTGTTTCTTTGCACCATACTACTGTATTTTTGCACTCTGTCTAAGTATCGTTAATACATTAAAATCATTTAATTTTAATATTTATAAAAACTTACATTTTAATACTACATAAAATTGACAGTAATTATTTATATGGAAAGCATTGAATAAAAAAATTTAATCATTGTATTTAAGATCTTAACTTTTAGAGAAAATCTATCAAATTTATACCATTCTTTACAGAGGTAAAGTTGTGAACCCTCTTTATCAAAGGTAATAATTAATAAAAGATACTTAATAAAATAAATATGTAAAAAGTCTAATATTCACCAACGCATACCGATAATTTCTTACGTGTATACAGAGGAAAAATGATTTAATTTGCTTTAGTATTCATGCTTCAAATAGTAGATAATCAAGTAAATATGTAAGTAACCATTACTTATAACTATTACTTCTAATTATTGTATTGAATCTATATTTTGCCTACTAAATTTCTTTATACGAATTTATGAAAAACATTATTTACAAATAAATTTTTTTTTGAAAAATAACTACGTCTACAGATTTTAACCTATTTATACATTAAATAAGAAAATGAATTTATAATTCTGAATAAGTTAATGTAAAAAATTGAAGTCTAATACCATGTACACATTAATAAGTGATATTTTTAGTTTCATTTACGAAAAAGTAAAATACATTCTATCATAAAAATTATTGTATTGTAGATCTCTAAATATTTAAACAAATGATCAGGTAAAATTTATCGTAATAAAATAAGTGTTAGTTCATAGAAGCAAGTTTGATATGTAAATCACATCGAAAGATAACTTCCCAATCCAAGAAATATGATTTATTTATATGTTCCGTTGTGTAAGATGGTTTCTCATCATGCCACTAAATTCTAGAATATAAATATCCTGCTTTCTGAGTTTGTCACAGTTTTTTTTAAGCGATTGAAAATTACTCTGCTAATTTTTATAATGCCGAGTTCACTTTGATTGTAATAAAATGTTCTCAAATTCTTATTTTTAACTTTTAACGTTTCTTTTATATTTAATGTACAATACTCTTTTTTAAACCGTAACAAATAATTATTATAACCGTAGAGATTTATTTCTCTTTTGAAAAACATTATGAATAGAATTATGCTTACTATTACTGTAGGTAGATTACATTCTTATCATTCTTAAATTATATAATAATAAGCTCTTTGAAATATCTATATGTTAAGAAATGCTTAAATTTCAAATAAAATTCCAATTGCTGCTGAATATAAGAATTACATATTAATTTATACTCTTGACATATAAAACAGAGCAAAACGTAGTAGATAAATAATAAACAATATATGCTACTTATTACTTATCTGACAATTTTCCATTATATCCGTAAAAAATTATGTATATTCTTTCAAGTTTATAATTTATAAACTTAAAATATCAATACTTTGACTGTTTAATGACCCTTCTTATTTTCAATATTTATTATATTTAATTTATAACATTCCTAACTTTTATCCTATATTTTAAAATAATTTCTTTAAATAATTTATGTCTTTTAATTATGTACTATATAGTGTTAAATTTGAAAGGTATTATGTCTATTCTTGTTCTATCCAATTAATCTGTAAAATAGCTGAGAATACAAGATTTTCATACGAATACATTCTAAAATTGAAGTTTTAAATTTTGTCTATAATTCTGAGATCGATTTTTTATACAGCTCACATTAAATTTATTCGAAGATTTTTTAATTAGAATGTTCTACATATTGCCGTTTAATAATTAATTTATTAATATATGTTTACTTATTGAAAATAAAATAATATGCGTTAATAATTAATAATTAATATATATAATAAATTTATACAAAGTATAAGCTGCATATTTAAAAGATTATAATTGAAAAAAATGTAAAATATAAATTAAAAAAACTTTTAGATACTGATATGTTGATCATAAATTATGTCTTTTATTTTGAAAATTAAGATCATTATAATTCTTAGATTTCCAGAGAAATTGTATTTTTTAAATGTAACATCAATATCTAATCATATTTAATTTTTTCCAAAGAAGTAGTTTGAAAATGAAACAATAGTGATACAAAGTCCTCAAAGCTAATCCAGCTGCATGTGTACATTTTTGCGCATACGAATTTTTTATATAAATTTTGAGGTGCATTTTCAAGCGAACTCAATGTAGCGTATATAAAATCAAAATGACAGTGTTTAAATGGTTTCCAATTAAATATTATAATTCATTATTATAACAGTATCATTATTAATATTTTGTTGTCGTTTATATTAGGCTCATGATACGTTGCATAATTATTATTGATCAGATCTAGAATTTTGTTTCATACTAGATGTACATACTAAGTTCGTAATTAATTTTGAATTAATTTTCTTGTATTCGAGTTTTTTAATTAATTATGAAAAACAAAGTATTTATAAAATGAAGTAGACAAACAACAACCATTTAATATTTGAACTAGTTTTTCAATATATTACGTATGATAAAAAGTTTCTACTAATTTAAAGATTACGTATAGTATTATAAAATATATTTAATTTAGTTTAGTGAATAATAAAGTAATATATACTAATATCTACTATATGGTATTAAAATTTTCTTTACACTTTTAATTTAAATAACTGTAGAAAAAGAATTAAAATATATAAAGAATAGTTATATATTATTTATAATAGTTGTATAATGTCTTGATAGTAAGAAAATAAAAAGGAAATCTATTTTTAAATATGACCTAGTGTAATTTTAAATAATTGCTATAATGTATATGATAGAATTGTAAAAAATGTAAGTGTATTCTTTTTCAAATATAGAAAATCATCTAATTATAAACAAAACTAATCATTATATTTAATTTTTACGTGAAATTCAGTAAAATTAAAAAAAAATGCGATAATTAAAAGTCAGAGATTTTATATATAAAACTATGTAATAAAATTTGTTTACGCGGGATTTCTTAGATATTTTGTTTTATTTTCTTTAAGTAATTATATGATGTACTAATCTTAATGCATGTACAATAAATGAGCATATGACAGAATTGTGAAATGTTGCATTCATGGATTACAAATAGTCATTGTGTGTAATATTCTCATATTATTATATCAATTAAAATCTTTTTAACTTATCATTCCATTGCAATTAAATAGATAATTAAGTAGTAAAAGATGTACGTTAACAATAGTAATAATAATCACTGCAAAATTAATAATAACCTTAAGAGACAAATAATAATTCCGTATTATTATTTTAAATAATTAGACATATTTTAAACATTAATAAATATTGATGTTTTACTTGTAATAGTATTAGCAGTCTTTATAAAATTTATTTAATATTACGTAATTGCATAAGATTGTCAAGTATAAATGTAGTTTTCAATAACGTATAAAAGGTTACAAATGAGTTTTAAATACTTTATCAAAGAATACTTCTATTTAATAAATTCCATTTAATAAAAACGAAATAGAAAATTACTCTGAATTAATAAATATATAATATACAGTTAAACTGCCAATAATAAATTATGTAAATATAATTTTATATAAATTACATAGAACTTTTTTGAGAGTTTAGTTCTTCATAAATTTATTGATAGAAATAAAGTAAAAAATAAATATAAAAACTTAGTAAATGGTGTAATCTAGAAAAAAAATAGATGATTTTCTTAACTTTTACTACCACAATTCTACAATTTTTTGTATTTATCAATACTTTATACAGATATTACTGTATATTTATAATTTTTAATTTTTATGTTCGTTTTTTCTTTATATTATATTTTTACATTACACTGTTAAAATATTTTGTCATATTTATTATGACATTTTTAACAAATATTAGTTAATACCAAGTTAGCTTATCTAATTTTTGAGAAGCAATTTTGATTTTGATTAAGTTTGATGAGTCTGAAATTTCCAACGTTGGAACACGAACAAAAAATCAAATTATTTAAGACTTAAATTAAAAATTTCTTTTAAACAACTACGTAAACCACACAAAAAACCATACACCCCTAAAACACCCCATAAAACAATCCCCATTAGGGGATGAAAAATTTGAAAATTTCGAAATTGAAAAATTTTAAATTTTCACAAACTATCATAAACATCAATCATTACCAACTAACAAAAAAATAAAATAATTTTATTGCGCATAGAAACTTATTATAAACAAATAGAAGTTGCGACGCGTAAGAGTACTTGCAGAAGGCCGCCTCCTACAATGAACTTTAAATACAACAATTAATAATATTTTAACAAAAAATAGCATAATTCTAATGCTCAAGAACCAAAGATAGGAATAACAAAAAAAATCTCAAAAAAATAATAAGCAATATTGCCAAAAATATCCACAAATAACACGTACAATACGCTACCGATAAGCAAATGCGTCTACCACATAATTTTTTAACAAAATGATGGTATTATTATTCGACAACTTTTTATCGATGAATTCCATTACAGATATAATAATCATCAAATAAACGGATTTTCAAGAAACAATCCGATTCTTGTCGTAGTTAAAACATTGTTTAAACGATTCCGTATGTATATGAATACCATGTAACCAGCAGTTTATTGTTAATAAAAATGTGTTTCAGAGGCATTCAACATATTATTTTTTCATTGAAGAATATCGTTGATCATATGAAAATGAACTAAGAACTTAAATAGCAACAAAAGCAGACAATCTCGTCATCGTTTAAAAGACCGTCGAAAAAAGTAAAATACGTAGACACACGACATATGTATAGCCTATACCGCGTCAGATTATTGTTAATAAAAATATGTTTCCGAGGCATTCCACAACTTTTTATTAATGAATATCGTTGATCATATCAAAAGCAACAAATACTTCGAATACCAACAAAATCAGAGAATCTCGTCATAGTTAATAACAACGTTGAAATAAGTATACTACTTTTACTCAAGCGTATACTGTTAAGCAGAGTATACGTATTGGTTTATAATAAATTCTAATTATTATATTGACAATTATTATATCTTTTGGAATTCATTTTGTCTGCTGTAATTAGACCTCGCAAATTGCAATACTTATCGCTTAAACTTTTTATCTGTTAATAATTGGATCGAATAATTTTTAGAATATTTACTTTTATTATAGTTTTTATTATTAACTGACACATTTTAAGTTACAAATCAGTCGTATCTAAGAAATATTTGATTATTCGAATAAGTGTACATGAGAAAAAGATGGAAAAATGTATTGGCAGAGTGAGAGTGAGAGTCGATAAAAACGTTAATTTTGAAATTTGTGTAATTGTTTATTATTACTTAGTTAAAAAAATAAATGATGTGTTAACTAAATTAAACAGAATACTATAGAGATGGTAAAATTGTTTATGTGTTGCATTGTTTATTCTAATCTTTCACATTTTTTTGTAGGGTAGTAGACTATGTGAATGTGAAATGTGTATTTTGTAAACATAATGCGGTGTTGCGGCGCGCGATCGTGGAGGTACGCTTTTGACTCGACAAAATCGTAGAGCTTCGATTTTTACTGAATTCGAACGGTGTAAGTACAATTGCATTTGAGTACGTACGCAATACGTGTGAAACGTGTGTACTCGCTCGCTTGCAGTGTTTGACTGGGAAATTTCATTTGGGCGAACCTCTTATATAAATATATATATATATAAATTTTTTTAAAACTATTAATTATATTTTATCTTAATATTAAATAAAATATTTTGAAAATAGATTGTAAAAAATATTAAGATTTGATTTTTTTGATTTTTCTCTTAGTTATCGAACAAGACTAATTTACATCGTTTTATTTATGAATATCGTTGAACATGTGAAATAGAACAAATTACTCGAATAGCAACAAAATCAGAGATTTTCGTTATAGTTTTCAACAACGTTAAATAATTCCACCTCGTATGTTTACGCATTATGAGTATTCATATGCCACGACAGTTTATTGATAATAATAAAGATGTAGATCTATTTTAAATGTACTCGGTAGATTGAAAAATTAAAATAAGACAATTAACATGAAGGAAACGTTGTATTTATGTACAATTTATACGGCTACCGAGCTTCAATCACGTGATCATCTTTCTATTCAACGGCGATTATGATCCGATTTTCCTTCGAGTGTAAAAACTCTTCTCTTCGGAAAATGTGACAAATGCTTTCAGACATAAAATATCCGGCATTTTGCAAGACGATGATTTTTCTCTCGGCATACCACCACTAATTTTTATATGAAATGGTTAGATTAAAAAAAATTAAAATTACTATATATAAGTATAATGTTGATTTAATGTGGTTGATTATAGGCTTTGATTCATCAAAATAATGTCCTTTATGTTTTTAATAGGAGATATAATCTCATATTTGTCAATAGAAAAAAAGCGAATGAGTGAAAAAAGGATGTGGGTTTCATGTGTGTACATGAATATACTTAAAAACATAACGTTTTTTGCGCTATGAAAGTACAATTGCGCTATGAAATTAAATTACAACAGTGAAATTATCTTTATTTGTTATATTATTATTGATTTGAGAATTTTCTGTTGATAATATACATTTAATAAAAAGTTTTTGAATATTATAAAACTAAAATTGACAATTTAGAACTGTCGTCACGAGTCCCGTAGTTTATAACAAAACTCGCCAGTCGGATCGAAAATGCACGTTCATGCAACTCTTGGGAAATTTGTTCTTTTCTTGCGTCTCTCTCGTGCACCTTAATGTGCCACCATGTTTTTGTCTGAAAGACTCAAGAATAGAGCAAATTCAAAATGTTAATTAACGACATCGGCACATTTGCGGAAAAGTCGAGCTAATTGTACTGTTTAAAAATGTCCACCGTTGGCGTCTCTTTGACTTTCAAATATTTTCGTTAAACATTAATATACCATCAGATAGAGTTTTTCAGAAGATTAATTAATAATTAATAATATATATCGTAAATTATTATAAATAAACGGCTTGTAGCACATACTTATTTATTGATTTTATACAGAGAAAATTTATTGAAAGCAAAAACAAAAATAATATATTTAGGGTTTGAATAATTTTATTTTATAGTAACTGTGTGATCTGAACATAAATATATTAGAGATTTTTGTCTATGCATTAGAGATTCTACAAAAACTGCTGCAAAATTATACATTTTCATGAATGTAAAATTTTAATTGATTTTAATGTTTTAGTGTCAACTTTACTAATTCAAATTTGAGTGTATTATTTATATATTTAATTATTTGATACTTTGTGAAATTTACTTATTAACTTTTATAGATTTCTAGTAGGAAAAAGGTAAAAAATTATGATCGAGATAAGTTCGTATTCCAGTTAAAAATCATTATTTAATGTCAATCTAATTCAACTTTTTAATCTAGATTGAAAACTATTGCGTGCACGTATGCAATTGATGCACGCCGTCCAAATTCAGTGATGAAACAAAATGCTGAATGTAATTTATTTATATACATTTATTATTTTTTTTTTTATTTTGACACCAATCACAATAATTCAAATTCAATATTTATGAAGGTAAAAAGTGTGACTAATAAAAAATAATAATAAACTACTGTTTTTGTTTTATAAGAAAAGATTTAGAAAAACGAATTGATAAATCTAATCTAAATTTCATATTAATTTTGAATTTATTTCATATATTTAGAATATTCTTAAAAAGTTTTCAATATATTTACTCAATATATTTACTCAATATTTTGTTTATTTTTTACTTTTCTAAAAATTTTCTTTTCTTTAAATTATACAAATAAATTTGAATCAATACAACTTTTGTAAAATACTTTATATTTTACAGTGCTATGACTATTTTATACTATTTTGTAACTATAACAGTTTAATATTTTAAGTATTACTTACAAAATCAATATTGAAGATAATTTGTAAGCCATTTTCAATTTAATTAATTACAAATTTTTCTAATATTTATAAGCAGCTTACAATAAATAACTATAAAATTATATTCTTCATATGTGTTATACATTACAATCAATTAATATTCTATGTATAACTAATTTTTTATAGTTTTTATATATTATACAAGAGATAAATTCTAAACCCTGATTGTAAGAAATAAATAAATAATAAAAAGTTATAATATTTTATGTATATTAGATATAAATTTTTTAAGAAATTATAATTATAATTCAACATATTACAAAACAGTAATAATTAAAAAAATTATTTTTTTTTAATAAATGATTATAAATCCATTATAAATAAATGACATACTTAGTCTACAGCAATATTATAATTAAATACTGAATAATAAATTACAATAGTTTCAATATAATAAAGATTATATAAAGGCACATTTCATTGATACATATGAGTATATATATATATATATATATATATTTTGTTTATAATCTATATATATATTATGTATATTAAATAATCACAGGATATACGTATGCTAAAATCAAATAATATCGATGAATGTCAAATTGTCTGAATTCTTTGTCAATTGCCAATTCATGATCCACTGTATAAAATATGGAAAAAGCATAGAAATGGTTAAATATAAATAATAAGGAATAGGCTGGGTTAATCCAAATGGCCAAAACCACAAGCCTCTTCTGTTTGCATCACGTACATGATGACTTATAAAACTTGCTAGAATCATCCATGCATAAGTTATCAAAATTGGAATATCGGCTAACTTGGATATCAAACTCATTATAATCCAGATTATTATTGGAATTGTTGTACAATGCAAAAATGGCCTATGATTTAAATGTGTTGCATCCTAAAAAACATATTGGTCTTTATTACTTTTAATAAGAAAATGAACTATTAAATATTTGGTTGCTTACATTTATATTCCAACTTGCAGCTGCGATAAAATGATCAACATCGATTAAAGATGACATAAAAAAACATGTAACTATATATTTTACATTTTCAATCAATGATTTTTTTGATAAAACAAGTACTAGAATCCATGTAATGCCTCCAACTGTTGCATGAGTAACATTATCAGAAATAGCACGTATAATTTCACTTTTACCATTTTGTAAACCCTTATCACCCACAAATGATACAATACCGATCAAACTTGTAAGAAGTACACGACTCAATTCTTGCCTAAAGTTCAACATTTTCTTAAAACAACAAATAGAATATTAATATATTAGATATTTATTATATAATGAAAACTTCAATTTTCATGATATTAAATTTTCAAAAGGTTGTAAAAATAATTTAAATATAAGGTAACCTAACATTTTAATTCATTTAAATATATTAAAAATACATATTTTTATTTTCTAATAGAAAAGATATATGGAAAAAATGAATTAAACTACTTCTTATTTTCTAAAATTTCATTTTATATTAAAACAAGATATGTAATTGTATTTTTATTAAATTACAAACTTAACACTAAATAACTTTTGTACGAATATTTATATTAAAAGACAAGATTCATCTTATATTTGTAAATTTACTTTAGATATAATTAGCAAAAAAGTAGTTCTCTTTATTCCAAATTTAAAAAATTCGCGCTTCTTGTAACTAAAAGATAACCTAACAATTGCACGATCAATTTTTTTATGTTGAATCGCAAGTGACAACTGAATAATCGTCCTTGAAAAAACCATTATATTTGCAAAACTGGATGTCAATTCCATGAAAAAAATTATATATATAAAGCTGTTAATTTTGATAAACACACGTTGATCTTGAACTACAAGAAAATAAAGTCATAATAAATAAAGAAAATTTGAAAAAATAAAAATAAACGGCGACAGGTGATACGATTTGTGCGGTCAACCTATTTACGCGCCAAAGACAAAGTCTGTGCTGCCAAAATTTTGTAGTTTTTACTTTGTTTTGATATGAAATACTTTTACCGACGTTACCTACTCGCTCTCTGCTAAGTACCGAAAAATTCCTGGATTTTAGTTGTGCTATGCGGCTTTGCACTTGTGTACGTTAAAGGAGTTTCAGATATTGTAGGGTAGGGTAGTCGAGCGGTGTATCACGTTTTCAAGGTGAAAAGAGCTTCGTTTAGTGTATGAATATTTTTCTTTTTTGTGGATTTATCAAGCGGATAACAATAAAAATGCCAAGCATCAATTTGAATGTTAAAGTAAATATTCTATAAGACATTAATCTTATAACATTGATATTCAAAAACGGTTTGCTAACGTGGTGTTTTTTTTAATTTTTAAAATTTATATTTATTATAAGTTATATTATATGTATTATAAGTTAACGTCAATTGGAAAAAATTGTAATTTTATAAAATACTTTTACTTTCAGCCTAATGAAGTGAAACGAGAAGAGTTTCGAAAATATTTAGAACATGCTGGTGTTATGGATGCTTTAACTAATGTATTACTGTCATTGTATGAAGAGCACGAGAGACCTGATGATGCTTTAGAGTATCCTTTATAATTTAATATCTAATATCTATCATAAATTGATGCTCAATATAATAATTATAAATTTTAATTTTTATAAAAAAGCTTTAATAATTAATTCTAATTCAGAGAAATAATTATTTTTATCGTAAAAATGTTATATATTCTTTCTTAAAATACTGAATCACAAATTTTAATATGCATTTATTTCTGCAAATCATATATTAAATCTTAACAAATTGTAGATATATTCGAAAACATTTTGCAAATAACGATGTTAACAAAATGGAAACGGCATCAGAGGTAGAAATGTTGAAAAAAAATCTATCAGAAGCAAAATCTCAAATTATAGAATTAACGGAAAAGCTCGTAAAATATGAATCAGAAAATGCAGCATAATTAGATAAACAGGTTATAAAATAACTTGTGATTCTGTACTAGTCCTGATACATATTAAGAAAATTGACAAGTCTGCCCTCGAATAATATTGTGCCTTATAATATTATTATAATACTTAGGATCAAGTACTGAATTTTCAAATTTTATTTCAACTATTTTTATATTTCAGTTAATTAAATTAATTAAACTTATGGCAATTATAATAGTTATATTAAGCTACTGAAAACAATTATTGAAGAAGAAAAATCTAAAGAAATGTATCTAAAATATACATACTAAATTGCATATTAATCAGTATAATGGAATATATTTGTATTAATTATATTTAAAATTAGCTTACTTTCAGTATGTTTGCATATAAAAATTCATCTTCAGTAATGTTTATTATATAGTTGGTATTCTTACAAAGGCTGTATAACATAATATTTAAAAAATAAATGAAAACATTTTTTGTACTTAAAAATTTTTAGTTATATTTTTTTAATGTAATTGAAAAACTTGCGATTAATATTATAATAAATCTTAGTTTTACATTCTTATTTAAAATTATACTTCAATAGTAAATATAATAAAATTTGTTTTGTTGTATAATAAAGTGAATTAAAAGAACAAGGTTTTAGATTCAGATTAGATCGTATTTTAGATATTTTATAAAAAATATGTCTATTATAAAGAATACAATTTGTAAAACAGACAGGAAGACCAATTTCATAATTAAATTTAAATTTAAAAAAAAAAATAAATTAAAACAAATTTGACAATAATCATAATTCAGTAAATATCAATAAACATATTGGTTTATTGTATTCATTAAACAAACCATTTTCGTTTCCATAGATTTAACGATTAAAATACATAATTACACTAAGTAATAAATTTATTTAGAATATTTATAAATCTATTAAAATGTTATAAATTTTACTATCCTACTAATTTTCGACAAACGAAGTTTATCAACTACAAAGAACTAGAATATCGTAGATACTCTTTGTAATAGTTCTATACATTGTTGTACAGCAATCATAGTTTGTATCTTATGAATTATTATCCTAATTACTACAATAACTATCTTTGACACATCATTAAACACACTTTCACTATCTATTAAAGTACTTTAGATTAATTATTTTCCCTTTAATTATGTTATCATTTTAATAGTAATATTTCAAATATAAAATAATTTATATATTATTCTATCTAATTGATCAATTGATTATTGATCGAACTGTTAAAAAAATTAATGCCAATCAAGCGAACGGGAATCTGATTATTAGAAAGTGTGATAATCCGAATAACGAAAATGAAGTTATCAGAATTTTGCCTAACCTAACCTCTTAGATGGTTATTTGATTATAAAATTTTGTTAAACTTTACGTGGTTTTTATTATCATTATCTCGTATGATCACCAAGCATTATTATGAATTTTTTGAACGACTTCGTAAACTATTGTAGCAATATAATTATTTGCAATTCTAATTTAGTAAAACTGTAGAACTGATTTATATGGAGTATATACTTTTTAATATGTAATGTGTAATATGGAGTATATATTTTTTAATACGCCAATATACGTGATGATTTTTTTAAAATTTTCATAAATTAGAAGATTAATGGATCTTAAATTGTCAGGCGTTAGGGTGTTAGAAATATTATATTAAAGTATCACTTAATTTTTGCATTTAAATGTTTAAAGATAATATTTGGAATCATATGTAGCCCATAAAAATGATTTGTTTATTTTTGAAGATTTTTTTAATATTTCTGTTAGTAAGGTAAATTATATGGATGTCAGGTTGTTGAGATTCATCATCGGTATTATTTGCCAAGAATAAGATTATAAACGACTTTACTGATTTGTTTAAATAATTTTTTTTTAATTTATTTTATTCATAATCATTCTTTAAAGATCTTCAAAATGCAAACAGTCTTGTTATTCGTGGATTTATACTAAATGAGTTCCTTAACTGTTTAATTTCGATAATAGATTATCATATAGTTACCCATGTTATCAAGATACATTCTTTCTCTATCAGCTTTTTCTAATATTATGTATATTAATCCATTTACAGAATATTAATAGAAAATTTCTTAATTTACGTTGCAAACAATGATTTATTAGCGTTTATTTAAAAGATGATTGAAATAATTATCCACTGAATTAATTTATTATAAAAAAAAGTAAATACTAGATATAGTTTTCGACTTGCGGCGAATTAGGAAAGCTTCATTCGGCTTTTTTAAAAATACGACGTGCTTCATTTGTCGAAGAAAGTCGAAGAGTGAAATCGAGTACAGTGAAATCGAGTACAGTGAATCGAGTACAGTGAATCGAGTACAGTGAATCGAGTATTTGAAGCTGCATCGACGCTTTTCTGAATTTCTGGTAATATTCTTACATTATTATTATATTTCAAAAATTAACATATAATATAAATGCCAAATATTTATCGTTATTAAAAATTGATGAACCTAAATTATAGTTTTTATTGTGATCGTGAAAAAAGGAAATACAATAATATATTATTATTATTATTATTATTATTATTATTATTATTATTATTATTATTATGAAGAATAGTAATAACAGTAGTTTTGAATATTTGAAGGTTATATCGTAGTTTCTGAGAAAGCAAAAAGAACAAAGAAAGTGACACGTGGATCTTGAAAATATCGAAATTAATATTTTAATTGTAACTATTCTATAGAACGATCAATCTGAAAAATGATAATATTTTCTAAAATTGTTTTTAGATTAACAAAGATTCATATAACTGAAAATTCTTTCAGCATATACGATATGTAATAAAAATCTTTATATAATTAGATTTAAGTTTAATAAAATGTTCTAATGTCTTTGTGTACTGAAATGTAGTAGTGATATATATTTTATTGCAGTTATACAATATTAATTAAAATGTGAATTTTGATCACTTCTATATCTCTTCTCAGAAATGAAAAAAAGTTGAATTTTTAATAAACAATTACAATAAATTTTAAAACTACGTATTTTGTTAGCCAAACAAAAACTTATTAAAACATTAACCAAATGTGTAGGTAGTGATACCAAATAAAAAGGAATTTAAAAAATACAAAAGAAACAATGAATAAAGAAATTGTGCTATGAAATATAATTTTAAATTCTATAAAATATTAATTTTATATTTTCATTAAATTAGCATATAATCTATATAATAAAAGAGTTTGCTCAAATGTCCAAAAGTAAAAAAATGAAAATACAGCTAATAGTTCAAATGAGTATGGTATATATATTTATGTATTTGATGTAAAATTATAAAAGGAGTGACTTCATTTAGAAAATGTAGAAATATGTACATTCTTCAAAATGATACTTTTTTGTATGAATATTTATTGTGATTTAAATTGACAATCAGCTAAAGTTGCTGTTGTACATGACTAATAAAAACATTTCAAGGAAGAAAAACCTTTTTTATAAACAATTGATAAAAAATTATATATACAGATTATATAATTTTGCTTCAATAATAAATGAAACAAGAGGAATTTGAAGAACAGCAGCAAACTACAAAATATTTAAATACAAGAACTTAACAGTTTATCAACGAACCTAGAAATTTAAGTTTTGTAATCTACAGATGGTGATTCTTTTCAAATTATATACATGTTTTTATATTATGCATTACATTGTACTTAAGCGAAATTTACGTTGTTAAAAATGGCTTTATAATTGTAACATTATCAATTCGAAAATGTATATTTATTAAATAAAATAACTGATTTTAAACAAGATATGTACTTATTTATTTGACCAAATAACATTATGAATGTATCAGAATATAACGTATTTGATACATATATCATTGATTTATATATTAATTTTAAAAGCAATTAATAACATTAATTTATTATCTGTATTATTTGCCAAGAATAAGATTATAGACGACTTTACTCATTTGTGTAATAAATTTTTTTTATTTATTTTATTCATAATCATTCTTTAAAGATCTTCAAAATGCAAACAGTCTTGTTATTCGTGGATTTTTACTAAATGAGTTCCTGAACTGTTTAATTTCGATAATAGATTATCATATAGTTACCCATGTTATCAAGATACATTCTTTCTCTATCAGCTTTTTCTAATATTATGTATATTAATCCATTTACAGAATATTAATAGAAAATTTCTTAATTTACGTTGCAAACAATGATTTATTAGCGTTTATTTAAAAGATGATTGAAATAATTATCCACTGAATTAATTTATTATAAAAAAAAGTAAATACTAGATATAGTTTTCTACTTGCGGCGAATTAGGAAAGCTTCATTCGGCTTTTTTAAAAATACGACGTGCTTCATTTGTCGAAATATATATCGCAAAATTTTAGTACACAAAGAAATTAGAAAAATTTTGTTAAATGTAAATCTAATTATAATAAGGGTTTTCATTACATATCTTGTATGCTGAAGGAATTTTCAGTTATATGAACATGTGTTTACCTAAAAAGAAATATTAGAAGGTATAACAATCTTTTATATTGATCTTTCTATGAAATGGTACAAATTGTATACTGACTGATATATTCAAAATCTATGTGCCCTTTTTATGTGATTTTCATTGTTAGCAACTGCTATATAACATGAAAGTGTTCAAGACTACTGTTATAACTGCTACTACTGTTGTTGTTGTTGTTGTTCTTGTTCTTGTTGTTGTTGTTGTTGATGTTGATGTTGTTGTTGTTGTTGTTGTTGTTATAAAACAACAGCCTGTGAAAACTCATGAGCATTATTTTTTTAATAATAAAATTGATAAGGTGCCTAAAAATGGATAACTTAAAAATAAAATTCTGAATTCTTTATACATTATCATAAATGATACAAGCCCCATAACCACAAAAATACAATATATTATTAGTTTACAAATTTTCATAAATGAAAGTAGGGATGAATATTCGAATTTACATTAAAAGTGCTAGTACAATAATTATTTTTATAACATTTTTAATTTTTATGCTACAAATTTAAATTAATAAGAAAAATATATATTGAGTTAAGAATTGTTTTCAATGAATTTAATATTCCAGTTTCAGATAAGATATTAATTAATAAATAAATAAATGTTTTTTTAGGATTTTGATTTTCCCGCCCGGAAAACTCGTAGTTCCCTCTCACAAATGCAATCCAAAGTAAACGGAGGAACAATGAAATGGCAGAAAAGTAACGAAGATCAAAATTTAATAGAGATTTATGAAAGAGAAAGAAATGCCATAAATGTAATTTAAGGTATTTCGCAAAAATGAATGTATAAGGGCCAGATTTTTTTTTTGACGTGCGTGCAATAAATACACACCAGCACGTCCCCCCCCCCCTTGGGGGGGGGGATTCAACCGGAAATATATCGATTTTTCACTTCCAAATGCGAATTTTGTCCGACATCCGCTAGATGGCGCACGATTTTCCAAAATAGGAAAATTGATTCTTTGTAAATAAATATTTGTTACTCCATTTCTGGGTATCGCTTCTCGGCTCCTAAGAGCTAAGATCAAAGTGTAGTATCTGTTCTTATCAGCTTGATATCTGATACGTCTCCGATTTGGAGGCCAGAATATCGAACTAGTTTTTGAGGTTAGGCGGAACGTCTGGGGCTCGCTCCGGTTCCGCTGCGGGTTGCTCCTGCATTGCAGTGCAGCGGGTGGTGGCCCAATAACCTCCTTAAATAGTAGTTTTTCTTGTGGTTCGATATTCCGCCCTCTATCGGGGGCGTTGGAAGATAAAAACAGTTATAATGTGTTGTGTGCGCTCCATCTTCCGACCAGCGAGCAGAACTACACCAGGACCGAGAGAGGGCGCTCACCAGGCGGGACGTTGAACTGCAGTAAGTTTTTGAACCGTTTCATTAAGTAACCTCACGACGCTTCGCGGAGTCAAAGGCTGCTACCTTTGGCGTTGCTTTTGAATTTTCCGGGAGGAAGATTTTCGAGCGATCGAGAATCTCGCCTGCCGGACTTTAATTAACTTCACGAGAATCCGAATATTCTCAAAGTCTACAGCTGCTACTGTAGACTCTTTTCGTTTCCAACGGGAAGCCTCTCGAACCTCGAGAGCCTTCCCTTGGACTTTCATTAAATTCACGCGGTTGATCGTCGAACAGCTGCTACTGTTCGGCGTTGATTTTCTTGTTTCCAGCGGGGAGGTGTAACAGCCTCCTCTCTGGACTTTCTTTAACTTCAACCCGCGTCGCTCGCGAAGAGAATATTCGGTCCGCGCTCTGGTTCACGGCTTCTCCGTGACCCAGATACCTACTTCCCGGCTGTGGGTCACGGGTGCCACAGCTGGAAGTAGTAGAGTCACGGTCGTGAGGTGACTTGCGCGCTGGCAGCAGCTGCTACTGCTGCCATTTTCTTCGCCATTTTCCAGTGGCGCGAGATTCAAACCTCGCCCACTGGACTTTCTTTAAAATCGCGATTTTAAAATGGAAACGTCCCGCCAGTCAGCGTCAGGACGGCCGAGGGTGTACATCATCCCCGTCCCGCTGCCCAGCGAGGTCGCCTGCGGGCTCTGTAGGGACTTCCAAAAACCCAGAGCACCGCAGCGGAAAAGGGCGACTCTCGCTGTTCACCGGCGAGAGCAGGCGAAATGACCTCGCCAAACATTTAAACTTATTCACAAATACGCCGCCACCGACATCAAGGCGGCGTGCGCGGTGTGCGGAATTCACCTCCCAAAAACCGCCGGCAACGGCGGTCAAAGAGGTGAAGGCGCACATCCGCGCCAATCATGAGGGGGTCATTTCGCCTGCTGCCACCAGGCAGCGTCGCGCGATAAATGGGGCGACCAGACGCCCTATGAACAATTGCGGCGGGTCGAGCCGGGCAGCTACCCTGCCACCCTCCCCGCCGCCCCAACTACGAGCCCAACGGGCCTCATCACTGCGGCCAGGCCCGACGAGGCCGGCCGCCACTACGCAGCAGCACCTCCAGCGCGGGCGAGTCGACGCCCCCGGTGCGAGTGACTCGCACAATGAGGCTGCGGGAGGAGGCGATCCGGCGCCGGGAGGAGAGGCGAGGTCCTGGCAGGACGCCACCATCTGCCGGGACGGACGACACGACGTTTGAGGAAGACCGCTGGGCGGACAGGAGGAGGCGCGCGCCATCTGCGCCTGTCAGGCCTGGAGTCACGTACGCACACGTCACGGTCCGCCGTGACGTCACTGCAATTGACTCCAGTCCGGTGACACTGGATACGTCATCCGACTCCTCAACAATCACGTTGAGGAGCTCAGTGTCGCCGAGGGGGTCCACAACGCCATCCAGTGGACCCCTAACCCTGACCACCGCCACCTACACCATCACGGCGAGGTCCGCCCCGACGATGACTCCGTGTGTCGTCCTGACGCCACTCCCGGAGTACCCACCATCATCGAGGATCGCCATGGCCCCAACACCATCACCGCCAACATCGAGGGACTGGGCCACCCCGACAGCCTCATTGCCGCCCCCCAACCAGCAGCTTTTCACCACCACGCCGCTGCAGAGCTCGCCCGGGACACCGACACCTGCACCCAGGCTCTCCCTCCAGCGTACGACGCCACCGGCGCGGACACCGACACCAGCACCGCGCCGGTCCACACCACCACCAGCGCCGTCAATGGAACTCCGGGTGCCTGCCACTACCCACCCACCATCACCGAGGACATCGCCGCGGGTGACGGTCGCAACGACGTCACCCACGCCTCAACGGTCCACCTCACCCCCACAGCGACCCCTCACGCAGTCGAGGGAGTCGCCGGGACCCCGAACGACAACAACGGGGTCCCCTGGGCGATCAGGCACACCACCACGCCGATCGCCCGTGGGGGTAGACGGATGGACGACCATCGAGAGGCGGCGGCGACAGCAGGCACCCGTCGAGCAACGGGGAGACACGGGCGAGCGGGGGCGTGCGTGCGACGTCACGCACCACCAGGGCGTCGACAACAGCCCGCCACAGGGAGGAGGAGGACGCGGGCGGCAACGCCAGCCGCCCCAGAACCATGGGCACCTGCCGCAGGAGCAGCAACACCAGCACCAACAACAGCGGCAGGTGCCAATAAATCGACAACGCCGGGACCAGCCCCGGCAGCGGCAGCAGCAGCAGCGGCAGCAACCGTCGCCGCCACTGCAACGCCACCAGCAGCAACAGCGGCGACAGCAGCCGTCGTCGCCAGGGCGGCCTCATAGCCCGCCGCCCCAACGTCGACGACCACTGCAGCAGCCGCTGCAGCAACAGCAGCAACAACAACAGCCGCGCGAGGGGCTGCCGGACCGGCGGCAAAACAGGTACGTGCCCACGCGCGAGACACGGCGAGCAGGCCCGAGCGAGACGGGTGTGCGGCGCGCCGCGGGGGATGCGGAGAACCGTGGGGGCGAGGGTGTCCCCACTCCGGGAGATGCGATGCGCGACGGGCGCGGTGGCCGCGGGAATCGTCGCGGCGTTCGTCCGCGGGCAGGAGGATTGGCGGTGGATAGGCGAAGAGCCCCCCGAGGCCCCTTGGCACAGCGACAGCCTGCCGGGGACCAAAGGGAGCTCATGGCACTCGCCGATGCCGCTTCCAATCCTGAGCAGCTCGAGCGGGCAGCCGTTCGAGTTGCTCAATTTATCATCGACCAACTGCCCGTTGACGTGGGCCGTGGGGAGAACCGCGGTCGTCGTCGTCCTGGTCGTGGGGGTGATGCGCGAGAGGCGCACGAACGGCCACTGGTGAACCCTGCGGGGGGTGCGCCGGTCGCGAGCGATTCCGGGGTTAGAGAGAGGTGGGTGCGGTCGGCTAGGCGCATACAGATGCTCTTCAGGAGCAACCGTAAGCGTGCCGTCCAGGAGGTTCTCGCTGGCCCGAATCGACACTGCGAAATCAGTGTCGAGGAGGTACAGCGGTATTTCCGGGGCGTGCATGCTGCGCGGGATTCTGTCGGCGCTTCGCCTGATTTGTACCCGACGGACCAGCCCAGCGCCGAGAGCTGTGAGAGCCTGGTTAGGCCCTTCGATGCAGCGAGCGTGTTTCACCGGCTCGGGAGAACGAAGAACTCGTCTCCCGGTCCGGATGGAATAACGTACGCGCAGCTGAAAAGGGCAGACCCGGGCTCTCATGTGCTGTCGGCACTATTTAACGCGTGTCTGCGGCTGGGAGCAGTGCCGCGGTGTTGGGGTAAATCCAACACCGTGCTACTGTTCAAGAAGGGTGACCCGGAATCGCTGGCGAACTGGCGGCCCATCGCAATGGGGGATACCATTGCACGGTTGTTCGCTGCGCTAATCGCGGATCGCCTCACCGACTGGGCGATGACCAACGGCCGCCTGAGCCCGACTCAGAAGGGCTTCCTGCGGTACGAGGGGTGCCATGAGCACAACTATGTACTGCAGGAAATCCTGAGAGACGCGCAAAGGTCGAACGGGGAAGTGGTGGTCGCGTGGCTGGATCTGGCTAACGCCTTTGGATCCATTCCCCACGCGGCCATTCATGGGGCCCTCCGCCATCACGGGGTACCTGCCCCTATCCGCGACATCGTGGCTTCGGCCTACGATGGCGCCTCCACCACTATTGCAACGGCCCAGGGGACTTCGGAACCCATCCAGATCCTGGCGGGAGTCAGGCAGGGGTGCCCGTTGAGCCCCATAATCTTTAACCTGACCCTCGAGCCGCTCGTGCGAGCGATAACGGCCGAGGGTCATGGTTACGGGTTGTGGGGTCAGACGTACAACAATTTGTTGTACGCCGACGACGCGGCACTCATCTCTTCCTGCCCCGCTGGGATGGGTGCGTTGCTTCGGCGCGCTGAAGCGGTGGCCGCCGATATTGGCTTGCGGTTCAACCCCGCCAAGTGTGCAACACTGCACACGAAAGGCGTGGGGGGATCGCGGGTCAAGTCGACGGTTTTCCGTCTTCAGGGGGAAGAGGTCCGCGCGCTCAAGCCGGGGGAGCCTTACCAGCACCTCGGCACACCGACGGGGGTCCTGGTGCGAGGAACGCCCACCGAAACCCTCATGGAGATCGGGGAAAATCTCCAGGCTGTGGACCGGTCTCTGCTGGCTCCCTGGCAGAAGATCGAGACCGTGGCGAATTTCATCTTGCCGCGACTCGACTTCTGTCTCAGGGGGTCGCACGTGGAGAAAGGTCCCTTGACGGAAACCGACAAGTTGGTCCGCAAGCTGACCAAGTCGTGGATGGGGCTGCCCCAGAGGGCCAGTGCGGAGCTGGTCTACCTTCCGCCGTACATGGGCGGGGGGGGACTACTCCCTCTGGCCGACATGGCGGACGTTCTGACGGTCGCGCACGCTTTTCGAATCTTGCATTCGAGCGATGCGACCGTCAGAGCGATCGCCGAGTCCGCCCTGGGTGCGGCCGTCTCTAAGCGGCTTGGTCGGCGTGCACGCAATGCGGACGTTGCACGCTACTTGTCGGGGGACATGGATGGAGACATGGCCCGTCCGTCAGGGGACACAGAATCCCTGTGGTCCAGAGCCCGCAACGCAGCCAGGAGATTGGCCCCGAGACTCGGATTGGGCTGGCGGTGGTCGCCTGAACGCCGGGAGTTCGCCGTCGTTTGTGGCCGGGAAGGCGGTCGGACGGTCGTCGTGCCGCCGGGGGCGAAGGCCCAGGTGGTCGCGAGGTTGCGGGGGGCTGTAGTCGAGCACTACAGGGCGCGTCTCCTTGCCAAACGAGATCAAGGCAAGGTCTTCGAGGTGACTTCCCGGAGTAGAGTGAGCAATCACTTTCTCCGGGGGGGAAGCTTCACCCGCTTCGCCGAGTGGCGCTTTGTCCACCGGGCTAGGCTCAATTGCCTGCCGCTTAACGGCGCCAGGCATTGGGCTCCCGGTGGGGATAGACGTTGCCGGCGCTGCGGGAGAGACCTGGAGACGTTGCCTCATGTGGTGCAACACTGCAGGCCTCACTTCGTCGCGATCACTCGACGTCACGACGCCATCGTTCGCCGCCTGGTGGAGGCTTCCCATGCTCCCGGGGACCTGACGGTCAACCAGACTGTCCGGGGGGTTGACGAGGAAAATGCCTCGCTTCGCCCCGACATCGTCATTCGTGACGATGCGGGGAAGCGTATTGTAATCCTCGACGTGGCCGTTCCGTTCGAGAACCGCCGGACGGCATTCGATGAAGCCAGGGAGGAGAAGTTACGAAAATACCACTCCCTGGCGAGAATCTTCGACGGAACGGCTACGTCGTCGAGGTCGAGGCTTCCTTGTCGGCGCCCTGGGTGGCTGGGGACCGTCCTAACGACGCTGCCATGGGTCTCCTCAAAGTCAACAGCAGATATGCTGTGATGATGAGGGAGGCTCATGGTGAGCGATACCATCCGTTGGTCCCGCTGAACATCTACGTGGAGCATGTCTCGGGGGTAGACCATACCAGGTTTGAATTTAGGGTTGGGTAATCTATTGTCTGTTTTATATTATATGGGGATGGCGTAAAGAGGGGATCGTGCCTCCTGACAAGGAGGGGAGCGGAGAGGAGTGCGGGGGACAGGGAAGGAAGCACGAGGGAGTCAACCTGAAAGGGAAGTGATGAAGTGGGGGAGAAGTAAGAGATGGAAAGAGGGAGGTGGATAAAATAGAATTAAGAGGAATATTGAAAGGGGGATGAAAATACGAGAACTTTGTACCAAATAATCGGATACAAGACACGAAGAGAACGAAGGTGGGCAATAAGAAGGAAGAGAGAGTGAGATACCGCGGGAGAAATTGATGAGGAAGAATTTGGAGAATGAAAGACTGAAGTCGGGGTATAAAAAGCTGAAGGGCTGATAAAATCCCAGCGAATAGATGAAATATGGTTAATTTATAGGGGGGAGAGTAGAGGTTTGTCTCAATGCTCTTTGGAGAGGGTCAATCGCGAAGGGGAGAGAGACAAAAAACAGAAAAGGAAGTTTGGACTAAGATTCTTTGACTAAGAGGTAATTTGAATTGCTGAGAGTAGCGGAGGACGGGAATTTCTCAAGGCGGCACATACCTAAGAGAAGGAAAAGAGCGGGGAATTAGATAAGAACTGAGAACGCGCGGAAAATGGCAAAGAAAGGGGGGACCTTAAAGGCGGAAGAGAAAAGCAGGAGGCGAAAGGAGGGCAGAGAAGATAGGGGCAGGTGAGGGGGGACGGGAGAGGAAGGTAAGAGGCGAAAGAAGACAAAAGAAACGGCATTGAAAAAAAAGAGGTAGTGATATGGCTGCGAAAGAGATAACAAAATAGAGGATTTAAGGGGATCTTATGAAAATTGGCGGGATGAATGAAAATCTAGAGGATCCGGCGATCTAAAGAAGAACAGAAGTGACCGAAGGACAGGAAAAAGGGGTGGGTTGGTGCGGGAAGGGAAACGCGAGGTATGGAGCATGGATGAGAAGGGACCGAAGAAATCAGAAAGAAAACAAAGAGCGAGCAGAATGCGGGAGGAAAAAAGAGAGGAAAAACGGAATTAAGGATTGGTTTGGAAATTTAGAGAGTTAATGAAAAAGTAGAAACGCCGGCAGGAGAGGGAAAGAAAAGCACTTAATTTGACTATTTAAATTTAAATTTTTCATCTCTTTGTTGTTATTATTATGATATTAGCTTGAGACGGGTAGGGGCCGCCCCTTGCAAGGCACAGACGAATTCGAGATTAGACGTCAACATCTGGGAGCGAGGGAGCGATTTGAATAGAGGTAGTTGAGGGCTGCATAGTTTTAGGTTGTCGGTTCCGTAAAGATTGAGGACGGAGGAGTGTTACTAGTATTATCATATTTGTTATTTAGTGACTATTGTCATTTTTACTCATTTATATCGACGCATGCATGACCTAATTAATTAAATTAATTATTGTGTATACTATTTGTTATTTACATTGATTTTATATTTATAAATTTATACACATATTATTTACACTTATTTTATACATTTATAATCCATCGCATCACATTTATTATTTATATTGACTTATTTATTGATGTGATACGAACGATTAATAGACTGAATAAGACTGATAGAATGAATAAAGTTAATCTACAGAATTATATATATTTTTATTATTATTATATTAACGATTTTATCTATGTAGATTTATTAGGCAATTATAAGAAATATTATTTATATAGAAAACTCAATAGGGGACATTGTTCCCCTGACGAAATAATAATTGATGCTTGAAGTAAGGCTGTATGGCCTAAATGTATAATCTTGTATCGCCTTCGGGCGACAGTTGTTTCACGGCCAAGTGCCGAATAAAGAGAATTAATCTGTTCTTATCAGCTTGATATCTGATACGTCTCCGATTTGGAGGCCAGAATATCGAACTAGTTTTTGAGGTTAGGCGGAACGTCTGGGGCTCGCTCCGGTTCCGCTGCGGGTTGCTCCTGCATTGCAGTGCAGCGGGTGGTGGCCCAATAACCTCCTTAAATTACTAGTTCTTTGTGGTTCGATATTCTGCCCTCTACCGGAGGCGTTGGAAGTAAAAGTGAGTTGTTGTGCGCGTTTCCATCTTCCACCGCTCCAGAACAGCGCTACACCAGGACCGAGAGAGGGCGCTCACCAGGCGGGACGTTTGAACGCAGTAAGTTTTTGAACTGGCTCTTTAAGTAACCTCACGACGCTTCGCGGAGTCAAAGGCTGCTACCTTTGGCGTTGCTTTTGAATTTTCCGGGAGGAAGATTTTCGAGCGATCGAGAATCTCGCCTGCCGGACTTTAATTAACTTCACGAGAATCCGAATATTCTCAAAGTCTACAGCTGCTACTGTAGACTCTTTTCGTTTCCAACGGGAAGCCTCTCGAACCTCGAGAGCCTTCCCTTGGACTTTCATTAAATTCACGCGGTTGATCGTCGAACAGCTGCTACTGTTCGGCGTTGATTTTCTTGTTTCCAGCGGGGAGGTGTAACAGCCTCCTCTCTGGACTTTCTTTAACTTCAACCCGCGTCGCTCGCGAAGAGAATATTCGGTCCGCGCTCTGGTTCACGGCTTCTCCGTGACCCAGATACCTACTTCCCGGCTGTGGGTCACGGGTGCCACAGCTGGAGGTAGTTGAGTCACGGTCGTGAGGTGACTTGCGCGCTGGCAGCAGCTGCTACTGCTGCCATTTTCTTCGCCATTTTCCAGTGGCGCGAGATTCAAACCTCGCCCACTGGACTTTCTTTAAAATCACGCGTTATAATATGGAAACGTCCCGCCAGTCAGCGTCAGGACGGCCGAGGGTGTACATCATCCCCGTCCCGCTGCCCAGCGAGGTCGCCTGCGGGCTCTGTAGGGACTCGAAAAACCCAGAGCACCGCAGCGGAAAAGGGCGACTCTCGCTGTTCACCGGCGAGAGCAGGCGAAATGACCTCGCCAAACACTTAAACTTATACATAAATACGCCGCCACCGACATCAAGGCGGCGTGCGCGGTGTGCGAATTCACCTCCCAAAAACCGCCGGCAACGGCGGTCAAAGAGGTGAAGGCGCACATCCGCGCCAATCATGAGGGGGTCATTTCGCCTGCTGCCACCAGGCAGCGTCGCGCGATAAATGGGGCGACTAGACGCCCTGTGAATAATTGCGGCGGGTCGAGCCGGGCAGCTACCCTGCCACCCTCCCCGCCGCCCAACCACGAGCCCAACGGGCTTCATCATTGCGGCCAGGCCCGACGAGGCCGGCCGCCAATAGAAGCAGCGCCTCCAGCGCGGGCGAGTCGACGCCCCCGGTGCGAGTGACTCGCACAATGAGGCTGCGGGAGGAGGCGATCCGGCGCCGGGAGGAGAGGCGAGGTCCTGGCAGGACGCCACCATCTGCCGGGACGGACGACACGACGTTTGAGGAAGACCGCTGGGCGGACAGGAGGAGGCGCGCGCCATCTGCGCCTGTCAGGCCTGGAGTGACATATGCACACGTCACGGTCCGCCGTGACGTCACTGCAGTCAACTCCAGTCCGGTGACACTGGATACGTCATCCGACTCCTCAACAATCACGTTGAGGAGTTCAGTGTCGCCGAGGGGGTCCACAACGCCATCCAGTGGACCCCTAACCCTGACCACCGCCACCTACACCATCACGGCGAGGTCCGCCCCGACGATGACTCCGTGTGTCGTCCTGACGCCGCTCCCGGAACACCTACCAACATCGAGGATCGCCATGGCCCCAACACCATCACCGCCAACATCCAGGGACTGGGCCACCCCGACAGCCTCATTGCCGCCCCCCAACCAGCAGCTTTTCACCACCACGCCGCTGCAGAGCTCGCCCGGGACACCGACACCAGCGCCCAGGCTCTCCCTCCAGCGTACGACGCCACCGGCGCGGACACCGACACCAGCACCGCGCCGGTCCACACCATCACCAGCGCCGTCAATGGAACTCCGGGTGCCTGCCACTACCCACCCACCATCACCACCGAGGACATCGCCGCGGGTGACGGTCGCAACGACGTCACCCACGCCTCAACGGTCCACCTCACCCCCACAGCGACCCCTCACGCAGTCGAGGGAGTCGCCGGGACCCCGAACGTCAACAACGGGGTCCCCTGGGCGATCAGGCACACCACCACGCCGATCGCCCGTGGGGGTAGACGGATGGACGACCATCGAGAGGCGGCGGCGACAGCAGGCACCCGTCGAGCAACGGGGAGACACGGGCGAGCGGGGGCGTGCGTGCGACGTCACGCACCACCAGGGCGTCGACAACAGCCCGCCACAGGGAGGAGGAGGACGCGGGCGGCAACGCCAGCCGCCCCAGAACCATGGGCACCTGCCGCAGGAGCAGCAACATCAGCACCAACAACAGCGGCAGGTGCCAATAAATCGACAACGCCGGGACCAGCCCCGGCAGCGGCAGCAGCAGCAGCGGCAGCAACCGTCGCCGCCACTGCAACGCCACCAGCAGCAACAGCGGCGACAGCAGCCGTCGTCGCCAGGGCGGCCTCATAGCCCGCCGCCCCAACGTCGACGACCACTGCAGCAGCCGCTGCAGCAACAGCAGCAACAACTGCAGCATCAGCCGCGCGAGGGGCTGCCAGACCGGCAGCAACGAAGGTATGTGCCTGCGCGCGAGACACGGCGAGCCGGTCCTAGCGGGGGAACGAGGCGCGCCGCGGGGGAAGCGGAGAACCGTGGGGCCGATGGCGCCCCTGCTTTGGTACCTCCGATGCGCAACGGGCGCGATGGCCGGGGGTACCCTCACGGCGTTCGTTCGCGGGTAGCGGGATCGACGGCGGATAGGCGAAGAGCCCCCCGAGGTCTCCTGGTAACGCGAGAGCCTACCGGGGACCAGAGGGAGCTCATAGCACTCGCCAATGCCGCTGCCGATCTCGAGCAGCTCGAGAGGGCAGCCACTCGAGTTGCCGAACATCTGGCAAAGCTATTGCCCGTGGACGAGGGCCGTGGGGAGAACCGCGGTCGTCACCGTACTGGTCGGGGGGGAGGCCCGCGTGAGACGCGTGAACAGCCACCGGTGAACCCCGCGGGGGGTGCGCCGTTCGTGGGCGACTCCGGAGAAAGGGATAGGTGGGTGAGATCGGCGAAACGCATACAGGCGCTCTTTAGGAGCAACCGTAAGCGTGCCGTCCAGGAAGTTCTTGCTGGCCCGAATCAGCGCTGCGAAATCAGCGTCGAGGAGGTCCAGCGGTATTTCCGGGACGTGCATGCGGTGCGGGAGTCTGTCGGCGCTCCGCCTGATCTTTACCCGGATAACGAGCCCAGCGCCGAGAGTGGTGAGAGCCTGGTTCGACCCTTCGAAGCAGCGTGTGTGTCTCGCCGGCTCGGGAGAACGAAAAATTCGTCTCCCGGACCGGACGGGATTACATACGCGCACCTGAAAAGGGCCGATCCCGGCTGTCATGTACTCTCGGCAATCTACAACGCGTGTCTGAGGCTGGGCGCAGTACCGCGGTGCTGGGGAAAATCCAGCACCGTGTTGCTGTACAAGAAGGGGGATCCGGAGTCGCTCGCGAACTGGCGTCCCATCGCAATGGGGGACACCATTGCACGGCTGTTCGCGGCGCTGATCGCGGACCGCCTCACCGACTGGGCGGTGACCAATGGTCGCTTAAGCCCATCTCAAAAGGGCTTCCTGCGGCACGAGGGGTGCCACGAGCACAACTACGTGCTGCAGGAAATCCTACGAGATGCGCAAAAGGGGACCAAGGAAGTGGTGGTCGCATGGTTGGACCTGGCTAACGCCTTTGGTTCAATTCCACATGCGGCCATCCATGGGGCGCTCCGACTTCACGGGGTACCCGCCCCTATCCGCGACATCGTGGCTTCGGCTTACGATGGCGCCACTACTACCATCGCGACGACTGAGGGGACGACGGAACCCATCCAGATCCTGGCGGGTGTCAGGCAGGGGTGCCCGTTAAGCCCCATAATCTTTAATCTGACTCTCGAGCCGCTCGTGCGAGCGATAACGGCCGAGGGTCATGGTTACGGGTTGTGGGGCCAGACGTACAACAACTTGTTGTACGCCGATGACGCGGCGCTCATATCTGCCTGCCCTACTGGGATGGGTGCACTGCTTCGGCGTGCTGAAGGCGTGGCCGCAGCTATTGGCCTTAAGTTCAACCCCGCCAAGTGTGCAACACTGCACATTAAAGGCGGGGGAGGGCAACGGGTTAGGCCGACGTGCTTCCGCCTTCAGGGGGAAGAAGTCCGCGTGCTCAAGCCGGGCGAGCCATACGAGCACCTGGGGACGCCGACCGGATTTCAGGTTCGACAGACGCCCACCGAAGCTCTCATGGATATCGGGGAGGACCTTCAGGCTGTGCACCGGTCCCTGCTGGCTCCCTGGCAGAAGATCGAGACTGTGGCCAACTTCATCTTGCCGCGGCTCGACTTCTGCCTTAGGGGGTCGCATGTGGAGAAGGGCCCCCTCACGGAGACCGATAAGGTAGTCCGCAAACTAGCCAAGTCGTGGATGGGACTGCCCCAGAGGGCCAGTGCGGAGGTGGTCTACCTCCCGCCGTACATGGGCGGGGGGGGACTGGTCCCTCTGGCCGACATGGCGGACGTCCTGACGGTCGCGCACGCCTTCCGAATCTTGCATTCGGGCGATGCGACCGTCAGGACGATCGCCATGTCCTCCCTGGGGGCAACAGTCTCTAAGCGACTTGGCCGGTCTGCACAAAATGCGGACATTGCACGATACCTATCGGGGGCCATGGATGGTGACATGGCCCGTCCGTCGGGGGACTCTGAATCACTATGGTCCAGGGCCCGGAACGCAGCCAGGAGGTTAGCCCCGAGGATCGGATTGGGCTGGCGGTGGACGCCTGAACGGCGGGAATTCGCGATCGCGTGTCCCCGATCAGGCGGTAGGATGATCGTCGTGCCGCCGGGGGCGAAAGCCCAGGTGGTTGCGAGGCTGAGGGGTGCTGTGGTGGAACACTACAGGGCACGTCTCCTCGCCAAAAAAGACCAAGGCAAGGTCTTTGAGGTAACCTCCCGGAGTAGGGTGAGTAATCACTTTCTCCGCGGGGGAAGCTTCACCCGCTTCGCCGAGTGGCGCTTTGTCCACCGGGCTAGGCTCAATTGCCTGCCGCTTAACGGCGCCAGGCATTGGGCTCCTGGTGGGGATCGACGTTGCCGGCGGTGCGGGCGAGACCTGGAGACGTTGCCCCATGTGGTGCAACACTGCAGGCCCCACTTCGTCGCGATCACCAAGCGACACGATGCCATTGTCCGCCGCCTCGTAGAAGCTTGCCACGCTCCCGGGGACCTGACGGTCAACCAGACCGTCCGTGGCGCCGAGGGGGAAAATGCCTCGCTTCGCCCCGACATCGTCATTCGTGACGATGCGGGGAAGCGAATTGTAATGCTCGACGTGGCCGTTCCGTTCGAGAACCGCCGGACGGCATTCGATGAAGCCAGGGAGGAGAAGTTGAGAAAATACCACTCCCTGGCCGAGAATCTTCGGCGGAACGGCTACGTCGTCGAGGTGGAGGCCTTCCTTGTCGGCGCCCTGGGTGGCTGGGGACCGTCTAACGACGCCGCCATGGGTCTCCTCAAAGTCAACAGCAGATATGCTGTGATGATGAGGAGGCTCATGGTGAGCGATACCATCCGTTGGTCCCGCGACATCTACGTGGAGCATGTCTCGGGGATGAGACAATACCAGGTTTAAATTTAGGGTGGGTAATATATTGTTTTGTTTGTTTTCATATTATATGGGGATGGGTTATTATTATCATATCTATTGGGGGAATTTACTATTTAAATTTAAATTTTTCATTTCTTTGTTTTTATTTATTATTAATATTAGCTTGATACTGGTATTGGCCGCCCCTATGCAAGGCACATACCTAATTATATATATATTATCGTTATCTATTTATCTATTTAATATATGTTATTGACTAGTCATGCATGAGTTGTTATGTTTTCTTTTATTATTGTTAAATATTTATTATTATTATCACTATTATTATCATATTTGTTATTTAGTGACTATTGTCATTTTTATTTATTTATATCGACGCATGCATGACCTGATTAATTAAATTAATTATTGTGTATACTATTTGTTATTTACATTGATTTTATATTTATAAATTTATACACATATTATTTACACTTATTTTATACATTTATAATCCATCGCATCACATTTATTATTTATATTGACTTATTACTGTGATAATTTTGACATAATGTGATGCGATTGGCGAACAGATTAACTAAGACTGAATAATGAAACGCTGTGATAGAATGAAATAAAGATATAATTATACAAGAATATATGCCTTAATTTTATATATACACTTCTTATTTAACGCGATTTATAATCTAGTCTAATTATTAAGGCACTATTACATGTAAATATTATTTATATATGAGAAACTACGAGGGGACACTGCGAACCCCTTATGATATAATGACGATTGATG